>JAPDNY010000006.1:41271941-41285885 GCA_029375565.1 Gekko gecko | reverse complement strand
GGTTTTTCGGTTTCGGCGTCGCGAATGGCGGCCGCTTCTCGGGACGCTCCCGGAGGCGGTTAGCCCGCACGCGCAGTTAGGGGGGGGTCTTCGCATGTGCGAAAGACCCTAGTGAGCCTTAGGTAAAGGCTCCGAACCGGGGGCGCTTGGGGAGTAGCCTCTTTGCCGGCAGACAGCCGGAAATTGAGGCTTTCTCCCCGCCCCAATCGGCCCCGCTGCGGCGTGCCCGTAATGGGACTTAGCGGCGCCACCGAATTCCAGGAGTGAAGACAGCGCTATGGCTCAAATTAAAAAGAAGAAGTAGCATCGAATCGTGAGTTGGAGATCTATTTTGAAGCGTAAATCGGAGCCCCCCTGCATGCGTATAAGTGTTGGGAGGAGGGAGGAGTTCCCACCCCCTTTGAGAAGCAAGATCCACAAAGGGAGTGCGAAGGGGGCTGAGAGAAGAAAAAGTGTTGGTGAAAGTACCGTTGGGGTTGCATGGAAGATTTTGATCATCTTAGCTTCCTGGGGGATGCGGCACGAACTTTTTAAAAGTAAACAAAAAAACAAAATGTCGATACTGGAAAAAGTCCTGCAGATACCGGAAGAGAAGAGAGGAGGGACTTCCGGTCCAGACAGCCCCCCAAGAGCTTGCTGTCAATCAACAGGAAAAGGAGATGCTGTGCCCCCTGCTGGAACAATTGCGGAAAATCAACGAAACTCTGTCTAAAATGGATAGTGTTCTCATCAGTCGACAGAAACAGATATCGGAAACAACTAGAAAGATGATGGAGATTGAACAGAAATTGAATTTGATTCTAGGTTTCCAGGGCGTTAAAGAAGAAGAGAAAGAAGATCTCGGATTTACCTTGACAAATGTCTTGGCACCCCTAACTGGCAGCGAAGCGATAAAATTAAAAGAAGAGGTGGATGAGGCTCCCAAAGCCTATTCCGCTTTTATAAAAGAGAATACTCTGCCAGTAGAAGGGGATGTTGAGCATAGCAAGCGACAAACTGGAGATCTAATTTCATCCGAAGAGTTTGTGGAGCCCAGGAAGCCTGAAAGCCAGAAGTTTAAGGAAAAAGAGAAAAGAAAGAAGAAGGATTTCATCTTTAAAATACAGAAACTTCTGAAGAGACACGCCAGCAGGGAGGAAGATGCAGTAGTCCAAACTGGGACAAGTGAAGAAGACAGCAGCCCAGGGGAAAGTGGTGATGGAACGGAAGACTTCAAAGTTAAAATGGACTCAATCCATAACTGGAAGAGATTTAAAAAGAAGATATTTTGAGGACTGTTCGTGTAACATCTGGAAGGAGCTGTTTAATTATTAACCCCAATGGACTTTACTAACTGCATTAACAGAGTGATTTTGGACTTCGCAATAGTTAAAAAGAAGATCTTCTAACCACGATGGATGCCAAAACTGGTATTGGTTATTAACCTAAACTAACACTCACTAACAGGAAAAATTTCACTCCATCTTTTTCTTTCCTCCATCTGTCTACCCTTCCTGTTTCTTATAAAAAGAATAAAATTCTCTCTTTTTTAAGAGAGTTTTACAAAAAAAAAAAAAAAGAAAAGGTTGTTTAAAACTGAACAGCTACAAGTAACTGTCCATGCAGCAGTGGCTCCACCAACAGAGTGGTTTTTCCATCTGCGGAGAAAGGGAGCAAGATTGCCAATATTCTCCTCTGCTTTACTCCTCACATTGTTCTGTTGGGTTCGCTAACATGAAGGAACACAGTTTCGGGGCAGGGTATAGAGGGCTATAGTGATATACAGTGGTGGCAAACTTGCCTTCCTCTAGCGCAGGGGTGGCCAAATGGCAGTTTGGGAGCCACATGTGGCTCTTTCACACAGTCTAATTTAATGTTAATAAAAATCAAATTTGCATATTTTTTCAATAAAAATGTGTGTGCAATAATTGTTCATGTTTTGCAGCTCTTAAACATCTGACATTTGTTCTGTGTGGCTGTTACATTAAGCAAGTTTGGCCACCCCTGCTCTAGCGCAATTCCACCTGCAGTTTAGGATCCAAACCAATAAGGTTTGCTAAGCCCTTGAGATCTTAAATATCTTTTATGTTTTACTCAGTAATGCCTCTATTCCAAGTTTAAGGATCCATTTATTAAAGAAACTCCAACAAGGCTTAAAACAACACCTCCATACATCCTCATGCTGTATCCACTTCTTACATCCTGGCTTACACATACCTCCTTCCCCAACACGTTCTCTTAAAGCAACTTTCCTAAACACCACAATATCAGAATTCTTTTGTGTTGGCTACATATCTTGCCTTTTATATTATGGAACTCAAAATATGAAATAACACTAATGCTAAAAAAAGAACCAGCAGTTTAAGCATTGTTTAGAGCTGTCTGCTAAGTATATGAAGCATACATTTACTTGCAAGTTTGAATCTGAATTCTGTGTTTCAACTGAATCTAGAAAAAGTTTTCTCCCCCTTAGTCCCACCCAAGTACACAATATCTCATTGCTGTTTCTTTTCCTGACAGGGCATGAAATCTTCCTTAGCCCAGCACAGTCAGAATCAAGTTTAGGAAAGACTGAGATTTAAAATGGCAGCAGTACTGGAGGGCAGGATTTAACAAGATTATGGTACTCTAGTAGTTAGTGCAATCCGTGAAACAAATTCTGGCTACATGTTCTTGCAGAGGAGCCTCCAGTGGCTATCGTTGAAATTACACTTCTTCCACCATAGATTTTCCCCTCCATCCTTCTCTTTTTAAAAAATCTTCTAAAGAAATCATAGCCTTGTTCAATTAAATATGCTTGTTTGGTTATTTGAAAAGATTATATTTTACTTTCACTAATGAAAGCATTTTTTAAAACTCAGTTATTTTTCCATGGTTGCAAATATATTCTGTGTTTACGAGGATGGTATTTCTGTATCACAACATGAAACACAGATGTATTTACCCTTTTCCCTATTGTTTCTTTAACTTGCTTTAATGCATGTTGCTTCATGGGCAGAAATCAAATGACTTCTTAATTAGATTGGATTCAGCTCTGCAGGTTTGATTTTCAATTGGTTTGAATGTCAGATCTCTCCAGTCTTATCCCTCTGCATGGCTCTGTGTGGATAGGATTGGGGATCTGTAACTGAAGTGAGGAGCCTGGTAGGGAGATCAGCTGAGGAGCCCCTTTCTAGGTGGCAGATTCACCTGTACCCCTTCATCCTCTCTGTTCCCTTCTACCTATCCTAATTCCCTGGATGAATGGAGTAGAGCAATCCACCCCACCATTTTGGTTTTGAGATTCCTTGATTTGAAGGGACCCAGAGCATCCCCCTTACTCTTAATTGCCTTGGCAGAGTTCCTCTTATTATTATGAAGAGAGTACTGCCTAGATTAGTGGGTGAGTCAATGAAGTTTTAAAAGATGGCACTTTAAGACAGAAAAGCAAAAGGTACAAACAGCTGCTGATAACTTGCATGAAAGAAAGAAAGTTCACAATGATGGAAAGCCTGCATGATCCGATCAGGGCAAAACAACTGAGACATCCCCAAAAGTCAGTGTGGTAAGGTTCTGATTCGATTGAGAGATGAAGTTGTTCGGAGAAGTTCAGGATGGGGAATTGCAGTGGGAAAATAATGAGCAAAGAAAGAATTAAGAGCTCCTCCCATAAAGCAGCTTGTATCTAGCAGCAAGACCATTGGGATTTAGTTATATGTTTTTTCAAAGTAACATCTGGACTATCTATATATCTAATTCTCAACTGTCCCCTATGTGCAGATATCTAAATCCACAGATATGGGGCATACTTACCCCAAAAAAGTTTTTCTGCAAACTTAGGTGACCCCCTAGGTTTACAGAAAAATCTGAAAACTTAAAAAAATACATTGTTTTTTTAAAAAAATTCCCCTGCACTGCCACCGCTGCCAGGCTCAAAGGCAGGGAAAAAGAGGGGCTGAAGGGGAGGGGGTTGGCTGGGGGGGGGGAGACAAAGGAATAAATGGGGGGATTGGCTTGGGGGAGAGAGAGAGGGAGAAAGAGAGAGAGAAAGGAAGGAAGGAAGGCTTGGTGGAGGGTTAGAAAGAAAAAGAAGGGGGATTGGCTTGGGGAGAGAAAGAAAGGGGAAGATGAGGGAGAGGGAAGGAAGCAAAGGTAGGGGAATACCCCCTCCCCACAAGTTTCTTGCAGGTCCCCACTTGTATCTTCTAACTGTTAAGGTTTAGCTCAAGCCAGCCTTCCCTGTATGCAGTACATTAGAGGTGTGATAAACCCAGTACCATAGATAGTACCGTACAACAAGATACATAAGCCCTTTTTACATTACCATTTGAAACTGGATGCTATTTGTTGTTAGCCTGATTTTGAGTAAAGTGATACAGGGATGGGGGTTTCATTCAGTGGATTTCCTTCCATTAATGAGCCATCTCTGAAGTGCTATGGTCATTTCAAACAGTGCCGCTTTCCCCCACTTTTTTTTGCTGTGCTATCTTCCTCGGACTTTAAAAAAATGGTCTAAGGTGAGTGCTATAGCACTAAACCGCTATAGCACTTCAGCACTATAGCAGCACTATTGAGACACATTGACTCAACAGAGTCACCTCAGAACATTTTTTTTTAAGTCCAAGGAAGATCGCATGGTGAAAAAGGGTGGGGAAAAAGTGACATTGTAGAAAGTGCTATGGACATTTTAAACAGCACTCCACAGCAATTCAGAAGTGAATGGGTTGAAAACAGAAAAAAAGCAGTTTCCCTCAAAAATGGCTCAACCACACTTTGCTAACCCAAAACAAGTGGGGTTTGTATGAACAGGTAAATAAATTCTGCTTCAGGTCTGTCGAATATGACAGAAAAAAAATCCATTAGCAACCAGTTACTAAAATGGAACACAAAGGCAGTTTGAAGAGGGTCATAAAATGGGAAGGACAGGTGCATGTTCTCAAACATGCTTTCACTGGGGAGCTGTAGCAAATAAATCTGCCCCTCACACTTCTATATTTTTTCCTGCAGGAAACACCAGTGTAGCCTCAGCAGACATGACTGGCCTCTAAAGTAGCTCTCTACATTTGATAGAAGTCATTGCTGGAGTTCTGAAATCTTACAGCAGCTTTAAAGATACCTGCAGCTCTCCCCTGAAGGGGAGGTTAATTTGGTCTGGGAACAGAAGTCTCTTAAAACTAACCCATTTGACAATGCTGCTGATGGCTGAGTTGTTTTATGATGTTCCAATGGCTGCTTATTTGTTGGAGTTTATGGTTTTATTACTTTAATGTTTTGATTTTATACTATGAACAATTTTTGAAAACTTAGTTTAAAGGATGCCTAGACATTTGGCATAAATATATAAACTGGAGTGCATAAAGGCAGAACTTGGAGAGCTAAAACACCGATCAGCCTAATGACTTATTAGCCCACAGCTGCAACCTGGAATCAGGTTGCTATTTCTTGTGGTAGTTTGCTAGTCATAGTCTTTAGCTGTGTGACTAGGGCAATGTTAGTCTATTTCCTCAGGACATAATTTACGCAGTGGCCAGCAAACAAAGTTGGTGCATTTGCAGTGTTGTCTGTTCATAACCTGGATAGCATCTATAGCAACTGCACTATGGTGATCAGTGGAGGTGTTGTGTGGAGGCGGTGGCACTATGATGGATAGGGCTGCCAAAACCAATCAGGGGCCATGTGGCATGGGGTCCAGTGTTCATCTCAGACAGGGAGCAGAGAGGAGTGGACTACAGGAGCTGCATGAGTTGTGCTCGTTTACAGGAACACACCCTCCACTTGCTTAAACGGTCCCACTCCTGTCATCAGATCCAGCCACCTGATAGTGGGGAGAGGGTTTGAGCTGTCTGTTGCCAAGGGCAGTCACACACTGCCCCTGCCAGTGGCGGAACAGGAGAGGGGGCCACCGGGGCACCACCCTCATATCCCTGAATTCCCAGAGGTGGTCTTGGACTGGGCTCTGCTACTCCTGTTCCAGAGCAATCAGTCCTCAGAGACTGTCATTCCAAATCCATTCCACATTCATCATGTAGTTGTGACATCTTGCAATAGAAACCATGTGAGTAATTTGTTGTTCCTGCATGTCAGTATTTCCGATGGGCATACAGCCCCAAAACTCCTCCAAATACATCAAGTCTGCCCACTGCATTGGTCCCCCCCACCAGCCATGAACTCTGGTACCTCTGTGTTCCCCTGCCTCCTCAATGTTAGCATCACATGTCTTCTCCCTGGGTTGCAGAACCCTCCCTTCTCTGGAGCAGGCACACAGTTATGAACTTTGGTCATTCACTTAGGTTTTTTTCAACCTTGTTCCCCCCAAGCGGCTCACATCATTCTGCTGTCCTCTGTTTCATGCTCACAGCAACCCTGTAAGGTTGGTTTGGCAGAGGGTGTGCATTTGGCCCAAGGCCAGGCACCTAGCTTCCATGGTACAAGTGGGGAACAGAATCTGGGTCTCTTAGATCTAGTCTCATGTGCTGACTCTCACACCAAGCTGCCTCATTCACCCAGACCACTCTCTGGCCCCTCCGCCTTCACTCAGAAGCCTGTGAGTTGAGGGAGGGAACCCATCCATGCCAAGGGGCCCCTGCTATGTTTGAGAGCTGACTAGGACCAGTGGGACCTGCACAAGGGATGTACTAAAAGGAATGACAGGATTGCCCATTGGAAACAATGGAAAAGGCTTGAAGGCTTATTGGAGATAATGGGGAGCAGGAATGCCAATTGACTTACATGACCTCATTGAAATACATTGCAGCACAAAAAAAGTTGCAAAGAAAATGTGAAATGGATTTTCCATTGAGGTCTCTAGCCCCAGATAGGCTGCTCTGAGACTGGAATGACAGTCCCTAGCAATAGAATCTGTGCTCTGGGACTAGAATGACAGGTTGCAGAGTGGAATGAAAAAACCCTAGGGACAGTCATTCTACTTTGGGGGCTGTCATTCCAGTCCCAGAACAGTAGGCCAGATACCTCAATGGAAAATCCATTCCACATTTTCTTTGCCACTTTTTTGTACTAAAATGTATTTCATTGGAGTCCATGCAAGTCAATTGGCATTCCTGGCTCCCATTCTCTCCAATGGGCCTTCAGTCCTCTCCCATTGTTTCCAATGGGCAATCCTGTCATTCCTTTTAGTGCATCCTCCTGCACTACCATCCACAGTCACCCAAGGCACCTGAGAACCCTCCCTCTGAGACATGTCTTCAAGAAGTGCTCAGGAGGAGTGACAGCTGGGCTCAAGAGGGAGTGGGGTGGGGAGGGGTTCAGAGCTCCTGTCATGTAGTTGGAAACATGCAAACAGAGACACAGATGTGATACTAAAGAGACGTTATTCAACTGCAAACCATGGTGAGGTGTTGAGACTCCTCTTGATTCCTCCCTGGGGCCACAAGAAAGCAGCATAAGGGTCCCTTGCCATAGCATGTGTCTAGGTGGATGGCATTGCAGATGGAACTTGGGAAGGCTGGTGGGGTGCCATGCTTCACCTCAACAGGAGGGATAGGGCTGCAGACTGAGCAGGTTGGGGGGGCAACTTGCCACACCCACAAGTCTCCCTGGTGATTCTCCACCTGCAGGAAAGTAAAACAGAGGTGCATCCAGCCATGACAAGCAGGCACAAGTGCCATGGCAGCCTCAGCCAAGGATGTGTTGCCCTGACAGCATCTGCAAATGAGCCCTGGGAGGGGGTGCTCACCACAACCCCCCTGGCAGCACATGATAGTACCATCCAATTAACATCTGTTCTGTGTTGAAATGCTCCCATCCACAGCAGCACCTGCAGTTGCTGCTTGAGGCTCTAATCCTTCAAGGCAATGGGTTGCAGGGTCTCATGGCAAGCTGGTTAACCACATACATTGGAGCAACTCCCTGCCCCCCCCCGACATGCCCTTGTTCTCTGCCGAGGCTGTGAAACGGGCAAATGACAGAGCATCCCCCCCCCCAATCTCCTGAAAAACTTTTCTGGGGTCTTTCCCCATGGCATTTCAGGGGCCATGGTGCTGCAAGACTGAGGATTGTGCTGCCCTACCCCTGAACTCAATGCTGGGCTTGAGTGTGGGAGACACTGTTGTGGCACCCAGCCTTAGGTGAGAGGAAAGGGGAAGCAGGTTTGGGACTGTTGCCCTTGCTTACCTGTCAGTGCATGGTTGCCCCTATGGCTCGAGCCTCCAAAGGTGGGGTACCTGGTAGGCCTCAGCCACAGAATACGGACTTTGCTCTCCTCATTGGATATCACTGCCAAGTGCTCACCCTGTAGCACCAAGTGCCCTTTGTGCTTTCCCCAACACCAAAGTGTCTTGCTGCCTGCTCTAAGTCCACATGGCAGGGGACTCTGAGACAGAGACAGTCCCATGCTGCGCACCCTAACTACTGAGTTGCAAGGTGTCCTGGCAGTTGTTTTTGTAGGATGGGGGCAGCGATTGGGTGATGGGGAGGGGGCTTGGCCTCCCTGGGAAGGGAGCTGATTGGACAAGCCTGGGTTGGCCTCCTGAGCTTTTCTGAGCCTAATGGGTGAGTCTGCAGCACTGGGGGAAGACCTGATTTTCCCATTCAATGGTTACCTATGGGCTGTACCAAGTTTTTTTATTGGTGTAACATTCTGCCTCTGGCAGGGGGCCTTCCCAGGCTGAAAGGACTCACAGAGCCAACTAACTCTGGCCATGCTCCCCAAACTGCCCACAAACATGTTGGTGCAGGGGACTGTGCCCCAGTGGGCAGCCACCATGCTGCCACTTGCAAGTGATGGATCTGCACATCATAAGTGGCTCTTACATGGGTGTATCTTGGACATATGCAGAAGTCAGTCAGCTCCCTGAGTGCTTTCACACACACACCCAATTGCAGTATTAGAGAGCTTAAACACTTATCAGCGTAATGACATAATAGCCAGCAGCTACAACCTGGATTCAGGCTGCTATTTCTTGTGTTGGTTTGCTAGTCATAGCCTTTAACTCAAGGAACCACTGAATGGCATTGACTCAGTTACTGGGTTTGCCACTAGTTGATGTTATTACCTGTTCCGTGTTCATAGGTTACAGTCAATATATGTAAAATGTTTATTATTTACTATGAATAATTCCCCACACAAGGATTTAAAATAACATATCTCCCTATTATAACAGATATAACAGACTAAAGTATATTTTAGTCTGGTTATTTTAAAATATAAAATATGACAGTTGTAAATTCCTGTGTTTGCATAGATAAAAATATATTTGCCAACTTGCATAGAAAAACACTATATGGAAATAGTATGTGGAAAGTTTGTATAATATTAGTAAGAGAAGAGCAAAAAGAATAATACCAACTGGAATACATCAAAAAGACAAAAAGAAAGTAGAAGAAACAGATGAAGACCAAAGAATCAAAGAACTGGTGGAAAAGGTATCATGGACATTGATGCAACAACAACCACCACCAAGGACAATACTACTAGCACTTTATGTCATCAATTGGTTGTAGTACTGTTTTAAGCGTTTTAATTATTTTTACTGTAATTTATGCACTGTTTTATGTAAGCTGCTCTGAGCCAGCCTCAGCTGGGAGGGCGGGATAGAAATCTGACTAACAAACAAACAAATAAAGTGAAACAATTTGAGGAACGAACTCAGAGGAATATTCAGAGTATCCAGAGAAATATTCAAGAATCTGAGGAAAGAACTCAGAAGAATATCCAAGAAAGCATGTCAAGAATTATCAGCTGGCCTGTCAGAAATTACTGTAAAACTACAAGAACAAACAGAAGAAATTGTAAGAATTAAAGAAAAACAAAAAGACAAAAACAAAACTGACAGATTTAGAAAGCAGAACAAAGAACTGAGGTTTTGGAAATCCAGTGCAGATCTAATAAACTGTGTTTTAGAGGCATCTCAGAGGACTTTGGGAGGCCAAATTTGGAAGAGAGCTTTTGTGAGCTGCTTTAAGATTATTCAAAGGTACAAGGAGATTTTCCTGACATTGACTAGATATATAGAGTCAAGATTTACATTCAAGAATAACTTCCCCCGAATCCTAAGATCAAGGATTATACGTTTTATTCTAACAGACATAATTCCTTTTCCAGAATCGATATGATTTGGATGTCAGAGGAGATGGCGTTCATAAAATTGAAATTTTGCCAAAAAATAACTCAGATCACAACCCTTTACTTTGGATGTCAAAAGAAAAACCAAAACAATTATATTGGAGAATTAATGAAGATTTACTGGACCAAAAATTAGTTAATGAGACATTAAAAAAAGAAACGAAAATTTTTTTTGAAATGAATCTGAATAAAGGTACTGATATACAGATTGTATGGGACACATACAAAGCGGTAATGAGAGGTTTGCTTATTTCACTGAATACTAAAGACAGAAAGCAAAGGATGCAACAACAAAATGACCTTCATGAAAAAAATCGTCAAAAGGAAAAGAAATTAAAGAAAAGACTAGGGAAGAAAAAAATTATTAAAGAGATTCATCTTTTACAGGATCAATTGAATGTTTTACTAAATAGAGAATTATATTGGAACTTGAAAAAATTACAACAAAAAGCGTTTGAGGGTGCAAACAAACCAGGAAAATTTTTAGCGTGGCAGTTGAAAAATAGAAAAGAAAGAAACTTCATAAGTAAGATTATTGAAGATGGAAAAGACGTTGTGGATTTGAAAGGTATAAAAAGAGCTTTCTTCAAATATTACGCAAAACTGTTTAAAAAGAAAGGAATTGACCAACAGAGAATTAAAAAGTATTTGGAGAATATTGAAATACCAGAGCTGGGACAACAAATTAAAGAACTACTCAATGGTTCAGTAACAAATGAAGAGATAACAATGGCGATAGAAGATGCAAAATTGGGCAAAGCTCCAGGTCCAGATGGCTTTACAGCAAAATTTTATAAGAAATTTAAGGAGGAGCTAACCCCTATTTTAGTACTTCTGTCAAATGATATAAGAATGACTAAACGAATCCCAGACTCATGGAAAGAAGCAAATATTTCACTTATACCTAAAGAAGGTTTGGATTTAACTAATGTAAAGAATTATAAACCAATATCGCTATTGAATAATGACTACAAATTATTTGCAAAAATTATTTTGGAAAGGTTGAAAAAATATTTGAAAGATGTCATAGCGGAAGAGCAAGCTGGTTTTTTACCAAATAGACAAATAAGAGATAATTTGAGAGTGGTGATTGATGCAATTGAATATTATGATAAACATCCAGAAAAAGAAGTTGGATTCCTCTTTCTAGATGCGGAAAAAGCTTTTGATAACTTGAATTGGGATTTTATGCTGCAAGTAATTGAAAAAATGGATATAGGACAGTCTTTTTTAAACATGATTGTGGCAATATATTCAGAACAGAAAGCACCTTTGAATATAAACAAAGAAAAAACAGATTTTTTCCAAGTTCAAAAGGGAACACGACAAGGCTGCCCGTTGTCTCCGTTATTGTTTATTTGGATATTGGAAATATTATTGGCAGAGATAAGAAAAGACAATAATATCAAAGGACTTACAGTGAAAAGCTTTATGTATAAATATAGAGCATTTGCAGATGATGTAATGTTTATGATTCAAGATCCAATTGAGAATATACCACAATTGATGGGAAAAATTGAAGAATTTGGAACAATTGCTGGATTCTACGTTAATAAAAACAAAACGAAAGTGATGTGTAAAAATATGACGAGACAGAGACAAATTGAACTTCAAGAGAAAATTCAATGTGAAGTAGTTACAAAGACTAAATATTTAGGAATTGAATTGACTATGAAAAATATTGATTTATTTAAAAATAATTACGAAAAAGTTTGGTATAAGATCCAGCAAGACATGAAAAAATGGGATACCTTGAATCTACCGTTACTGGGAAGAATTGCAACTGTAAAAATGAATGTTTTGCCTCGCTTGATGATTCTATTTTAGACCATTCCAATATTAAAACAAAGTAAAGTTTTGGACACGTGGCAGAAAGAAATATCGAAGTTTGTATGGGCAGGAAGAAAGCCAAGGATTAAAATGAAAATTCTATGTGATGCAAAGGAAAGAGGAGGATTACAACTACCAAATCTTAGACTTTATTATGATGCCATCTGTTTAACATGGTTGGAGCAGTGGATTAATCTTGAAAATAAGAAGTTGTTGGCTTTGGAAGGTCATGACAATAAGTTTGGATGGCATGCATATTTATGGTATGGAAAAGTAAAAATAGACAAGTTTTTTAAACACCACTTCATAAGACGATCACTGTTCGAGACTTGGATGAGATACAAAAAATTCTTCTCGGAAGAACGACCACTTTGGATAGTACCGGCAGAAGTGATTAATCCATATTCAAGAAATCAGGGTCTAGATTGGTTACCTTATAAAAGCCTTTTAAAAATAGAAGGGAAAAACTTTGTATTAAAAGACAGAACTGATGTTGAATTTGAATATGACTGGTTGAGGTACAGACAGATTTATGATTTATGTAAAGCTGATAAAAGAGAATATGGTTTTAGAGGAAAAAACAATGAAATTGAAACTGTATGGGTTGAAAAAGGTAAAAAAATGATTTCAAAATTTTATAAGGTATTATTGAAATGGTATACTGAAGATGAAACAGTAAAAGTGCAAATGATAAAGTGGGCTGTAAATATAAATAATGACATAACTATGTCATCTTGGGAATATTTGTGGAAAAAGTCAATGAAAATTTCAACTTGTATAAATGTGAAAGAGAACTGCTATAAAATGATGTATAGATGGTATATGACTCCTAAAAAAATTGCTATTATAAATGATAGCATGTCTAACAAATGTTGGAAATGTAAGAAAAAAGAAGGGTCTTTTTACCATATGTGGTGGACTTGCGATAAGGCAGTAAGTTACTGGACTGAGATTCATAATGAGATACAAAAAATTTTGAAATGTACTTTTAAGAAAGACCCACAGATGTTATTGTTAGGTCTTAAAATGGAAGAAATAAATGTAACCAAGAGAACACTATTATGGCATTTGGTTACAGCAGCCAGAATGACTTTTGCACAATGTTGGAAGCAAGAAAAAATACCTGAAACATGGGAATGGATTAAGAAGATGCTGTTTATGGCAGAAATGGACAAATTAACAAGAAAATTAAACAATGAAGAAGATGAAATTTTTTTTGAAGATTGGAAAGACTTTCAAGAATATTTGTTGAAAAATTGGGATATTAAACGTGGTTTGATTTGTTTTGACAGTTATTAAGGAGAAATTGAAAGGGACTAGACTTTTAAATTGTTACCATTAGAAAGAAAGTAAGTTTAGTAGTAAATGTAACTGAATAAGAGCGATATCAATGGGGTTGGAGCACTGCGGGAAGCCTTGTTTGGGTGGGAGAGGGTGAAAGGAAATGGATATGTATTTACTTGTTTAAGTTGTATGAACGTGGGAAATATATCCAATAATAAAATTGTATTTACAAAAAAAAAAAAAAGAATAACTTCCCCCAAGATACACTGGTTTGTTGCACTCATAAGAAAAAATGAGATGTAATATTAAAGAAGCAAAGAGCATCTCCACTTAAAGTAGCAGAGGAAGAAGTGCAGCTCTTTCAGGATTTACCAACAGGTGTATTAAAGAAGAGGAAAGATTTTGACTTCCTGAGACAGATTTTGCAAAAGAAAGAAATAAAACACTGCTGGAAAGTACATTTCCCCTTAGTGCAGTGGTGGTGAACCTATGGCATGCGTGTCATAGGTGGCACTCAGAGCCCTCTCTGTGGGCATGCACACCATCGCCCCATCTCTCCCCGAAGGGCTCTGCCTGGCTAACCCAGAGAGAGCAGTAATGACCACGCTGGGAAGCCAAAAGGCAAACGGGGATGTTCGGCTCAGCGAAGAATTGTGTGTCCCATTGCCGGGCTGCCAGATCCCTCTTCGTCCCTGCCGGGGGACATTGGAGGGGCATTCCGGAAGGTGGCAGGGCATCTCTGAAGCAACAGAGTCCTGCGGGGGAACTTCCCCACTCCGGCAGCATTCCCT
>JAPDNY010000006.1:41259181-41271841 GCA_029375565.1 Gekko gecko | reverse complement strand
AGCCTTCCCACTGATTTTAAAAGCAAAGAGGATGCTGATTCTTTGGATTAAAGAGTCTCTATACCAGCGCAGTTGCCCCACAATAGTCAATTGATTGTTCAGTTTTTAACTTAGCAGCTGCAGGATGTTAAATGGTATTGTGTTGTACCTTAGCCTTTATGTACGTGCATATACGTGATATAGAGATGTGTATATACAGGTGCCATTCAGAGATAACTGCAGAACTGCAGAGGAGAAAGACTATTTATTCCAGCACAAAAATTTAACAGGATGTTTCCCCAAAGAGAAATATGGGGACAAAATAGGAGTATTATTTACCAGGAACAGAGACTTGAACATAGGGACCACTGGTGAGTAGGCAGATGTGAGATAAAACACCCTACATATGAGACAAAATACCTTGCATCACAGATATGCATTTATTCTAGTTCCCAGATCCTACTTTACTATAGATACATCCTTCTTGTCATTTGTGAACAGCCCTTCAAGCCATAACTTCAAACAGTTAGAGAGTGATACTGACTCAGGTAGAGTGAATTGTCTGAACATAAGAAATGGAGGAGTGTTAGAGTATGCCCTGGGAATAGAGAAAATGAGTGTGGCAGGGAGCTCAGACTCTAAGCTGTTATTAATAGAAAATGTTCAATTAATGAGACTCTCGATCCAAACATTTCCAGGCTGTTTCCTCCAGCCACGAAAGCTAGAGACTTGAAATAAAGTTGAGGTAGGTCCCATCTCTAAAATGACAGGGAGAAGAAAAAGTTTCTGCTTGAGTTCTTTGATGTGTCTGGCCATATCCTTTACTTGGAGTCTTAGGAAGTGATGAAAGGACGAATACCCCCAATGGTTAATCTAAAATTGTTTGCAATTTGTATGTCTCTCACAGTTGTCAGTGGGCTTTTGCAAATTTTCTGAATGGTTGCAAAATATGTTTAGGCACATGAACACACACAGATATCAGACATGTGTGGAAGGATTATTTGGCTGACTGTCTACTAGCTGGCACAAAGTACAGAGGGGAATGAGAAGAAGGACGGAGGGGATAAGGGCCTCATAATGCCCTTTCTGAATTATTCCAGGTCTGTAATTGTCAATGACAAATAACCTGGATTTGAGCCAAGCTGGGTTGGAGAGGGAGGAGTGTGGCATCCTGTCCTGGGTCACGATAAGTTCATTAAGCTACTTCTTGTCAGATCAGCTAAGTGGCATTATATTTTCTTAGATATCAGATAGAATGACCAGCATTAGCCCCATTCCCCAAATACCATGAGCTTCAAAGTGACTGATAAAGTTATGATGAGCTTCGTAATATTACCTTTTCAGATCATTTGTGGCACAGGACTTTCAGCAGAGGGATTGACACTCAGAGCCTTGAAGGAAGATGATTACAAAGCGGTCTTTATTGGAATTGGTAGGAATTCATCATTCTTCTCTGTGCTTGGTTTTACTGAAAGTATTGTATGTATGATTAATGCTGCAATAAACGGGCTGTGTTTCTGTCTCTCTGCAAGAGACCTTTTGAATGCTTCCAATGTGCAAGTGATATGGTTAGAGTATAAGGGTTTTCGCCACCCTCCAACTAGTTTTAATGTGACCTTATCTGGAAATGACTGCTTTTCCCAATATATAATTATGCCTATTACCTACATGAAATATTTCATTGAGGCTGTGGAACTATGAATGGTGTTGGCCACAGAAATAGCTGCTGTGTTACATTAGGAACAGAGTTAATAAAACCCAAATCAATATGTTCTAGCACAATTATCACATTTCTAAGGAGCACTTTATTTAATAGATGGCACTAATTTAGTCAAGATCTCAATATGATCATTAAATCACTAAAATCTTTTGAGACCTTACTTAAGTTAAATTTATGTTAGCAGATTACTGGATCAACATATCATCTTTTTTAATGGACAGTTTTGTTTTATTTTTTACTTTAACCCTTTCCCAAATTTTTACTATAATGAGATGTGATTGTTGGGATGTATATATTTATCTACAGTATTAATTTCAACTCCTATAGCTCATTAATTATCATGCTGTGATCTGCTTGTATACATTTTAATAGCATGTTGTTCAGGCCAGATTCAGATATAGATGTGCACTTAAAAAGCCTTAGGCATATAGTTAGCTTTCCTATGTTAGATCGTTCAACTCTTGGCTGGAGGTTCACCTCAGAAATGTTTTAGGCTTGTTAAGGGTATAGTACACAAGTGAATACTATTAGAGAATCTCTCCTTCCATTTAAAGCTTTCATCAAAGCAAAACTATTGTAATCTAGACATTAACTAAATCAACACACCATTATACTACCCATCATTGTTATGTAGATAATTAAAGGGGAACAGTTATGTGAGTCTATAAATGTATCTTACCCCAAAACATGCAGATCACAGTCAAGGAGCCCCTTCTGAGAAGAAGCTCTTGATCAATTCAGCTCCTCATATTTATAGGCTTTTAACAACATCTCCTAACAATAGCTAACTGTCCCACTTGATAAGTGCGCACATTTTTGGCTGTCTTCTAATTTCAAAGACCATACAAGGTTATTTATACTTTAAATGTCCTCTTAATATATATTAAGATATATATAATCAGCAGTTCATACTTGCTGATTTTTATCTTAACAAAGTCTATTCAAAAGCAGTGATTTACAAGTTTCACATACATCTTTGAATCATATCTTCACTTCTGTGAAGTTGGACATTCTAGGATGTGGTCTGCACCTGGACCTCAACAAATTATACCTATTGATAATGGGTTAGACAGCTTCAAATTTTCACAAGGCTATGTAATTGTGTTACTACTTTGTTTCTTTTCCCTCTCCAAGGCTACTTTATTCTGGGTCTCTAAGCCCCTTCTTGGCATGCTTTAGCTGGGAGCCTAAATTGGCTTTGTTTCTATCCACAGAGACATTTTCTGTGATTGGGGAGGGGGTGTCCAGCAACAGTTCCCTTGTATTTCTGGCCATATATGTGACAATGGCTGCACAGATGCTTCTCAAAGCTTTGGTTCAGTCTAGAACCAGTCTAGTTTAAAGATCTGATTCTGTCTACAAGTATCAAATCTGACTTGAGCAGGTTTCCTGCGGAAGAGGCATAACAATGTTGTAAATAAATAATAGGAATTAATTATGTTTCTCCAAAAGTACAGTGTGTGTTCTACATTGCATGGACTGCTTCTTTTATGCATTCACTTTCCATGAAGACAGGCTGAATGCGTATACCTGAACTTCCAAAAGGACTGTGGTGACTGTACATTACTGTACAAGAAGAAAGGTTAATTCTACACTATAAATATTTTGCATTGCTGAAGGATTCATTTTCTGCATTGTGCCACAAGCAGAATTGATATAAGGATTTCCCACAGCACATAATATAGCATGATTTTTGCCTTAAAATGTGGCAATGGCCATCTGCAAGGGCAAAAGCTATTATTGTATTTACTTGAAGTAAACCCATTCAGCCCTGACCTGGATCTCATCAGATCTTGGAAGTTAAGCAGAGTCGGCCCTGTTCAATATTTGGGTGGGAAACCACCAGTGAAATTCATGGTCGCTATGCAGAGGCAGATAATGGCAAATCACCTTCAAATGTTTCTTGCTCTGAAAACCCTATGGCAGGGGTGTCAAAGATATCAGGGGCAAAATGGCATTTGGTGGGACTTTTCAGAAGACCAGCAATGTTTTATTTCAGGTATAAGCACACTTTATCTTTTTTTGGGGGGGAAGTCCTGTGTTTAAGACCAAACAAAAAATGTTTTATTTTAGGGATGGGGCGGCGGGGGGGAAGAGTCCTGTTCTTAAGACCAAAAAAATAAAAGAGTTTTATTCCAGGGATATGGGAGGAGTCTTATGCTTAAGAAAAGCATATCAGGCAAGCAAAAAGGGAATATGAGGAGCATATCGCAAAAAACATAAAGACCAACAATAAAACTTTCTTCAAATACATTAGAAGTAGGAAGCCAGCCAGGGAGGCAGTGGGGCCCTTGGATGACCAAGAGGTAAAAGGAGTAGTGAAGGATGATAGGGAAATGGCTGAGAAGCTGAATGCATTTTTTGCCTCTGTCTTCACTGTGGAAGAGGAGAAGTGCTTGCCCACTCCAGAAGCACTGATTTCGGGAGGGGGTTTGAAAGACCTGAATCAGATTGCGGTGACAAGAGAGGAAGTCCTCCGACTGATGGACAATTTAAAAACTAATAAATCACCAGGCCCGGATGGCATTCATCCGAGAGTTCTGAAAGAACTCAAATGTGAACTTGTGGATCTCCTGACAAAAATATGTAATCTTTCTTTAAAATCTGCCTCCATTCCTGATGACTGGAAGGTAGCTAATGTCACTCCCATCTTTAAAAAGGGTTCCAGGGGAGATCCAGGAAATTACAGGCCAGTCAGTCTGACATCGATACCGGGTAAGTTGGTGGAAACTGTTATTAAGGAAAGAATTAGTAGGCACATTGATGAACAAAAACTATTGAGGCAGACTCAGCATGGGTTCTGTAAGGGAAGATCTTGTCTCACTAACCTGTTAGTGTTTTTTGAGGGAGTGAACAAACATGTGGACAAGGGGGACCCAGTAGATATTATTTACCTTGACTTCCGGAAAGCTTTTGATACAGTTCCTCATCAAAGGCTCCTAAGTAAGCTCAATAGTCATGGGATAAAAGGACAAGTCCTCTTGTGGATCAAAAACTGGCTTATAAATAGGAAACAGAGAGAGAGTATAAATGGGAAACTTTCTCAGTGGAGGGTGGTAAGCAGTGGGGTACCACAGGGATCAGTACTCGGTCCCATGCTTTTTAACTTGTTTATTAACGATTTGGAATTGGGAGTAAGCAGTGATGTGGCTAAATTTGCAGATGACACGAAGTTGTTCAGGGTGGTGAAAACCAGGGAGGATTGTGAGGCACTCCAAAGGGATCTGTTGAGGATGGGTGAGTGGGCGTCAACGTGGCAAATGGGGTTCAATGTGGCCAAGTGCAAAGTGATGCACATTGGAGCCAAAAATCCTAAATATAAATACACGTTGATGGGGTCTGATCTGGCAGAGACTGACCAAGAGAGAGATCTTGGAGTCGTAGTGGATAACTCGCTGAAAATGTCTACACAATGTGTAGCTGCAATAAAGAAGGCCAACGCTATGCTGGGGATTATTAGGAAGGGAATTGATAACAAATCAGCCAGTATCATCATGCCCCTGTATAAATCATTGGTGCGACCTCATTTGGAATACTGTGTACAGTTCTGGTCACCACATCTCAAAAAGGATATTATAGCATTGGAAAAAGTGCAGAGAAGGACAACTAGAATGATAAAAGGGTTGGAACACCTTCCCTATGAAGAAAGGTAAAAATGCTTGGGGCTCTTTAGCTTGGAGAAACGACGGCTGAGGGGTGACATGATCGAGGTTTATAAGATTATGAATGGGATTGAGCAGGTTGAGAAAGAAGTACTTTTCTCCCTTTCTCACAATACAAGAACTCGTGGGCACTCTATGAAATTGCTGAGCAGTCGGGTTAGAACAGATAAAAGGAAATACTTCTTCACCCAAAGAGTGATTAACATATGGAATTCACTGCCACAGGAGGTCGTGGCAGCTGCAAGCATGGACAGTTTCAAGAGGAAATTAGATAAACATATGGAGCAGAAGTCCACCAGTGGCTATTAGCCACAGGGTATAGAATGAGAACTCTCAGTCTGGGGCAGGTGATGCACTCTATTCTTGGTGCTGGAGGGGGCAGCAGTGGGAGGGCTTCTGGTGCCCTGGCCCCACTGCTGGACCTCCTGATGGCACCTGGTATATTTTGGCCGCTGTGTGACAGAGTGTTGGACTAGATGGGCCATTGGCCTGATTCAACATTGGCTTTTCTTATGTTCTTATGTTCTTATGTTCTTAAAAAAAACCCATTTTATTCCAGGGATGGGGGGAGGGAGTCATGTGCTTAAGACAAAAACAAAACAAAATCATTTTATTCCAGGAATTGGGGAGAGGGGAGAGTCCTCTGCTTAAGACAAAAAAAAAAAAAAAAAAAGTTTTGCTCAAGATGGGGAGGCGTCCTGTGCTTAAGACAAAAAAAAAGTTTTATTCCAGGGATGGGGGGGGTCCTGTTTTTAAGAAAAACAAAACCCCAAACCATATTTATTCCAGGTACTTAAGACCAAAGAACACTTTATTCCAGATATGAGAAGAGAGAGAGAGTCCATCCCATGGCACTTGGAGAGATCCTCATTTTCATTTCTAACAGATGATGGGGGAGGAACCTAACAGCACAGCTTACATTCCTCTATGTGAAAGGGAGCAAGAGTACAGCAGCCCCTTAATGTCTAACAAAAATTTGTGGCAGGGCATGAGCTTTCATGAGTCACTCCTCACGTCTTCAGAGTCCATCAGTCCTTGTATCTTGTAGAGTGAAGTGATTTCAGATGCCAAAAGACACTAGCAGGCATTGTTAATGAGAGAAGAGACCTAGGTCTCAGCATTGTCTTGAGCTTCATAATCAGTTGCAATTCAGCTGTCTCTTTTTCTAATCTCCCTTTGAAATTCCTTTGTAAGAGAACTGCTACTCCTAGGTCAGCAACTGAATGCCCTGGAAGGTTAAAATGTTTCCCCACTGGTTTTTTAATGTTGTAGTTTCTAATAGTGGTAGAGAGAGTAATCGTCCAGTAGCACCTTTAAAGACTAACAAAATTGTGGTAGGGTATGTGCTTTTGTGATTCACTGCTCACTTCCTCAGACATTCTTTGCATCCTCCTGGACTGAATCCTCTTGTACCAAATTGAGATCTAGGTTTCCTATCTCATTGCCAGTGCTGATATCTCCACCACTCTACATATCTCACTTAATCCAATCATACCTGCTATTGCCATTCGGCATCTGAAATCATCTTCATAAAGTTTATATCCATGGTACCTTGTGTTACATTTCATGGCACATGTGGCCCAGCCCGACCAAGTAAAATTTATGTCAGATCCAGCCATTGTAATGAGTTTGACACCACTGTCCTATGGGGTCACTGTAAACTAGCTGCAACTTATGGCAAAAGAAAAGAATAGAAAAAAGAGAAAAAGCCCATACACCCAGTTCCTGCGTTACCTCACAAGCACTCCTTTCAACTTACTTCCCAACCACTTCTGTTGCTCAGCGTTAAGTTCCCAGCATGCATCCATACAATATTGCTATCACATTTGCAGCCAAGAGAAATTTAATAATTAGTGTGTCCCCAAGAGAAGTCCCTGATGAGGAATACATTCAGGTGCCTCCCTTAAATTCTCACTGCCTATGTGGTTTTGAATCCACTTCTCCATGTTGCTTAATTAGTTAGTTCCTGTTCATTTGTGGTGCCCTGGCATACCTGAATGTATTCCTGATCAGCTCCTTATTTATGGAGAGTAGAAGGCTTTAATTACCACATTTCTCTTGGCTGCAAAGTGTGCTCATTAATTTGCTTTTCATGATAGTAATGTCATAGTTTCATGACTGAGAACATACTTTTTTTAAAAAAAGAGGTTAATAATCGATTATATTTGCAGCAGAGAAAAAAGGAGTAATTAAAGCCTCATTCCTCCCTTGCCCCAATAATGGATTGATTGATTGATTGATTGAATGATTGATTGATTGAATAGGATACTTATGCATAGTATCTCTGTTAAAAAATAAATCTGAAGGCAGCTCAACTATATTAATATATATAAAAACAATAAATGAGTTGCAGGTATTAGAGGATGCTCTTTAGCTCCAAATGACAGAGCAATCCAAAGCAAAGGATTCAGTAGACTTAAGACTGTACTGTGAGGATGCAAGTGTTTGGCTGGATTTGTCCCACACTTGTTTAAAGGACACATTTAGCATTCTTCACTAAGCTGTGCCATCAAATGCCTTTCTGAGTAGATGCAGTTGTATTTCTGTCAACACACTTTGGGTTGCAATCTTGTTATGCTGCAAACATTTTGCCAGGCACTGGAAATGATGCCTCTCCAAGTGAAATGAATGCTTATCTGTGAAAGAATGTGAATGTGCAACCAAATCCCTCCCCAGCATACGCTAGGCAGATTGAGAATGCACAGCCAAGAGTGGTATGAGACTTAATGCTCTTTATTGATCTAGACGTTGCCTAAGTGAACATAATAAGAAACAAGTTGCCCAACTGTTCTTTTTTTCCTATTATTGATTACAAGAGTGGTAATTCTTAGTACAGCAACAACTGTTGTTCTCCATCTGGGTATTCAGAATAATAAGCTTTGCAGGTTCGTTCTCTCATGTGATTATACTACAGACCATTGTGATTTATATAATCCTAAATCCTCTCATTGTTTGAGGCCTTCCACGCATAGGAATTTCCATGGGGGTCATATTTCTTGATAATTGTACATGAGGCAGTGTGCCAGGTTACCATCCCTCTTGATTTAATCCATCTGACAAACCATGTACCCTTCATTCTTCTTCTCACCCTTGGCTCAGGGAAAAAAAACCCCAGAAGTTAGCAAGGAATGCATAAAGAGCTTGGGATGGGGGGAGATTGCTGCAACGGAGAGCTAGGCTAAATTGCTGGTGGTGTTTTCAAGCTTTTGAGATAACCCAGCTAGGTACAGGCGGGACTTTGGAAGCTGTAAGAAGAAAGAAAAATGTCTTCATAAGGGTAGCTATGCTAGATCAGAGCAACACTTTATCTTGTCTAGCATTTTGTTTCACACAGTGGCCAACCCTTAGGCACCCTAGAAGCAGGACACAAAGACCAAAGCCCCTGTTGTGGCATCTACCACCACTGGACTTTGGAGGGCTACTGGTGATTGAAATCTTATGAGGAGGAGGAGTCTCATGAGGTTTCACAAACTGGTATGCATGGTGCTTTCAAAGAGGCTTCGAAGAAATATGAGGTAAGAGGAAAGATCTCCTCCAGCACCTCAGTGGTGGGAGCAGGTAAGAAGTCTGGCAGCCGGCTGGGAGCAACAACATGTAGGACAGGAGACTGCCACCATCCCTGCTACCTTCTGTCATTGCCTTGGGTTGCTTCGTTTATAGAGCCAGACCCGCCAGTTAAGAGGTTGTTATGGTATACGGCCTCCTAAAGATGTAGGGCTGCAGTCCTACACACAGGTGCTGAAATGCCATTTAAATTACTTCAGTCAGCCACAGAATGCCACTAATTAATCTTTTGCATCCTGTGGTTCTGTGAGTGAGATCTGGAAAAGGAATTTTTCCCCTGAATTGAAATTGGACAGTTCTTTGCAGTAAGTTTGGAATCTGGTTTTAGGATGTGTAAAAGCAGGTGTCAGGTTTCCAGCTGTTGGTGAATGAAGGAGGGTCCTGATGAGGATCTGTAAGCCACCAAAAGTAAATCCTTGATCACATATAGGACTTATTCTAATGAAGGATACATTTTTTCTGTAGGTTCTACACTGTCCCCCTCCCTAGTCCCTTCTTCTAAAATTACCTCTCCATCGGGAGACAGGTGCATTCTGGGACTCTGGCATTTAAAGATGGGACTAAAATGTAAAGAATAAATCTGCAGCTGTGAGTAGAAAATGATCTGTTGTGGAATTGGGGACTGCTGTCTGCTCCCAAGGCCGGCCTGCCTGCCTCCCTGCCTCCCTGCCTCCCTGCCTCCCTGCCTCCCTGCCTCCCTGCCTCCCTGCCTCCCTGCCTCCCTTCCTCCCTTCCTTCCTTCCTTCCTTCCTTCCTTCCTTCCTTCCTTCCTTCCTTCCTTCCTTGCAAACCGGTGAGAAACCCAGCAAATGGTGGGGAGTCGTATTGAAAAGTGGCTATAACAATGGAAGGAGCTGAGAGGGTAGAGCAGCTTCATCTTCCCTTGCCAATCAGTTTCCATATTTTTATATCTAATAGTGAAGTATGACCTCATCTGTGGAAATCTAAATCTATGGATTGAGGCAACAGAGAAAGAAAGCAGACTTTCCTGCAAACTTGTGAGATCGCTCAGGTTTGCAGAAAAATTGGGAACCCCTGGGAAAAATGTAAGGGTATGTGTGTCAGAGGTTTGTCTGGGTGTGTGCACATAGTGCACCTCTGTTGAGGTCACCTCCACCACCATCTTCCCCGCCATCTGAAGTGAGGGGAAGGGAAGCAGTTCACCATGATGGTACATCAGAGGTTGAAAGTTAAGCACTAGCTGGGTCAGGAACAGAAGGGGCAGCCTTGCCAGTTCTCCCTCCTTTTCCCCAACAGGCCTGCATTGAGATGAAATGCTGACACAGGCAGCAACAAGAATGACCTCCTTGAGGAGGATGGTCTGCAGAATGGTGGTGGGTAGGCAGGCAGGCAGGCAGATCACCAAGGTGGGGGCAGGGCGGTTAGGCAAAGCAGCAAAAGTAGGGAGAAGGAAGGATAAATTAAAAAAAAAAACAGTCATACATGTAAAAAAATCTCCAATACAATAGAGCTTGGTTATAATGACCTTAAAAATTCTGGAATAAAAAACAGAATTTTCACCATTAAGATCAGCAGGAAGCCTTTTTTGGGGAAGGGGGGAGCTTTTCATGCAGGACTATAGGCGCTGGTTTGGCTTTAGGCCTCAAAGAATGTGTTCCACAGAACTGGATCAGCAAGACAAAAGGCCCAACAGAGACCAAAGAAGTGAGAGGGACTGACAACCAGTCTGGCATGGTGAGCAAATGCAAGATGGTGCCTGGGCTCATTGAGGAAAGCAATCCCTCCTCCCCTTCCCCCCCCCAAAAAAAACCCATTGACAAGAGGGTGCTTCCAGGACATGTATTAAACCTGGTATCAGACTGGATAAGAGAGATTACCAGTAATCTAACAAAAGCATCACAGTAACGATGCTTTAATTGGCCCAGATGAAATTCCACTGATACAGTGGTGGCAAATAAGAAAGCCTTCTTTGCTGCCATCACCACTGTTGTGTATACTTTCAAATGGGCTTTAAGCTGTGCTCTATCTGATTTGACAGGCCATCTACCAATGATGTCCTTATGATCTCCCTCCTTTTCAGATCTTCCAGTTCTCTCAGGAGCTCATTGGAATGGGAGGACTGGATTGCAGGGAGTAGTTCTGTCCAGTGTTCTTAAGCATTTTAGGCTCTTTCAAGAAGCTCCACAGAGTGGCTATTCCCTAGGTTTGGTACATGCCTTCTATTCCTCCCAGCTCAATAGGAATAAAATAGACAGGCCATGGATTTGATGTTTTCGGTTTCGGTGCTGCGAATGGCGGCCGCTTCTCGGGACGCTCCCGGAGGCGGTTAGCCCACACGCGGAATGGGGGGGTCTTCGCGTTTGCGAAAGACCCTAGTGAGCCTTAGTCAAAGGCTCCGAACCGGGGGCGCATGGGGAGTAGCCTCTTTGCCGGCAAACTGCCGGGAAATTGAGGCTTTCTCCCCGCCCCAATCGGCCCCGCCGCGTAGTGCTTCCCGAATGGGACTTAGCAGCCCTGTCGACTTCCAGGAGTGAGGAAAAGCGGATGAATTACCATGAAAAGAAGATATGGCATCTAATCGTGAGTTGAAGATCTATTTTGAAGCGAAAATTAAAACCCCCCACAAGCGGATAAGCGTATGGGAGGAGGGGAGGAGCTTCCACCCTCTTCGAAGAAGCGAATTTTTAAAGGAAACGCGAAGGGGGGTAACAAGAAAAAATGTTGGTGAAAGTACCGTTGGGGTTCTACAGAAGATTGTGGCTTTAGTTGCTTTCTGGGGGATGTGGCACGAACTTTGAAAAAGTAAATAAAAAACAAAATGTCGATGCTGGGGAAAATCCTGCTTAGAACGGAAGAGAAGAGAGGAGGGACTTCCGCTCCAGTCAACCCCCCCCCAGAACTAGCTGTCAATCAACAAGAGACTGAGATACTGCGCCACCTGCTGGAGTAAATCTAAAATATCAATGAAACGCTTTTAAAATGGAAATTGTTCTCATCAGACTACAAAAACAAATATTTAGAATTAACAAGGTTGATGGCAGAAAATGTATAGAAAATTAATTTGATGCTAAAGTTCCAAGCTATGGATGAAGAAGGGAAAGAAGATCTCAGATTTATTTTGACGAAAGTCTTGACACCTCTATCTGGCAGTGGAGCGAATAAATAAAAAGAAGAGGCGGACAAGGCTCCCAAAGCCTACTCCGCCTTTTAAAAAAGGATATACTCTGCCAGTAGAAAGGGGTGTTGAGCTTAGCAAGTAATGGAGATCTAATTTCAACTCGAGTGTTAATGGAGCCAACGAGCAATGACTGCCAGAAACAACAAGAAAAAAGAAGCGAAAGAAGATGGATTAAAAAATTTCTGAAGAGACATGCCAGCACAGAGGAGGAAGCAGTACTCAAAATTTGGATTTTTGAAGAAGACGGCGGCCCGGGGGAAGGAAGTGACGGAACGGGAGGCATTAAAGTTCAAAGGACTTAATGATAATTTGGAGAGACTTAAAAAAGAACTTGTTCGTGTAACATCTGAAAGGATTTGATTTAACCCCAGTGGACTTTACTAACTTTACTAACAGAATTGATTTGGACTTTGTAAAGCTGAAAAGAAGATCTTTCAACCGTGATGGATGCCGACAACTGGAAGAAATAAAACTAACCTTTACTAACAGAAAAAAACTCACTCCGCTCTTTTTTCTCTTCCCATCTGTCTACCTTACCCTTTTCTTATAAAAAATAAAATTCTCTCCTTTTTAGGAGAGTTATCTCAAAAAAAAAA
>JAPDNY010000006.1:41243645-41259081 GCA_029375565.1 Gekko gecko | reverse complement strand
ATAGGGAGACCAGCATATGGCCGGAAGCTCTCATAGAAATTCGCACCAGCATGTTGAAGGACACCAGTCTTTGCTGGTCCAGTGGCTGCGCAGCAATCCTCCTCCACCCTTCGACTGCCCTATGGGCTGGGAATGAGTTGCAGGGGTCCCAAATCCCAGTTCCCCCACTGCATCGGAGTGGATCTGAATCATGTCCTGTAAAACCAAGGGCTGCTGCCAAAGAGTGATCCCACTGTAATCCTCCAGGAACCTAAGCCAGACCCCTAAATCATCCACCATGCCCGCAGTCACTCAAATGCAATGATGTGGAGCATGTGCTCTTGCCGTTGCCCTGGTGAGCCAGGCACAAAATGCCTTGCCTGGTGATACCACCTGGCACACAAAGTTCAAATGACCAAGCAGGGACTGCATCTCTTTCAAAGTACATTTTGACCTTGCCTGCACTAACGTGATAAAGGCCTACAGGGCCAGAAGTTTGTTAGGTAACTGAGAAGCTCCCACCACCAAATCTAATTGAATATCCAGGTAAGTTAGTCATGTCGCTGGCCCCTCAGTCTTGTCAGCAGCTAGAGGAACACCCAACTCAGCAACCAACCCCTGGAATGACTGCAGAGACGCAGCACAAGCATTATTGTTTGCTGGGCCAATGAAGAAAAAATCATTGAGGTAATGAATAATGGTAGGCGTGACTACCCGCCTCTTTGCAGCCTACTCCAGAAAGGTATTGAACGTATCTGTAATGTATCCAGTTCAGCCTGTGGCTTGACCACGTACTCTAGCCGGCGCAAACCGGTAGAGCACAGGGCTAGCTAAGGCTGAGCTTCATTCCAGGAAAACAATAGAACAGGGGCTCCTCAAGCCCCACCAATCTGGCCTCGAATATCTTAGGAGTTAAGTGGATCAAGTTTGAATGATCCTATCATGTGTGGAGTAGGAGTTGGGGTGTGGGTTTGCTGGGGGATATAAGCCGGCCTGCGAGCTGGCTAGTTTGTCTTGTTCTGTAACTAATAAAGTATGTGAGAGCTGAAATCACTCATCAGTCTCAGTACTTTACACTGGCGACGAAGGTGGGATTCCAACTCCCTCCATGAACAACGACCATGAAACGAGCATTGCTACCCGCTCCAGCGCCGAAAGCACCAAATGCCGCCGCCAAGCTTCATGTCTGCTTCTCCGGCTCCTGGACACAGCCCCACTCCCAAGCACCGCTGACCCCAAGAGCAGCCCCGCTGCCAATGCCACCACCTCTACGCCTGAACCGCGACCTCCACGGGCAAACGCAATGGCCGCCATCAACAAGAGCTTCCCTGCCTTTGACATCTCCCGTCCCGCACACTGGGTGACCTGAATCGAGACGCTGGATCGCCACTTCGAGATCCACGGCATCACAGATGCAGGTACGAAGAAGGTGTATCTGCTACGCTACTGTGGCATTGAGGCACACCTCCTCCTAAAGGACCTGGTGGCACCTCTACAGCCAAAAGATGTGGCAGCCACCTACGAAGTGTTGGTCAAGGCATTTACTGACCACTTGGCCCCAAAGCCCACGAAGTTTGCGGAATGAATGGAATTCTTCGCAAGAACCCAGGGCCCTGACAAGACATCACCGGAATTCCTGGCCGGCCTGCGCCGTGCAGCGACAAGGTGTGCCTTCCCCAGCCTAACGGATGCCCTTCTAAATCAGTTCCTGTTGGGTCTGAAGGAGCCAAAGCTGTGCCACAAACTCATCAGCCGTGACGATCTCAATCTGGAGACCGCAATCAAGGAAGCGGCCACCTATGAGAAGTCCCACTCTGACTGACAGCAGAAGGTGGTCCACCGCCTCCAAGACTCCGGCCCATCCAATGACTCTAACGATGAGGAGGTCCTGCAGGTAAACCACCGACCACCACAGTGCACTCCACGCAGCAAGGGATCCTCTGCAGCACCGACTCAGCACCACGCCTCTGCCTGTGCCAGCTGTGGCAACGCTCATGAGCGCCAGACCTGCCGTTTCTGGGATGCCATCTGCAGGACCTGCAACAAGGCCAGACACATCGCTCGGGTCTGCCACTCCAAGGGTAAGCACCAGGTGCTCACTGCACAGCTGGACGCCTCAGGCCTGCACATCGTGATGGCCCAACACCAGCAGATGGTATGTAACTTGCCCCCAGACGGCCCGGACAAGGTGCATGTGACTGTCCAAATTGAGGGGTCCCCCTGCCAAATGGAAATAGACTCTGGGCCCTCATTCTCGATAATTTCAGCGGAAACCCTCAAAACACTATGCCCTAAGGGGGGACCCCGTCTGCACAAGCCACAGGGGTTGACACTGAGAGACTTCAACAAAAACCCGGTGGCGGTCTGTGGCCGGGGCAAGTTTAAGGTCAAATTTAAGGGGTTCTTGGGCCTGCTTGACCTGCTGGTAGTGGAAGGGCGCCTCTCGAGTCTTTTGGGATTGTCATGGTTTAAGCCCCTGGGACTCCAAATAGTGGGAGTAAACCACCTCGGGACCACGGAGTGGGAGGCAGTTTGTCATGAATTCCCCAAGGTGTTTGATGGGACTCTGGGGAGGTACAACGGGACCCCAATAGCGCTAGACCAACGTCCGGCCTATCCACATCAAGGCGTGCCCCCCCCCAATAGCAATGCAGAGCAGTATAGAGGCCGAGCTCGACTGTCTGGTTGAACAACGAGTGCTGGAACCAGTCGCATCAGCGCGCTGGGAGACCCCCATTGTGACGCCCATAAAACCTAACGGGACCATACGCATTTGTGCAAACTACAAATGCGCCATAAATAAGGCCTTGCAGGACCACGCCAATCTGGTCCCTGTAGTAAGCCACGTCCTAGCCTCTCTTATGGGAGCCAAGATTTTTGGTAAACTAGACTTGGCACAGGCTTACCAGCAGCTGTCAGTAGATGCGGCCGCTGCTGAAGCACAGACCATCACCACCCACAAGGGGGTCTTCCGAGTCACCAGGTTGTAGTTCGGGGTTTCTGTGGCGCCAAGGAAGCGCTAGTGATAGTGCCGGGGGTTAAAAAATTCCACCACTATCTCTATGGCTGCCCGTTCAAGATCCTGACGGACCACAAGCCTCTCCTGGGCCTCCTCGCGCCCGATCGGCAAATGCCGCAGATGGTCTCGCCCAGGGTTCTCCGCTGGTCCATATTCCTGGCGGGGTACTCTTACGCCCTCACCCACCGCCCGGGAAAGGCCATGGGTGATGTGGACGCCCTCAGCTGCCTGCCGCTGTCCGTTACAGACCCAGACCCGGCCCCCGCCCATGAGATCGCCCTCCTGGAATCGCTGCCCGGTCGCCCCGTCCATGTCAAGGAGGTGGCCTGTCTCTCGGGCCGCGACAAGGTTCTGGGACCTTCTGCTTGTAAGCAGATGCTCTGTCAGTGAGAACCCAGTCCCATCTGAAATTAATTAAGAATAAAGAACCAGCATGGTCATAATAATCTTAAAGATGGGGTATGCAGCAGCTGCACCATCCATGGAACAGAGCCAGGCATCCCAAAACTATACTAGCAAATGCAATAAAGAAACAAAATCGCTAAAAACCTCCTGTCAGTGTAGCAATGTGAAGCGTTATATACCAGGCCTTGATATGCAAATCCCAGTGATCCTGACAGGCACAGCAGCAGGCACAGGCTGTGGCCCGTGGGCCCTGCAGCACACCTCACATGTTCCAGGTGCCAGCACAATGCCTCCCAAGCCAGTGGGCCCGCACACAAAGCCGCACCGGCCCACACCTGCCCGGAGCCGCAAGCCCATGGGGGGGGGGGGGTTGAGAGGGCCTGGGAGCCTAGCAGTGGCACTGGACCATGGGCTTCCTACCCCCGGGCCACAGCCGTGATTTGACGGGCCAGCCCCACAGTGCACAGTGCATGGTCCCAGAGCTGCCCCCCCCCCAACGCCTGGAGCCACAGGGTAAAAGGGGGAGTGAGTAAGCTGGAAGGCCTCACAGGGTGCCACATGCCAGGAGGATGAGGGATCCTGAAGGCCTTGCTGTGGACCACGTGCACCATGGGCCGCACACTCACCCCTGAGCTGGCTTGACATGTCCTGAACCAACAGGGCCCCAGCAGAGCAGGCACGCAATCCCATGATGCCGTCGCCACTGCGAGTCATCACATGGCCCGGAAGTCCCGTAGTGAGCTGTGCACTCACCCTCCTCTCCTGCCTGATGCCTCCCGAGCTGTTGGGCCCTCGGGCCCGCCATCACTGTGCTGGATGGTCGGGGAAGGAAGGCAGGGCACCTCGCCATGCTCATCACTAATGCACTCAGCAAGCCCACCCCCCACAGAGCACCCAGAACAAGCCGCGTGCTCACCTCATGCGAGTGCCTGTCGCGCCAGGTCTCCAAACACCCAGGATCATGCCCCTGACAGTGGTTGACTCCTCCCAAAGGCTCCCTCAGCTTTACCTCAGCAAGGTACCACAAGCAGCTGGTCAGCTCATAGGCAGGCTGAAAGCGGTGGCAAGTAGCTCATGGGCAGGCTGAAAGCAGGGCGGTGAAGACGAGCAGCCTGTTTGCTCCAGCCCTTTAAATCCCCCTCCCCCAGCCAACCAGGAGCTCTATCATTGGTCAGAGGGGAGGGGAAGACCCAATTTTCCCACTGCCTGTCTGCTCTGCCCTCTGCATCCGTCTGCCTCTCCCTCCCCGCCCAGAGCCGCAAATGGTGGGCTGCACCAAGCCAGGCCCTTCTCCCTTCTTAATGCGCACTCTGTGATGCAGGAGACGCAGGCCTGCCATTTCATTGCAGAGCCACCTCACAAGGCCCATCCCAGAGCCACAACTTTGCAGGCAAAGTTGAGATGCCCCGCAAGCTGGTGCAGCCAGAATTGTAAGTCCTCAACCTTTTGTCTTTTTGTGGGCCAAAGGAATGCCCAGCTCTTCAACCAGCTGACTAAACCCCGCAAGAGTTGAGCACATCAGCCAGTTCCCCGTGGACCCACGAAAAAGAAGTCATCTGGGTAGTGAGCAACCTCCTGAAGTCCCGCCTTGACATGCAGTGCCCATTCCAGGAATGTACTGAAGCGCTCAAAAGCGGCACATGACACAGAACATCCCATGGGCAACGCCCGGTCCATAAAATACTGGCCATCAAAAGAAAACCCTAACAGCTCAAAATCATCTGGATGCATGGGAAGGAGGCAAAATCCAGATCTAATATCGCACTTTGCTAACTCTGCCCCATGACCACAGCATCGTACAATAAGAACCACCTGGTCAAGTAAGGTGTACCTCACCGTGCTGGGGAGCTGGAATGTGTGTAACACAATGTGGATATGCACATATGTATCTAGTTTGTGCTGTAAGGATACTGACAAGTTGAAACGGCTTCAATGCACAGATCCTGTTTGCTGGCTCAGGGAAAATACAGATTTGGAAGCAAAATTCTGTTTCCTATAAAATGGGAATATTAGGATCCTACCTTACCAGATTAATAAGACAAGGACTGACATGTCCAGCGTTCTCTATGAATAAATGTATCGTGAAACCAACAATACAGATCACTCTTTTGAGAGATGCCACTTTAACCCTCAATGGCTCTGCCAGCAATGTGATTCATCATATGTCCATTCCTGAAAGTGGAAAATTAATAATGTATAGTGAACAGCACAACAATAGAAAGTCTGAGGTCAGAGCAATACTTAGACTGCTAGAAGCCGTGCTCCTATCCCCAGCCAAGGTAGCCATTTTTTTTGTAGTCAATTTTTTTTTTAACTATTCACTTTAGCTGTCTTTCTAGGTGCAGCTGTTTGCATGTGATAAAGAGCACCTTCATGTTGTAAAACTTCATGTATTGAGGAGCTCAAGTTTCCTCCCTGGTCAGTTGGCAGGTCACACAACTGACTGAAGGACAGAGTCTCATGCAGGGCTGTGAGTAAACAATAAGGTCTTAGAACTGTGGGTTTTATTCCCATACCCACCTAGTGGTGGGCTCAGTTCCCATTGTGGCCTTTGTTTCCGACAACTGGAAACTGGGCTTAGTCCCCCTCAACATGCTTCATGGGAGAAGGTGAGTGAGCAGGCATCACAGTGGCAGTGTTCCCTCTAAGATGAGTTAGTGTGACCTAGCTCACTTTTTTTAGCCTCCAGCTCACACACTTTTTTAGCCTCCAGCTCAGGAAGGATGGCTCCAGAGCAAACTAATTTATGCAGTAGCCAAATTGCTCACTCACAACTTTAATGTCAGTAGCTCCCAAAGTAGACTTTTTGCTCACAAGACTCCACAGCTTAGAGGGAGCATTGCACAGTAGTTATATATTCTGAATCCTTTTCTGTGTATACTGATACCAGAAAGCTCTACATGCATGTTCCCCCGCTCTGTGGTGGTTTGGGCATTGGGACGGATCCTTTTGGGGGAGGCCATGCCTGCATGCCTGCCTCTCCCAATTGGGGGGCTCCCATAAGGGACCTTGGGAGGTGGAGCCACTCAGCCACATGCTCAGGCAGGGGCTGTTGGCTGGCTTCTACCACCAGGTGGCAAGGGGATCATGAAGAGGTCAGCGCCGCATGTATCCCAGAATCTTGTTACTCTGCAGTCGGTCTCCCAGCAGATGGGCTGGGTAGGGGTTCCATCAGGCGGAAGGCAGGTCACCTAATGCTTGGATCCGTCCCCATGCTGTGCCATTGTTCTTTGCCTGTATGCAATAAAATAAGCTGCAGCCATATATTTTACCACAGGATGGTTGTGCATGTGTTTATTCCTTCTAACGCCTCACCCTCTACCCTCCTTGAACCTGCAAGAAGAGCTGTGACCCATGGGCTGCATACCGGCATTCCATGGAGGTAAGATTCTGTCCATCTGTAGTACACATCTACCCAGGAACAGGTTCACAATATGTAAATAACATGACACCTGCTTTGGCCCAATCTACTTCTCCCTCGGGTTCCAAAGGCACCAACAGAAGGCTAAGATTACAATCTGTCACCATGACTGAAACAGAACTATGCAGTTCTGCTCATCCCATTTAACAAACAACCCTTTTTAACACCACCAAACAAGCTCTCCTCAAATGGAAAGTAACATACTGCATTAATTATGATCCATGCTCATTATGGTATTTATTAGGTAGAAGCAACTGCTTTGTTAGAAGAAATTGTTTTCTGCTCAGGGGAAAAAAAAGTCATGAAAAGTATTCTTGTGCTCGCTACACTCTCCAAACTGAACATTTTTCTTCTATTAAATGCTGCATCCCATATCTCAGAGGTAGCATAATACTATGTGCCACTGCGGTTGCTATGGTAAGCGTTCATGTTTTATTGAACAGTAAATGGACACAATCCCCTAAATGACTCCCACATGGCCCTAACATAAGTGGTCTACCTTTTTTGCTGGTGAAGTTCTTTCCCCCTTTTGTTAAAGAATATGGATTTTCTACTAAGTGAAGAAAAACATGCCCTCCTCATTTTTAATAGCACGTTTTCCCTCTATTTTGTGATTGTTTTCTAAAAAACATTTTCAAAGAATTATGGATGGGATGCACTGAGAGGCTGAATATCTTCACTGAAAACCAGTTGTGGGAGGGGAGAGAGGCAAAGAACGCATTAGAAAGTTAGAGACAAAAGATGGCTTCTCGATATTTTGTACTCAGGTATGGATACCCAATTACAAAGACAACATGAATTGAATCAGTTGAAAGATAAATAAGTCTGAATACCTCTGCTTGCCCTTTTTAAAAATATACCAGAGCAGCAATGGAAAAGGAGCCTGCCTTGCTGCCTGTATTTTGAAGCAGAAATGGGGATTCACACATTTGTTCTACAATAGCTATGCTCCAGTACAAACTATACCTGGAGATTCCAAGCTAGCAGACACATAGCAGCACAGCATGGACTTTCATAGGCCTTCTTGAAAAGATTTGTGACAAGTGGCTCAGATTCATAATCACATTAGGACTTGCTGATCAGTACTCGCTTGATTTGTTGGTGGAAGTAAATTTGCATCAACACGTTCATACTTTTCATTATTGCACATGACAATATTGGACAAAGAGCAGCAATCCTGGGGGGAGGGTAAAAGTGTGCTACTGGAAAAGGTGGAGGAATTCTCTTTTTGTTCTGAATTTATTTTAAATGTGTGATTCTTTTCATTTTTTGTTTGGTCGAGAATTTTTTTTTAAATCCGCCCAAGTTTTACCATTCCACTTCTCTTAAGTCAGCTTGTAGACCAAGTCTCCCTCCATGTGCATCCCCATTTCCTTCCTTGTCTAAATTTCAGAAGGCTGCTCTTGCAGGTGTTCAGGTATGGCTGATGGAACCAGAAGTTTTCCTCATAGGCTCTTTTTAGCCAAGCTCAGAATTCCTTGATGGCTGCCTGCCTCTAAACCCAAATCTATAACAGCACTAGCTAATCCATTACAGGTAAATGGCAGTGTTTTCCCCATCAATTCCTAACTTTAGAGATATGAGCTTCTAAGGTTCAAAGCAGCAAATTTCATTACATCAATACTTTTTGAACTTTTCTTGCAAGAACCTTTTCCATATGGATTCATTTGCCAGAGAACCTGCAACATCTATCACCAAACAGAGGATTTGGTGCATAACTAGGGTCAACACTCAATTTACTGAAAGACCAGGTTGGAGACATGAGACCTGGTGAGTATGCATCTGATGTGGCTTTCAAGTCTAGCTCACACAAACAGTAAATTCAACTGGAGCCCAGCGGTGCATTAAAGACCGATACAAGTTATCCCATCATGACCTGTCATGAATCAGAGCTGCCTTCATTTGAATCTCACTGCATCTGATGAAGTGACTCATAAAAATTTATGCTGGAATTAATTTTGTTAGTCTACGCAACAGTGCCACTGGACTGTTTTATTTTGCTGCAGCAGACTAACATGGCTATCCCTCTGGAATTACAAACAATAAATGCCATAGTAAAAATGTTTTGACATAATAGTACTTCATCTTTCAAATGGGAGATTGCTGGTTGAATGGTCCTGCAAATCTAGATGTCAGAGAGATGGATTCTAGCGTAGCCTCCTTCCTGAACTGCTACTTTTCACGCACAGCCTTAAGTGGATTATTTATAAAAATTAAGAATGTTTTAATGAAGCAATCACTTGGCCTCTCACTGGATTCTGTTTCTTTCCTGGTTGAAAGCTCTTGAGGCTGCTCCAACAATTTGTTTCTGCTCCAGGTGCTCCAAGGCACACATGAAGCTCCCCCCCATCAGATCCTTGCAGGGATCTTTACCTAGATATTGGCTCCTGCAGTTGAAATAAATGGGTGTCACTGGGTATGCAAGAGCTTCATGTGTTGAGCTAGCTGGTCATACATAAGAATGCTTGCATTTTTGCCATGTTTTTGGCATCATTTAGCTTTAAAACTATAGTATGTATCATCTTATTTTCCCCTACTGGCAATCATTTCCAGTAAAACCATGCACTGGATCATATTACTGCAGATAAAAAAATACAATCAAAGCACACCACTTATCTCTTGCTTCCTGACATGGAAATCTCTGGAGCATGTAATAATTTACAGAGGGAAGAACAAAACAGGAATTTCTGTGTTGCAATGAAAGTGCACGAAATGTTGTGCCCTTCTTACAGGACAGAGCTTCTTGTCAAATGGCAGTTCCCAAAGATGGAAGCCATAGTGTCCATTTCCCTGTAGGTCTATTAGATGGAACATATCTGCTAGAAATTTCACAGACCCCTGCTCCCAAGTGGGCTGCCTATCTTGAGCATCTCATCTAGCACTACCATGGCTATAAATCCTCTCTCACTTGTCTGCATTATCTAAGCATTTCATCCCCCAATTGACAATGACATAGCTAGACCAATAAATACATTAGAAAAAAGGAAAGAAGTAGAGAAAGAAAGAGGTGGCATGGATCCTCCCCCCAGCACAACAATATCTATGTGGCTCCCTTGAGCCTGTGCAGAGCAAGCCCTCCCATCCCCCAGGATGGGGACAGAGAAGGCCAGAACCAACAACTCTCAGTGGAACTCCTGGTCAGCTGTTTCTGCCAGGCTGCAGCATGACAGATAGTACCTTTAAAAATCTGCAGCATGCCTGATGCTGAGAATGAGGCTGCACCAGGTGAGGTGTAGCCTTTAAATATATCCAGTCTGCCTGATGATAGCAATGAGCCTTCACAGAGTAACCCCTGCCACCCTCCTCAGGATGGTGAAAGAGGAAAAGATGGAGCCAATAATTCTTGACAAAGTTCCTTCTCGGCTGTTTCTGTGAGGTTGCACCAAGTCAGGTGTTGCCTTAAAAGTCTGCAGCATGCCTGTGGCAGTGCCAAAGGAGCATGCCATAGATCTGCCATTAGGGTGAGGCTAAGAAGCCCTCTGGTGTGGCCCTCCAGTGGGAACCAAAGTGGAGCCATGTCATGCTGTACAGAATATTATTGGACCTCATTGATTTGAACCATAGTCTGGTTATTGAGTGTGCACAGGTGAATAGGCTGGCTATTTGCTTTTAAGATGCACTGAAAGAATGATTCTTTTTCAATGGATTTGATATTTTGCTGACATTTGGGATCTTAGGAAAGTTATTTAATGTTTAGCAAGCTTTTGGAAACTTGTAGATCAGTCATGTAGTTTAATTTTTTTTGACCTTCAGTTATAGCTCAGTTATTTTGGTGAATAGTAGTCATTTATTGAATTCATGATTTATTAACGAATCACTGAACTTTCATCTAAGTGAGTTATCCTCAGCCTACTTATCTCACTGAGCATTTATATTGAACACCTATCTATTGGTTGTTTATAGTTCATTTAACTCACTGAGTTGACTGCTTAAAAATAATTTACCTCTGCGTTTTTCTTCTATTTATCATGTCCTCATTGCATATGCCAAATATGGTCAAGATTAAGGATTATTTTTTCCAGTTATGGCTCCTAAGAAACATACAAAAGTTAGAGAGTAAGAGGATAACTCTAACTTAGATACTTCAAGCTTATTGGCATCTATAAAAGCTTTTTTCTGAGGAGCTGAAAAACTTTGAAGAATGTGTAGTTCAAAAGAATAAGGAATGGAAAATCAATTAGAACAAAAGTTAGAATAGAGATAAAAATTGAAGATAGATTTAATTTGATAATGACTAAAGTTGAGACTCTAGAATCAAAAATAATAGATTGTTACCAGACAGTGAAAGGACTATACTATATACAATTACAGCTACAGCCTAATGCCCATACAGTGAAAGGACTACACTATATACAATTACAGCTACAGGCTAGTGAGAATAATTTGGAGAAAGGAAAAATTAAATGTTGATGATTTAATAAATGAATATGCAGCAACAGAAGTTTAATCAGAAGTAGTGCAGAATGAAAACAGGGGAGCTAATATAAAATTTGAGGTATACCTGAAAATATTAACTATAAAGATCTAGTAAGTTTATTAGAGATTTGTTAAGGTGTTTAGATATGGTTATAGTGCTGTTGGGATAGAAGAGAAGAAGAGAAGAGATTGGCTTTATACCCCGCCCTTCACTTGGAGTCTCAGAGCAGCTTACAGTCTCCTTTCCCGTCTTCTCCCCACAACAGACGGCCTGTGAGGTAGGTGGGGCTGAGAGAGCTCTGAGAGAACTGTTCTTGAGAGAACAGCTCTGAGAGAACCTGTGACTGACCCAAGGTCACACTAGCAGCTGTATGCGGAGCAGTGGGAAATCAAACCTGGTTCTCCCGGATTAGAATCTGCGCTCTTAACCACTACACCAAATTGGATAGAGGGTAGGCTTTCAAATGGCAAAGAAACATCATGAACCTAGAGATGTACTAGTAACTTCATATTAAGACGTACTCTTCATATTAAGGATGCTATTCTTAGAAGGCTGTGGAGTAGCAGACCACTTATAGTGGATGATCATGAAATTCAAATTCTCAGTGATTCACATCCAGATCTATTAATAAAGAGATGTCAATTTATTACTAGTAAATTAAGATCACTTAGAATTAGATATAATTGGGGATCACCTTTTAAACTGAATATATTTAAGCAGAACTTATAATTTCAGTGAAGACAGTTGAGATATAATAATAAGACTTAATATTAATATCTTTCAACAGTGCAAGCAATCTTTCTTCTCTTGTTCAAGATCTTAACTCCCTGAACAAGAGAAGAAAGATTGCTTACATATTAAGACATTAATATTATTTTTAATTAGAAAAAGAGTTGAGAAGTATCTTCAACTAATGAATGTTAGTTCAACTTATACGGCTTGCAATACAGTTAAGAAAGTGGAGTGGTGGTTATTTTGAGGAATCATAATATTTTACTTAAGGGATGTTCTGGAAGACATTATGGGTAGGTTTCTTAAGTTGAAAGCCCAGTTCTTTAATTATTGTTATATTTTTGTTTGTGTATATGGTCCATATTCTAATCAAGCTAAGTTTATAGATCATTAATGGAACAGGTTGCAGAGTTTTTAGAGGGAAAGTTGTTTATTGTTGGAGATTTTAATGTCATTATGAATTCAAAATTAATTAATCAGGATAGGTGCCTTCAAGAACTATTCTGAAATATTCTTGCCTATCTTTAAAAGATAATCATTTAATTGAGTAATGGCAGTGCTTGCATCTAGGTGAAAAGGATTATACCTTCTTGTTCCATGCAACATAATTCGTATGCAAAGCTTGATTTCTTTTTAGCTTCTCCAGGACTCATGTCTCAAATTAATGAGGTTGCAATAGAACCAATGTCTTTTGTTGATCATGGTCCTAGTTTCATTTCATACTCATATAATATAGGGAGGTCAAAAGAATTAAAGTTGGAGATTAGCTTCATGGCTACTACAAATATTTGGTCCACTTTAATTAGAAGAGTTATTTCTAAAATTAGAGGTCATGATCAGACTTATATGTAATTTAGAAAGAATACTTATGAATCAAAAACAAAAGAATGAACAGTGTTGATTTTTTTTTTTTACATAAAAGCGTTTGATTGTGTAGAATTGGGTTTTTATAAAAGCAGTGTTGTAATTTTGGGGGTCTGTTTACTGCTTGGTTGTCACTGATGCATATGAATCCAAGAGCAAGAATTGTGGTTAATGGTGAATTATCAGAAGAGATAAATATCTTCTGATAATATACCATTAGGCTTGTCCTTTATTCCCACTGTTATATTTTATCATAATAGAGTCATCAGCATTCCCCTTAAATTAAGGGTGTACAGTTAGGAAAGAATGGGAGGGAAGACAGCATGGTATAACTCAATCTTGTCAGATCTTGAAAGCTATGAAAACAAGAAAAAAAATTATGTGCCCAAATTTTAACACCAATAATCAATGAATTTAATAATAAGACAAATGAAGTACTCAGAACAAATTTTCCATAAACAGGTGGAAATTCACTGGTAAAGTAGAATACAGGTAGAAATTCACAGGTGTTTTTCCACAAACAATTTTTAATAAATTCAAAAAAGTCCTTGATATGTAAGAATGTAGTAGTGTTTCTGCCAGCTGACTTAACAGACCACCAGTTCTAAATCCATTTTAATAATTTTTTTCAAGAATCATGCTGGATTCAACATTTCAAAAGTACATGTATACATCCATAAAGCATATTCAAATACAGCAACCCTCAGTGATTCCCAATGCAGAATCTATCATTTCTTGGAACCTCCCTTCAAAATTATGAAGCATTTCAACATTTATTAATTATTATTATTATTACTGAATCCCCCATCCCTACTATTGTAGGGCTCTGGGCAATGTACATAGTATTAAAAAATAAATAAAAAACCGGACATATTAAATTAAATTTTAAAAACAGATGGTGAATAGTGATCCTTAGAGTTAATTATTCCCCTATTATAGACAGCCAGCTCTTTCACAGGCATGGGGGAAGAGGTCAAAGCAGGCACAGAAAACTGAGGTTGCCATCTGAGGTAAAAACCTTTGCTGTGCTCAACCAAAAGCCCGGCGGAACATCTCTGTCTTGCAGGCCCTGCAGAATTGCATAAGGTCCCCCAGGGCTCTGATAGAATTTGGCAGAAAGTTCCACCAGCTTGGGGGCAGGACTGAAAAGGCCCTGGCCCAGGACAGCAGGATATCCTTAGAGCCATGGATCACCAGCTTGTTGTTTTTCAAGGAGCGTAATGCCCTTCTAAGGGCATTGTATAACTTGAGTATAGTTAAAGTATATTTATTAAAGTGTGCAGGAATATTTCAAAAGAACACAGCAGTGAGAACTTAAAGAAGCTACATTTAAGAGACTAACTACACAGTATGGCATTAATTCAAAGTTACCAGATGTTATCCTTCTGAGTTGAACAGCCTGGTCCATTCCGAGGTTAGCTCATTGTACCTCCTGATAGCTGAGGCTAGCTATGAACAAAGAATGGAAAAACTAACTTTTTAAGGCCTAAGATCTGAGTGGGCTGTGTTATGTCCTGAAGCTGGAACCTGTCATATCTATTCCCATGTTAAGCTTCAGGCATACCATGGGATTGTAAATTGTCACATTCCCATTGGTCGGTTTCTGTGAAACCTTGTAAATATCCAATCAAAACTGTACATAGCTTTCTGGAGGAACAGACCTCATTGGTCTTTATCCCAGCATTGTTATTGGATGTTAACTTATTTATGGGTGTGGCTTTGACAGCCCGGATCATTTAAAAAGGGAGCTGCACTCCACTATTCTGTGTGTGTGTGTTGTTGAGTCAAGTTTGCTGTTACAATAAAGCTGAAATCACTTTTGCTGAAATCCAATCATGTTGAGTTGCATACTTAAAATGAAGTTGTTGACATGAGTCTGTTACAAGCAAATGACCCAGTAGGGAGTCACTTTATGTCAGGATGGAGGATTATCTGCAATCTAACCCATCCCTTCATGCAATGTGAATCACAGCACCAATTGAAAGAGTGTGGTGAAGCAGAGAGGCAATGGTACCACAGTCTTCTCCTGGTAAATAAATGGTTTGTCTCTGTACCTGAATTGTTATCCAAAGGTCACAAGTTCACTTTGCTGACCCTTCAGTACTAACAGCCAGTTATTTTCCATTTGGTCTCTTCAACCCATTTGCAGGCCTAGAGATTAATATGAGGCCTGGTGGTTAATTAAAGAAAAAGAAATTGAGCTAAAGGCCCAGTTTCTTGACACTACCATGTTAAGTATTTTGGACCAATTCTCAGGTGTTTCTGTTTACAGGAATAATTTTAAAAAAATCTTCTTGGTTGGCAATTAATGTCTGTACTTGAAAAGAATGATTTAGCAAAAAATTCTGGCATACTTTGGAGTTCAAAGCCTATTCGATGTTTAGGTATTTGATTACTGGGAAATATGTAAAAACATGGCAAAATTTAATCAGAGAAAAGGTATTTTGGAGTAATACTTGAAGCTCTGGAGGAAATTTCCTCTATCTTCATTAAGTAAAAATTCAACTACACACTACACAGAATCTTGTTTCTTTCCATGAACATACCTAAGTTAGGCCCTGGTCATACGCCAAATTTGCCATGGGAGAGCCATGCTTGA
>JAPDNY010000006.1:41231312-41243545 GCA_029375565.1 Gekko gecko | reverse complement strand
GTGACAGCAGCTGTGAGTTTCAGTTCTGGCTCTGCTGCCTAGTTGGACCTACCAGGCCAAGCTTAGACCATTATTTCTCCCCTGAGCCTTCTCCCAAACGGCTGCAGTGGGTTTTCTGCTGGCGGCCAAGATGTGGAAATTAGTTTTCTTGCACCTGAAGAGGAGCTGTCTTGCTCAGACTTGTCGAGATATGGACAGGAGCAAAGGTTTGGGAAGAGACAAGGGTATTAATTTGCTGAGCAGAATCTATCAGCAGACTGGTTGGTAAATGGAAGGCTCTGACAGTCATTAGGATGCTTTTCAGGTCTGAGTAAACTTAGTGACAAATTCACCGGTTGATAGAGGCAAATCTGGGTGCTGGGGAAATGCAAATTAGTGTGGATTATGATGTCCTTTCTATTGCTCCTGAAACTAGTTTGCACTCTTCACATCCCTTTAATTGCTTACACGTTGACCCACATATTAGCACAGGGTTTACGTTTCCTTTACAGGAAAACTGCTTGATGATCCATGCAGAAGGGTCTGCAGTTTGGACTGTCACCGATTAAAGCATTTTAACTGTTGAAACTCATTCATGAGCTGACAGATATATTTGCATATTTCCAAATCCTAAACATTTTTGACTTTTTGACTCAGAAAACAAAGCTTGAGAGTTTCCATTTTAATACATATGAGCTACCATTTATTGGTTGCTTGGAGAAGAGGCCAGCTTAAAAAGTTTCTTTTTCATTCCCTGCTACAATAACATGATAGAACTAAATTATACTCCAGAGCAAAAGTAGGCCCTAATTTGTGGTTTTACCAATTAGACTGAATGATTAGTCAACAATATGCCAATTTTAAATCTTTCAGCCCTATCTGTACAATGATCTGTACTCAGAGATCAGCTTAGATAGAGATTAGTTTTATTTATTTATTTAGAATATTTATATTCTGCCTTATCTCCCTAGACTCAAGGCAGCTCATAGCACAAGAACATGATGCAAAGACACAAAACATAAAGCATTAACAAAATATGAACAATATACAGGTTAAAAAAAACACACACAAAGCCAAATTTACCAAAACTGTTCATCTTCCTCAGTGCCCTCTGAAACAGAACTGCCTTGCACACCTTCTGAAATGCAATCACTGAAAGTGCTGTTCAAACCCACTGTGGCAAGCCATCTCAGAGGACTAGAACTACCACACAGAAAGCTTGTCAGAGGTGGTCTTCATCATGGGGCATCAGGGCAGCTGCTTGGGGCCCAGTGCTGTGGGGGCATGATAAGCCCTCACTGCCCTGTAGCCAGCTGCCTCAGCCACTCCCCTGAAGCCTCTGCTGTCAGTGAGTTGCTGGGCTCCTGCACTGTCTAAGATTCAAGTGGGGAGTTGCTGAAGTCCTGCATTGCCTAAGGTGTGGCAAGAACAGTCACCTCTACGGTAGTGGGGACTGCCACCACAGTGCATATGAACACCCTCCCCCTACTACCTAAGTGATTTTGAGCCCCTTCTTTGAGTTTGCACAGGGTTAGGACAACAGAATTCCTAAGACTTGCCCCTGAAGCCCATGACCCAGCTGTTGCCATATGGACAATTGTAAGTAGGGATGGGCATGAACTGGCTCACGAACTAAAGTTTGTGATGAGTTGTAGCTGGTTCATGGTTTGCAAACTGAAGTTTGTGCCAGGTCAACTGGCACAAACTTTCCATGAACTTTCAAGCAATTCATGGAGTTGTGTTGTGATTCGTGAATGGATACATAACCAGACAGACTGTCTTTGTGCAAATAAAATATTTACCAAATTTCAAAGCAACTGGGAGGTGGAATTCTCCAGCCTTGGAAACTCTCTTGTCAGTTTCAAACTAGTCTTGTCAATTTCAAGAGGGTCCCCCCTTTGCCTACCTTCCCCTTTTCTTGCACAGAACTTGAAAATCCCCCCCACTTGGATTTGTTGTGACTCTGTGCTTTGAGAACAGTCCTTTTAAGCTTGCAATGCCAGTGGCACAGTTTTCCTGGGCATTCTGCACATTGTAACTGGTTGTGCTAGGCTTGCAAAATTGCTCCCCCATTGGAATTCTTATTACACTGTGATTTGTGTTAAGTCCTTTTAAGCTTGCAGTGCCACTGACACTGGGTTCTGCTGGGCATTCTGTACACTGAACTGGTTGTGCTGAGCTTGTAACCCCCCTTGCTTGGATCATGATTCTGTATTTCACATCAGTCCTGTTGAACTGGCATTGCCACAATGGCACTGGATTCTGCTGGGCACTCTTTGATTGGACTGGTACTGCTGGGCACTCTGTACATTGCACTGGTTCTGCTGGGCTTGCAAAAATGCCCCCTTCAGTTTCTACTACAGAGATTCTCTGGTTTGACCTTAATTCTGTTGGGTTTGCACTGCCACAGTGGCAATGGTTCTGCTGGACACGTTGTACTGCTTCTGCTGGGCTGTACTGGTTCTGCTGCCCCCCCCCAGTTTCTACTGCAGAGATTCTCATGGACTTTGATTCTGTTCTGCTTACTTTTTTGCTTCTCCCCCCTCCATCAGAAATGATGGGGGATGGGGGTGCCTTCTTTGGGGGATTGTAACTCAAACTCTGTAAATTCAATCCTCACAAAACTTGGAGGGCAGGTAGAGGAGAGTCATCTGGAGATCCTCTGCAAGCTTGGTGTCTTTAGCATGCTAGGGGGCATTTTACTGAATCATGAACCTCATGAACTGAACCAGTTTAGCTCCTAAAAGTTCATGATGGTTCGTGGTTAGCGAACCAGGCATGCCACGAACCATGAACCTAACTGCATTTTCCTAGTTCATGCACATCTCTAATTATAAGAAAAGGTACTATTAGAGGAAGGGTGTCTGAGGAACATAACATGTGGGCGTATACAAGGAGATGCAGTTTGATAATATAACTTTTTTCACTTCTTCATTGTAGAATGTGTCACTGCTCACCTGCTTGAATCCCTTTTTTGATACTGCCTTTTTATATTTAGACTAATAATCCATCTAGCTCAGTATTTTCTACTCTGATTGGCAGTGGCTCCCATAGTCTCAGGTCTGAGAAGGGTCTTTCATTATTCCTTCTGCCCAAGATTCTTCAATGCCATGGACTGAACCTGGGACATTTTGCATGCTGCATGAGCCACAGTTCACCCCCAAAGTAGGCTTTTTAACTCCATTGGTCTTTGATGTAGACCACATGGACTGGAATCCTCATAAGATCCTAAGGCCACGGTAATAGAGATTTGTGCATTCCAGGTCTATATATGCCAATGTGATGTAATAAGGAACTACATGGAATCAGTGAATTTGTCATAAGTTGAAAAGCTCAGCTCCAATATGGGTCTGAATGGTCGAGCATCAATGGCTCTCTCTGTTCAGCCCTGACTTTTGAAGTAATATTCATAGTGACCTTTGGGTCATTTCACATAATAGTGCCTTGGCTATCGATCTCCCTTCCCCACAGCAGTTTGCCTGGCTCTTAACCTCTTAAATTTTAGGTGCCAGATGAAATTTTTTTATTTGCCCACCTGTCCTGTTAACTGCTTTGTGATTTTCCTTGCCCTCATTTTCTACAGTATTATTAACTACTAATACTAACAGTATTAACTACATACAGTATTATTAATTACTTACTGAGGAATTGTTTGTATTTTGCTGTGCTGTTTTACTGATGAATTTTAGAACATGTCTTAATGTGATATGGCCCACGGATGTTTTAAACTGCTTTGATGTTTTGTTTTGTTTTTGAGAATGCATTTAACAAATGCAATACATTTCAGTACCTCTCCTGAAATGCCAGGGTGGTGTCATGATACCTCCTGCCCTCCCCAAATGGTGCTCTGCTTAACAATGCCCAACAATTTGATTTGGGCTTCTTTGTGTGCATACACAATATGAAATAGATGCATGTGATTTTAGCATGCGGAGATTCTTCATCCCTTTTTGTATCTGAAAGTACTTTGCAGGTAAGAAGTGGATTATGTTTAAAACGTTAATATTTTTAAGTGCTCTCTTAAAGCATGCAAATCCTTGGTACTCCCTATCTAGAATCTGACTGATTCTAGTGCTAAGGTAATATAAATGGCAAGAGCTTGATGCAGGCCCCTTGAATGTTTTGAAGTTATATTATTGCTTTGTAGATTGATTTAGAAATAGCATGTCCCCTGGCACAGTAGGGAAGAACAAATTGGTAATATATTATAGACGTCAGGAATTTTACCCAGTTTCCTTTTTCAGGTACCCCAGCTGTGATACCTCTTCTGCTGCCAAAAAAAGCATCTGGTTTAATATCGCTTCCTTTCACACAAATATCAAATGCCTTTTCTTGTGTAATAGACTGCGATGCACACTCTGCAATTTTTTTTTTTTGTCTTGCAAAAAGGGAAAAGAATCAGCTTAAAAGTATGGTATTAGGATGCTGGAATACATTGTCCAGCATGAAATGCGAGTATCTCATGTGGTGTAAACATTTTTTTCCCATGAAACAAAATACTAGAGAAAATTTAACTTGGCCTTCAGCCTCAATGATCTTACATCAGCACTGAAGCACTTTGTATTATTATTCTAGTAGAATATGCGTAATAAAATTTTACAGTGTAATGTATGTCATGTAATGTTAGTCCATAAGGGTTGTATTCCACACACACAGGTCATATTGATAGAGTTATAGTACACCTGAAACAGGCTCCAGCACCAAACCAAGTAAGGCAATTTGGATCCCTTGCTCTTCACTCACACTTTTAAGTGCCTAATACTGTTGTTAGTGGATGGCCTTTGCCCCAGTGGTTCTCTGGTGTTCCCAGCTGCAGACATCCAATTTTATATAACAAGGAAAACAGTTCATTTACTCTTGTAGGGCAATTGTATTTAGTATACTGTCACCACAATCTATTCAGTGATATGAAAAGCAGCCCTTGCTATAGTGGTATGGAACTAGGAAGCTGAATAGCTGAATGGAACTGACTCAGCTACCTTAATCAGGAGTGCTACTGCCTGTACAATGCATTATGCAAAAACTGTGTTGGAGTTGTGCCTGGTAGCAGTAACATTAACTATATTATGCCCAGATGAGATATACTTGCCATGAGCAGCATCATTCCTATAGAGAGGGTCCCATCCATTGTATCATAATAGATCTCAGAGCCAGAAAATGGCATGTTTCCCTGCTGGTATTTGCCAGTGACCATGAGTAGTGATGAGGTAAAACACACAGTGCTATGGTGTAACTCACATGACTCTCCTAAAGCATGGACTGCCATCTTTTGTTTTCTTGAGGGCCAATCAAGTCTTTAGTCAGAGATCTGGATGGTAGGGAGCATATTTTACTGTACAAACTGATCTCCGTATGAGTGGTCAGACTTCAGAACAACATTGGTGGCATCCTTTTATAGTTAAGGGCTACATAGTAGAAAACCCGTTAGGATCACTAACACCTCTACTAGAAATAATACAAGAGTTTGGTCATATAGCTGGTCTAAAAATGAATCTAAAGAAAACTAAGATTATGGCAAAGAACTGCACGCCATGTATGATACAAGATATTAGAAAACTAACTGAAATAGAGATAGTTAAGAAAGTTAAATACTTAGGGATAACATTATCCAATAGGAATAGCTCACTGGTAGAAGATAATTATTATAGGCTCCTTAAGAAAATTGATAAAGACTTGCAAAGATGGAAAGATATACAGCTGTCTCTGTTGGGTAGGATAGCAACCATTAAAATGAATATATTGCTGAAATTTCTTTTCTTAGCACAAAATATTCCCATATTAAAAAATTATAAGTTTTTTACGGAGATGGATACAATTATCAAAAGGTTTATATGGTATTCCAAACGGGCTAGGATTAGATGGAAAACTCTGCAGGACAGAAGAGAAAGAGGAGGGTTTGGGCTACCCAATTGGAAGTTGTATTATCAAGCGTCAGCTTTAAATTGGATAACAGAGTGGATTAGACTAGAGAACACTAGAATTCTAAACTTGGAAGGACATGATCTTAGAATGGGATGGCATGCGTATGTATGGTACGGGAAGGATATGATTCAAACTAATTTTAGACACCATACTATAAGGGAGCCTTGGTTAAGATCTGGAATGAAATGAAAGAAAGATACTATAGTAAGATACCTAAGTGGGTATCCCCGCTTGAAGCATTTATAAAACCTTCCCTCATCAACGCATGCGATAGGGAAAGTTATGATACTCTGTTAGATGAGAATAATGAGTTAAAATCAGAAGAGAATCTACAATTACTCTATAAGATCAAGCTAGATTGGTGGGAAACTTTGCAACTCCAGTCAAGATACGCCAAAGATGTCACTGTAGGGTTCCAAGATTGTAAAATACAATTAGATAAAATCTGGCTATCAACAAGCGATAAAAGGGTGCAGAAATTCTATAAATTTTTATTAGAAGACTATATGTATGATGAAGCAGTTAGCTCAAGAATGGTATCATGGATGCAGGATTTTGGTCAGAGTGTAAATATGGAGAGGTGGGCAACCACATGGCAATCTTTAAAATATATGAGAGCTATAAACTATAAAGAAAACATCTATAAATTATTTCACCGCTGCTACTAACTTGTCCCCGGATCGGTTAGCTAAGTGTTTTCCCTCGCTTTCTAAAAATTGCTGGAAATGTAAAATAAATGTGGGTACTTTTTTCATTTGTGGTGGAGGTGCGATAGGGTACATGTCTAGTGGAAAATGATTCATAAGATAATACTAGAAATTACTAATATAAATCTTACCCTGTCTCCAGAAATATTTTTGTTAAACATGCTTCCTGATGATCTTAAACAAAAGGACAAGTATATGTTAATTTATATTGTAACAACTGCAAGAATTTTGTTGGCAAGGTATTGGAAACAAGATGGCTTATCCGCAAAAGAAGAAGTGGCAATTAGATTAATTGAGATAGCAGAAATGGATAAGTTAAATTTGTTACTTCAGGAGAAGGATGAAAATATTTTCAATGAGTGATGGGCGTGTTTGTATAAATGGATAAATAAGATTTGGAAATTATAGACTCAAGCATATGTATGAGAATTATTTGTATGATGTTATAGGTGGTGGAAAATAAGATCAATAAACTTGGGGGGGGGGGAAGTCTTTAGTCAGAGGTCTGGATGGTAGGGAGCATATTTTACTGTACAAACTGATCTCCTTATGAGTGGTCAGACTTCAGAACATTGGTGGCATCCTTTTATAGTTAAAGGCTACATAGACCTTTCCAGCATGCTTGAGTTACTCCTGATTTTCTTGGGAGTCAATCCACAAAGATCAGAGTTGGTTTGGGTGGGGTTCTTCCACATGTCTGCCCTCCTTGTGAATTTCTAAAGTTATGAAGTCCATTTATTTTCGTCTGCAAATGGCTTAAATAATGAGGATTTTCAAGAGAGGGTGCTGTTATCATCAGTATCGTTATCAGTGGCATCACAGCACCCCCCTTATTTTTTCCAAAATGGTCCTGAAATGTCACTATAACACTGTAGTATTGTAATGATAGTTTAAGCAGGTTCTGTGAATTCTCGGGTTTCATTTTTTAAAAAGTAAGTCTCTAGTGCTTTCCCTTGTGAAAATATACCTTTCCCCTCTATCTCTGCGAGGGAAAGTGCTAGAGACTTACTTTTAAAAAAAAATTAAAGCTGAGAATTCAGAGAACCTGCTTAGACTATCATTATAACACTACAACATTATATTGATATTTTAGGGCCATTTGTAACCTCCCCCCAGAGATCACTCATTTTAGCGAGGAGGAGAGGAAGTAGTTTAACAATGACAGCAGTTCAATAATTGAAAAGTGGGTTGAAGGTGGGTGGGAAAAAGAAAAGCAATAGAAAAATTATACACTAGGAAAAAGCCAACTCAAAACTGGCTTCCAGAAAAAAACAGTTGGGGTAAAAGTGGCCTCAAAAGAGCCAGACTCCCCCCATTCCTGGGGTGTGTGTGTACAAAAAAGAAGTGAAAACTAAAGGCACAAAATGCATGTGGAAATCAGGGGATAAATCCAAGCAGTATGGGGCCAGAGCCAATGGAAAAAACACATGTGGAAAAGCCCATAGTAGCAGAACACATGAAATCATCAGCTGTTATATACAGAATCCAAGTGAGAGATTTAACATGAAAGTATGCAGTATCTTTATCTTATGAGAAAACCCACATTTAAATTTAGTTGGGCTGCCATGAGCTAGTCTGGGGCAGATGATGAGACTCATGCAAACTTCCCCCGCCCCCAGCCTAAACTCCAGCCATCCCCAGTCCATCTCCATGGGCCAGCCAAGAGTCCATGTCACAGCAAGCCAGCATGCCTTCTTATAATTCTGCTGTACAAGAAGCAAAGGACCCCCAATATAATATATGAAGGAAACATGGCAACATGATCCATGGCTGGGCATAGGTACGTAGAAAGTGAAATATTTTAAACACACAGTGTTATATTTAAAAGCTAAATGGATTATGAAAGAAATTGTGCTGTCTTGAATCTGTACAGGTGACTTCAGTGAGGAGTATGGCGAAGAAGGAACTGGGAGCTTCTGTTTTAGGTTCACAAACATAAAAGAAATCCCACATTTACAAAGCAGTAAACAGGCAACCTAAGAAAATATTTTTTCTGCCTTGGAATGTGGGACTAGCCCATTCACTTGTCTTAACTTTAAAGTCAACCAATAGAGGCAGGCTTTGTGACAGATTAAAAGACAAATCATCAGAAGGTCTACTCAGAATCTTACTCAAGTTTATTCAATGGTGGAACTTCTGGGAAATTGTTCTTAGTGGCTGGAACCGGATCATGAACCTCCAACTGCATGGTCACCATTTTGTGTGACTGGGGCAATGTATGTATTTTCCATCTATATACAGTTTCGATAATTATAAACAGAACCCCAGATTTTGTGTAAGAATCTCAATATGGAAATACTGTTCTCAAGTGTAATATCATACTTAGCCTCTTAGCTGTTAGTCATATAGTGCCGTTTTTCATAGAAACATTGGTGCTATGCAGAAACTTCCTTTGGGAGACATGATTGTAAACAAATATGGGATGTGTACTCTCTGCTCCCCAGACTCATAATAACCCCTAAACATCCACTATGGATATTAAAAAAAGAAAATGATTCATAGATAGAAGTCATTTAAAAAAAGTGACCAAGATTTCAGCACATACTTACAAAAAACAGTGGGCCTATTTTCTGCCTGTGAACTTCCAAATATGTGTATTAAAATATAAACAAAATTACTCCTTTCCCCCCAAAATGTGAGATTCAGCAGCATGTCTAGGAACCACAAGAACTGTTTGTTCATCTGTTTTGATTTTCATGGGGAAAGAATAACAAAATGTCCATCTGTAGTGTGCTTTTCAACTTCAGGGATAGGTAGGAAAAAAATTAAACTGCCCCTTCAGAACTAGAGCAATGTTTCTGGGCGGAAAACAAAATAATGGCAACTCTGTTGCAATGAACAGGACAGCCAATGGCAAGATTATAGAAATGACTGACAGTGTGATCCTAAGTAGAGTTAAGCCTGTCTATTGAGTTCACTGGGCTTAGAAATAGTGGTGGCACTCCAACTGTGTGTAATGGCAGCACAAACTGTGGATTATCTTTCATATATGTACAGTTGCCATTTTGTTTGAATTGGACAACATGTCTATCCAGTGCCTGTTCAGCTTTGGTATCTGAACAGAATGTGGGGGAGGGTGTTTGTGTTTAAGGACATGAAAAATATGTGCATTGCTCCATTCTTACCCATTGGTGACTACACTTATTGATAGGATTGCACATAGCATGTGTTCTTCTTATGCATGGTTGGAGTGCCAAAACAAAACATCTGAGGGGGCGAATAATGTGTTTTAATAAATGTTTTCAGTAGGAGTTTGCCAGTTTACTGCCTGTGTAACTATCATAAACTATAAAAAGGACTAGTTGTGAAGAAAAAAAAAGAGAGAATAGATCCATCCATGTAAAGGACACCACTGGGGCAAAATCTACACCCAGGCTACAAATGTGAGGAATTTACTTTTATGATTAAGCCGTCAGAAACTTTCCACATTTTCCTGAATTGTTATACACGAGTAAAGTAAATAGTGTCAGATTGCTGTGTCACCAATTTAATAGTCTTTTCTTCACCCCCATGCAGTTATTCCTAGGAATATGTTGGTTGTGGCATAGAGACTGTATGCATTACAATGTCAAATAGTAGCACATCAGTGTGAAAGCTGTAATATGTAGAGTAACCCTAGAAGAGAACTGATTAACAGTTAACCACAAATTAAAGGGTTGTTTTGCTGACCCAGAAGGAATTTTACAGAAAGCACCCTTAACTGATTCACACACCTTATACCTTTACCATTAAGTAGCTGAAGGATCTTTAAAACTGGCTTGAACTCCATTATTTTTATTTTTAATTATTTGAATGATAAGCTCAAAATTGTCAGATAACTAGTAATGGCAATCCTTGATTCACCACAAACTTAATGATAATTTTGTAATTGTTTTTCATTCTTGCTTCACTAAGTACTGCATTATATTTTATTTTAATCGTCAATACACAGTTTAATATATAAAAAAAGAAAATCAGAGACAGATGTGGAATGGTGTAATACAGCCAAAATTTTGTAAGATCTCAGACGCTAAGCAGGGTTGCTACTTGAATAGGAGAACACCAAGGAAGACTTTGCAGAGGCAGGCAATCTTAATCACTTGCCATGAAAACCCTACAAGGGCTCCAATCACACGCAGAATTAGCAGCGCGAGAGGGATGGATGCCGGGTGGATTTTACGGGCATGATCACACAGGAACATCTGGCAAGCGTCCTGTACCTGTCGCCAACCCGTCTCACCCCTCTGAAGAAGTGGAGTCTAAAAATACCTGGGAAAGTGCAGTAGCAAATGGGTTTGCAATGGGGCACAGACAGATGTCTCTGTGTGATCGCACTGGCATGCTCTCATCGCGTCAGTGATCCCTCGTTGAAGTGCACTGGAAACACGCAGCAAAGAATTGCATCTGATCGCGCAGTGGCACATCAAATTACTACGGGGCAAATAACCTCGCTTCCCCCGGGGTTATCTGGCATGTGTGACCGGGACCATAGTTGCTTTAAATTGGCTGCAGCTTGATAGCATTTAGCGCACACAAGTCAGAGACACTCTTTGCATAAACACGGCCCTGCTGTACTTGGTTTCTGTTGTGTGGATGCAACTTTTAACACAACCTTTAAAGAATGATCAAGAGCACATATGTCAACATACATAGTTTGCAAGATGCATAAGTGGAAAGCAGGAAACAACAACAGTTGCTTGAAATTCTTCAAGGAGGGTTTGAAATTAAAGCAGAAGGATTTGTAAATCTTGAACATTTCCTCCTTCCATTTGCCCTTGCTATAGTTTCATGGTCACCTATTACAAATCACCAGAAAAAACATTCTCTGTTGCCATCAAGAGTCAATTTAAAAACTCAATCCTTTGCCTTATCACTAAATTTTAAATACTATTTGGGGAAAGCTGTGAGAGATTATCAGTAATCAGTATGTGGGAAATTGTGGGATTTCGTAATAAACGGAGCCATTTATCTGAACCATTTTCCCATTCAGAATATTGGTATAGCTTTTCAAAGCATGTTATTTTCAAAGCACTTCTCCCCACTGGTGAATAATCATACTTTTCCACATCATCAGATTGGCCCATTGTGTTGCTTAAAGACAGCAAGCATGAGGCAAAGTGGAGAGTAGCTGGAGTTCATCTGGAAAAAAGAATCCAGATGGTGCTTGCCCAATTGCCCCAATACAGTCTAAAGCCCTGCTTTGGCAGTTGCCACATTTAGAGAAATGGCTGTCACATGTACAGCATGACTCATCCTCAGACCCGTACAATTTGTAACCCATTATGTTGACCTCAGTCCACAGGTATGTACTTACTTGATACCGCTTCTCATTCTTGGCTTTGCAGTCTTAGGCAAGCAGTAAGAATAAGTCAAACCCTTGGTGGTCCACCATAAAGGGTTGGTATGACCACCAACAGGGTTTTTCTGGGACCAGTTAAAAAATTGTACTTATCCACCCCCATTTTCCCCAGAACTCTGTGGACTCTGCATAAAGATTTCCCTTGCTCAAAAGCTAGTCGAATCCAACTCTAGGGGGCGGTGCTCATCTCCGTTTCCAAGCCGAAGAGCCAGCACTGTCCGAAGATGTTTCTGTGGTCATGTGGCCAGCATGACTAAATGCCAAGTTGCAAGGAACACTGTTACCTT
>JAPDNY010000006.1:41202624-41231212 GCA_029375565.1 Gekko gecko | reverse complement strand
TACCCCTACAGTTAAAGACACTGCAAATAGCTAACATCACAGAAAGTTCTAAGGGCCAAACTGCATGCTGGGTGGGAAATCCAAAATGGGGATCTCTTGATATTTTCTTGAATGCTAACCATTAGCCACTTGTGTATGGGGGGATTCAAATCAGGAGGCAATGTTTGCTGACTGCTCTGTTTCCCTGATAGAAATCAGCCTATGGAACTGCAAATAGGCACAGAAGGGGAAAACAACAGGTACCCATATTGTACCTTGATCCCTACAATGGCCTGGGAGGAAGGTTCTCTCATACCCATACCAAATGATTCTAAAATTGAAGGGGGGATATTCAAGATTTGGTGTGTGTTCCAATATAGCACAGTGTTACCATGCTTAGATGGGCAAAGTTTTGTGATATCTGTCCTGCATTTAGAGGTAACTCACTTTGGTTTTTATGACACTGGATGGCAGGTACTCAGTTCTGGAACTGAGTATTATTTACATTAAGACAAGAGATCCTCCTAGTAATCCATTCTAAAGGCAGCCTTGGTACAAAGGGAAAGTCTGAATGACACAAAACTGTAATCAGAGCAAAGCTGTAGACTCCTGAATATGACAATATTACATAAGAACACAGGAAAACTGCTGCTCGATCAGATAAGTGGTCTATCTAGTCCAGCATCTGGGTTCACACAGCAGCCAAGTGGTTGCCTTGGAGGGCAAACAGGGCCTCCCCTGTCATTGCCACCTAGCCACAGGTACAGAGAGGCTTACGGCCTCTGAATATGGAGGTTCCCTTTGGTCACCATGGCTAATAGCCATGGATGGACTTATCTTCCATGGATCTGTCTAATCCCCTGTTAAAGCTAACTGTGCTCATAGCCATCATTGTGTTAATTGGCAATCCCACAATTTAATTACTCATTGAGTAAAGAAGAAGAATTTCCATGCCAATGCTGTTCCAAAAGGGACCCATAATCAGACCCGTGATTAAATTTCAATATATTTTATAAAAAATAGTTGACTTTCACAGAAGTGAAGAGATACAATTGCACAGTGGTGGACACAATGGTATAAATACATGTTATTGAGAAACTGCTTGCAAGAGGTTTAAAAACAGACTGTACAGCACCGCTTCTGAAACTGTGTAACAGCTGAGGGGATTTTACTTTTACACCCCTGAAGAAATCTAATATTTGATTTTGGATGATATATATATATATATATATTTAAGAAGCAAATAATATTTATGTGCATTCTGTTTCAGATTACTGTCCAAATATGTTTTGATGTTGAACAATTCAGCAGATCTGTTTTGTTTTTTTAAAAATGATGTATGGTAGAAAAAGACATTCATGCAGTTAAGCCACCATTAGTCTCTGACTCTAATATAAGGCAGATCATTAATCTTTTTTTTTAAATAATGTCTTTAGCCACTGAAATAATCTTTAGTGCTTTCCATGATAAAGTCATGGCAGGCCTTGTGTTGAGTTAAGAAAGATACCTGTAATTCCAACAGGTCATTTTTACAGAAAGGCTCTGCCATCTTTATAATACATTATAGTGTAGAAAAAGCTTTTTTTAAACCCTTACTGAAAAAAGAACTGAAAAGAAATCCAGTAGAATGCTTCTGAGTTCAGCACAAATGACGCTGCTTTTGGGGTGGCCAAACCAATGTTGAGTCTATGTGTCATCTTCTGTCTTAATTATGTGGAAAAGCGTGACATTAAACAGGACCTGGTGTCCGTTGTTCCAGGCATAGAGAGCCCGATCTCTGGCATTGTAGTCAAGCATGGATATATGAAAGTACTGATTATGGAAAGGTATGTCTGTGTATTCGTAGGTGGAGGTTTTCGTGGAATATGAGTAGTAGACCTTGGCTCCAGTTAAGTGAGAGTTGGTGACATACAAAGTACCACATATCATGAAGGATTCCCCAGCACTTCTCTTTGGGTAGCCGGTGCTCCAGCTTTTCATTGCTTCTAATGTATTTGGGTTCAATTGACTGATGACGATGTTGCCTGCATTCTGGTTGGTTGCGTAGACAGCCCAAAGGCCAATTTCATCTGCCATCAGGTCAATATCTGAGAAGCCACCCCAGGTGTATGGGTACACATTGTGAAAGCCAGCATATTCCAGGGTACGTTGAGCAAGGACCCGTCCAGTATCAAAGCTGTATTTGATGATAATGTTGCTCTGGTATTTATTAAAGTAGAGTGACCCATTGTAGACCACATGGTTGGTTCCTGCCCATTTGAAAGGGAGATTGTATGTCCTTGATTCAGCTCCGCTGACAAAATCTGCTATTGATTTGTACTCACGGACTATTTTGTTGTTGGTGTAACTGTCCATGTACCAGACCTGAAAGTGAAAAGGAAGAATATGCTGTCAATTTGCAGGAAAACAATAATTTGCTAACTGAGTCATGTTTTAAATATATTTGATTCCACCCTCCAAGTGGTGTGATGCCATAATATTTGGAAGGAATCCAGGCAAGAAGAAACATACATTGTCACCAAGCACACACACAAGGAAAACAAACCACACAAGCAGAAGCTTTTATGAATATGGAAGAAAATGTAGAACTAAAATGGTCATCACACCAGTGGTGGGAAGTCCTACAACATACTCCCAAGCAGTGTTGCGTTTTGATTTCAGCGGGCTTAGGAGGGTATAGTTCTGCTTGGGATTGCACTGTTACTCCTGCATTTCTTGACATGTAGGCTGAGTTCAGACTGGCAGTTTGAAGCACGAGGGAGTTGTGGCAAAAAAGACCTAGAACAACGTGTTCCAGGTTTTCCCGGTCACATTGCACCGACTGATGTGGGTGCATTCCAGGAAGGAGGCGCAAGGGAGCATTCACACTGTTGTCCCACCCCTGGTGGAGGTGTGGCTGTAAGTGGCTTTTTGTAATGGAATCTGATAATATGCGCTTATGCGCTCATGCGCATAAGTGCTCATGTGCATAAGGGCATCCCTACTGGATGAGCTTGTTTGCATTCACACTTCTGGGAAGCAGGATGAATGTGGGATGAACGCGCTCTCCAGGATTTGCTACCACTTTCAACTGGTATCTTTTAAACTTGGGAGGGAAGCGTCACAAGACGGGTTGAGGGAATGATGGGGAACACCTGACAGATGTGCCCAAGTGAACCAGCCCTTTAATCTGTTTGTGAAACATTTCTGAAACGTGCCTATCTTGGGCAAAACTGCCAGTCTGAACTCGGCTACAGAATGTTTGAACTGCCTTTTGATTGGCTATATCTAACAAGAGACTGGGGAGCTTGTGCCAATCACTAATGCAGCACAACCAGACCACCCACAAAAAGGTAGGGATGTTTACATATTTGGGGATCCCCTAACTATGAATAAAAACGTGCATTTGTAAATTCACCAAGAGAAAAGGACCTCACCCCACACTGCCCTGGTAAGAGCTGAATATGCTCCAGGAGTATGAAATATTAACAGCTATTGAGAGTCATTTAATAAAGAAAAGAGGGAGAGGGAAATGCGCCTGGTCAAGCCTTATGTCACTTTAAAGAATCTGAGAGATTGGGGGTGGGGATGAGATTTCCATATTTTCTCTGTGATTCTTTGCAGGCCCTGAAGCTGTCACTAGATCTAACAGCAAACTGGCTGGGTCCTATGTCAGTAATAAAAATGGCAATGCCAGGGCACTGAAAGACAAGGTAGGGGGTCTCTACATAGCTGCAAGTTTGCAGAAAAAGATTAATTCAAAAAAACCCCACAACCCTGAACAATCTGATGAAGACTGAATGTGCTCCAACACACACAGAATGTTGAAATTAGTTGAGAGTCTGTCAAAGGAAATGGGGTGGGGGGTTAGCCTGCTGAAGCACCTATTATGAACTCCTGGAGGGAAAGATAATGGGACTGGGGGATTCCTAAATGGTCCCCCTTCTTGTGATTCCTTGTACATTCAATTGGCAATCATGGCTTAGCTTAGCAAGCTAAAATTGACTCACCTCTCTCAGTTGCCTTCCCCAGCCTAGCCCCATGCCCTTTCCATGGTCACATGATACAATTACTTTGGAAAGAGTTGCCAACCTCCAGGTGGTAGCTGGAGATCTCCTGAGATTACAACTGATCTCCAGGCAACAGGGAACAGTTCACCTGGAGAAAATGGCCACTTTGGAAGGTGAAGTCCTTCCCCTCCCCAAACCCCACCCAGTCTCCACCCCCAAAATCTCCAGGTATTTCCCAGCCCGGAGCTGGCAACCCTAATTTTGGATTACCTCTCTGAATTTAAGCCCCCCTCCCCACTATAATTTGCTAAATCTGTGGAGCTCACCTAATCTCTCTTACAAGGTTTTATAAATACACTTGTGAAAGGGCTATATTTTTTGAGCATATACTTTGCTCGTACAGAGTTCAGTCCCATCATCTCCAGTAAAAAGGACCTCTAGCAGCTGTTGCTGGGAAAGACCCAAGCCCAAGTCCTTGAGGAGCTGCTGAACAGTACTGGGCTAGATGGGATCAATGGTGTGACTTCATATAAGGCGGCTTCACATATTCAAAGACCTACTGGGGAATCCCTGTTTTGATCACAACGTGAAGCAACAAAAACACACACATACTCGATTGTTCTTTTCGGATGCTAATGGATCTGTCATCCAGGCTCCAAAACGGGTTCCAGATGTCTTGACTGTTATAGGGCCAGTGATTTTCATTAATTTGCCGCATGCTGAAATTGAAAAAAACAACAAAGGGCACTTGAGAAGATCTCAAATAAATTGTCACTTATCCTGACTGCTTGCCATGTCAGCATGACCAATGACCAGGGCATGAAAGGAGGCCTATGATGTTGATTTTTTTGCTTGCAGTACCATCCAAAAGGAAGGGAACTAGCTAACTTAAAACAACAGCAACAAAGAGGTTATTTTTAAAAACTCACAGTGCCTTGTATGGAGGCAATGTTACATTGATCCATCTGGTTTGTTTATCAGATTTTTTCAACATTGCTCACCCAAAGGGTCTTGCAGTGATTACAACATTAAAAACAATCAGGTAAACAACATAAAAACAACATATATAAAATATTAATATTAAAATTTGTGGCTATCACCATACCACTATTAAAATAGCCCAAACATGTGGATTACCTTCCAAAGGCCAACCTAAACAATTAGCCTTGCACGCTCTGCAGAAACTAAACAAGTCCAGCAAGGCACATGTGTCATTCCACATTCCACGGAGTAGGGGCCCTTCCCTTGGTGACAGCTAAGTGAGCCATCCTGGGGCCAGGCACCTGCAAGAGGACCCTAGATGATGACCAAAGGGAGCACAGGGGGTTGTAATGGGAGAGGCTGCCCTGTAAATATGAGGGTTCCAGACCATTAAGGGCTTTAAAGGCAAGCACCAACATCTTGAATTGAATCCAGAGACCTTTTGTTATTATAGTAACCTCTAAAGTGCCTTGCAAACAACAAATAAAAACAGATATCAGTGAAAACAAGGAAAATTAATTTTAAAAACCCATCCCTCATAAAATAGCTCAAGAGTGACAGTGAAAATAGCCATATTAAAATGTATACAGCAGCAGCAATTATAAAAACCAACAATTTAAACAGCAGTCAGTAGAAGCATTAAATCAGCATCAAGTCAGCACTAACTAACTAAAGATGCTAGAATACATTAAAACTAAAACTGGGCAAGAGACAAAGGCTGCAATCTAAGAATTCTGGGAGTAAGCTCAGGGACTTACTTCAGAGCAGATCTGACTAGGAGTGCTCCCCAAACCACCAAAGGCCAAAACTGAGGGGCCAAGGTGAACTTCCTGGAGGAGAAACTTCTGTCTTCCAGGGGCCACTGTAATAATGATGCACAAAATGATGATACCTAGTCTGCTAACTTCTGGCATTTCCAGTTCAGCACACTAAGGCTGCTTCCACAAAAGTGTTTCACTCTGACCTGTCTCCAAAATTGGAGCATTTCTTGAAGTGTCTACCTTTTTAAAGTGTCAGCCATCTACCTTCTGAGTTGTCCCCTCCTTTGCAAGGATTTCTAAATGGGATACCAGTCACAATTTTCAGACAAACCACTCTGTAACATTAGGAAGCTGGTCTGTCTGAAAATTGTGACTGGTAGCCCATTTAGAAATCCTTGTAATTTTTTTAATCTTTTGGAGTAATACATTTTGGAATAATACTGAACTTTCAAGATAGAAAACTGATTGCAGACCTAAATGAATGAGAACATTAATAGCATGCATATTCATCTCTGAAGAATCATCTCTGAAGAAGACAGTCAAAATGAAGCTCATATCCGGAACCTTCATAGAACTTTATGAACTTTGCAATTTTTGCACTGTATTGTACATTGTAGTGAGCATTATTGTCTTGTACATTATTGCAAGCAATATTACACTGGAATTTAATAGGAGGGTATATGAAATTAGATTGTTATCTTTGTAGTGTTTGCTGTTCACAGCTCTTGCTACGATTCTTACTAAGGCCCATGATGCACTGACAGCTTACTCCAGAGAATCTGAGCGGTCAAAGTGTCTAATCTTGACTTCGGATTTGTGTGCCTGTCCTCTGCACCATTCTTTTTTCTCCAATTCATTTATTCAGTATTCCATGTATGTATTCTGCAGCTACAACCAAAACTCACAGTTTTTGCTTAACTGGGGTGGGGATGTCACTTGTGATGTTGGGTGTGTGTGGCATCCACGTTTTTTTAAAGTGCCCTATTGCAGCTGCACAGTAGCGTCAAGCAAGCCCCTTCCATTTAAATCCCCATGGTTCAGTTCCTTGAATGAAACAGAACATAGAGGAACACAGGCAAAGTTTTTAAAATCTTCCTGAAATTGACCAAACTACTTTTTGGATTCTGTACTGCGTTATCAGCCACTGCGAAAAGCAATGCCCACACCTTGGCTAGGCTCTCGCCCACCACACTGGGCTGTGCCTTCAAGCGGTGCACCTCATCAGGAGGAAGCAAGACCAGGAAGCAGCCCAGTTGGCCTGGGTCACTGCCTCACAGCAGTGCCCCACACATGCACGAGACCTGCTCCAGGGAGAAGTGGGGTGGCAGCCCCAGGGAAGAGAGAGAAGGCACCACCAAGCCCACCTTGCTTCCCTATCTTCCCCCCACCTTGCGAACCTAGTCTAGCATAAATCTCATTATGGTACATTTATATGGCTTGTAAAAAAAAAAGAGAGAGAGAGAGAAGCCAGAGAAGCTTCGGGAAGTGACGTGGGCACAGCACCCAGATTAGTCCCCTCTTCCCTCTCCAGTGAAGTCTTCACCCTGACAGAGATAGCCCCTCCTTTTGATGTTTTAGAGTCATCACAAGAAATAAACTCCTTGCCTCACTCAATCCCCCCTTTTTAACTTTTTTTTTTAAAGCATCAACTTTCCCCCCTTCTTCTCTACACTGTTGAAATAGTTTGCAAAGGAGAACCCTCATGTACTCAGCAGGATGGCAATGGTTTGGAGGAAAGTCTTGATGGATCTCCCCTACTTTTTTCTCCCTCCCTTCCCCTTCATGTATCCCCAGCAGAACTCCACACAACCCCTAAATGAAGATGTGCAAATGAAGCACCTATGACATGTTGCATGCAGCACAAAGAGCCCCTGCAATAAGGATGGCTGGGCTGGTGGGGGGGTGGGTGCGAGGAAGGCAGAGAAAGGTATCGGGATAGTGGGAAGGGGTGGAAATTGGCTACCCTTTCAATGGCTGGGGTGGGTTGGGGGACCTTCCTCTGCACTAGAGCGAAGATGCACTGGCAAAAGCAAAGGAGTATGCGACATATCCAGGCAGCCTTTCCAGAGGCAGTGAGGTGCAACATAGTACACCAGCGAAGGGGGGGAGAACCAGTAATGTTCTTCAAAGGTGGCTATCCTAGAGTGTGGGCAGAGGAGTGGCCTCCGAGGGGCCAGAAAAAGGGCGGGGAAAAATCTGAGAAAATATATATTCTTTTGAATCACCTTCGGCTTTGAAGCAAAGCAAAGGAAAACCCCTCACAGAACCACTCTCAGAAAATCTGGGCAAACAGCAAACAGAAAGTGAACTTAGCACTGAAGGGAGGAAGAACAATGCAGAATGACCCAGCTGACACACATGCACAGTGAAAGCAATGGAAATGCAGAACGACAAAGAAAAAAAGACAGACATGTACAGTGAAAGTGAGGCAAAACACCAGTGCATAAAAGGCCTAACTGATTTACTTGATATAAACCGGGGGAAACTAGAAAAGAACATGAACTTGATTTATGAGTCTTCACAGCAGTCCCAGTTTCAACAGGTGCACCCCCTGCATCTGCCTGCTGGGAAACTTCTCCAAATGACAAGGTAGGCCCTGAAGCAGGCCTCAGTGTGAGTGGTGAACATGACGAATCAGGCTGTACTACTGAAAGCCACTTAAGGCCCCTACTGGAAAGTGTTGCAGGAGAAAATTACACTGAGAACAACACCCATCAACTGGCCCGCTAAGTGATCTGACCTTGGAAACATAGTGAGACTCAGGGTTGATGGATGGGTCAGGCAGAAACTGTAAGATCAAGACAGGAAAGTAATGGAGGAAATACATCTGCTTCTGGCTGAAATCCTCTCTAATGATTGACTTCTTTCTCAGCGCTTATATAACCCGTAATCCATGTCAATTGCCTTCTTTGCCCATTATTGCATTCATTGAGAAGTCAATCAATGAGACTTAAAGAGTGAATTAGAGCTACGCTGAATTGCTTTTTGCAGGGAAATCTTGGTTACTTTCCTCCCTCCTTCAGCAAAACTGCTCCCCCAAACAGCAATGGAACAGATTCATGTACTCCATGCTTATTTAGATTGAGTCTGTCTTCCCCCCAAACAAGAATAATAAACAGCTAAAATGATAATCAATGGACCATCACAATAGAAGCCCACCCCGCTTCCAACAAAAACTGAATTCCATTTTCCCTTCTCCATCAGGACTCGAGAACCTGAGGCTGCAGAGAGGCACTGTGGAGCTTCAGAAAAAGATTCCCTCTGGGTCCCTCCTCACAACCACACCCAATCTAAACAAAATGTGAAAACAAACATATGGGCCTCCAGGGTAACCAAACCCTCCAGAATTTTGTCCCCAGTCTCCCTGCCTCTTGGCAGCCCAGGCAGAAACTGAGAACACCTAACATTAATTACAATAAGCTAATATACACTCATAGTCCTTTTCTCACACACTTGGAGCAACACCTGCAGTTGCTTTCCCATGGGACCACTCCACAAGGTTACGTTAAATGTATAAATATCCCAATGGCCTGTGTTTCTTGCCAAATAGTCACCCTTGTGCTGAGGGACAGGTTGGATGGGAAAAAATGGCATTAGCATGCAGAGCATGGCTGCATGGAATCAAATCATAGGGGGGAAGTCCCCTGAATAGCTGTAAGAGTATATGAAAGGGGCTCACTGGCAACCTTCACATGAAATGGAAGCACTAGTGACAGAAAACATGATTGACTCACACTTTCTTTACCCTCCCCACACATCCCAATCTTATGAGGGAGGAAAGGGAAGAAATGTATCCCTCATGTATCACCAAGATGGGCCTGAGAAGGGGCAGGAGAGGGAGTTGCTGCTGGAATGGTGAGTGTTTTATTATTTGCTTTTACTTGACTTGAGAAGAAGCAGATGAGGGTACTGTGTGGGAGGACAGTGTGTGAGGGTGTGTGGGTATGTGTAGCCTGTTGGAAAGTGGGGCTTGTTTGAGAAAGTGTGGTTTTTGTTTGTCTCTTTCCCTGAGTGTAACTGATTGCAGCTTTTAGCAGTTTTTCCTGGGACTGACTGACGGCCCCACCCTCTGCTGGGTGAACCTTTTATATTAGTCTCCTCCTTGCCAGAGGCATGAACAGCCTGGGGACCCCATAAGAACTTAAGAAAATTGTATATTCTTGTGCTCATTTCCCTTTTTGGTGCAGGTAGCCATTTAGTTAGTTCTCTAAGTTTTGGAGTACATCAGCACACCAAGGTATTTCTAGGTGAAGGAATCCACTTTGTTTTTGCTTCTGCAAACCTTTCACAAGGAGTCTTGAGAGGCAGTTTGGCAGGGAAGTTATCAAGGAAGTGCCAGTTAAACTGAAAATTTTGATATTGATTGCAGTAGCATGGCTGGTGAGGGAGCTGAGGCAGTGATGTGCAAAGTCTGTGGCATTTTCATATTCTTACCTGAGGGTAACAGCAATTACACTTGCTGCAAGTGTAACCTGGTAGTCCTACTGGAGGAGAAGATACAGGGACTTGAGGCACACTTGTCCACACTCCAGTTTATAAGTGAAAGTGAAGATTTCATGGACCGAATGCCTGAAGCACTACTGAGATGGCAACAGGAGGAGGAGGGAAAGCTATCTCAGCAAATGGAGGAGCACATGGCACATGAGGAGGGCATATGGAAGAATGTAACCCACAGGAGAAGGAAAATCAAAAGACATTCTGAGCCTCTGTTACTAAGCAATTGGTTCCTGGATCTCCCCACAGATTGTGATTCTGAACCATTGGAACAAGGGCTCCTCCGCCAGTGTCCACAAAACTTGAAGAAAATTTCTCAGACCCCTGTGGATAAGAGGATTCAAACTTCTGCTCACCAATATAGGAGAAGGCATGTGTTGGTAATTGGGGATTCCCTACTGAGGGGTAGAAGCTAAAGTGTGCTGACCAGACTTGCCTTCTTGAGAGGTATGCTGTCTACCGGGTGCACACATCCAGGAAATGATGGAAAGGGTAGGAAGACTCATCAACCCCATAGATTATTATCCCTTCTTGCTCATCCATGTGGGAACAAATGATACCGCCTGGCACAGCCCAGAAGAATGTACTAAAAGAGACTATGTGGCTCTGGGTAAAAAGGTTAAAGAATTGGGAGTGCAGGTTGTATTTTCTTGTTGAAGGCCATAGCTTAGGGAAGGGAAATAAGAATATTGCAGATCAATGACTGGCTACATAGATGGTGTCATCAGGAAAGGTTTGGATTTTTGGACTGTGGCTTATGCTTTCAAGATGAAGCTCTTCTATCAGAGATGGTTTACAGCTCACGAAGTTAGGAAAAAATGTGTTTGGAAACAGCTTTGCAAACCTAATGAGGAGAGTTTTCAACTAAATCCTATGGGGGGGAGACAAAACGCAAAGCCCAGTATAATGCCAATAACTAGAGATAAGAACTCTAAAGTTTTGTAGAGAGTGGCACATATGCTAGGTAACATTAACTCACATGTAAATACAGAAATGAAAACCAGCCTCAGGGTGCATAAAACATGGATTCCGATGTCTCTACACTAATGCACAGAGCATGGGAAACAAGCTGGAGGAAATTGAAATCCTAATACAGGAAGGGGACTGTGTCCTAATAGGCATTACTGAAACTTGGTGGGATGACACTCACAATTGGGATATTAGGATTGAGGGGTACAAATTATTTAAAAGGGACAAATAAGGAAGGGTGGAGGACTTGCACTGTATGTGAAGGAAGTATATACTTGTGAGGAAATGAGTGAATGTGAACATGAAAGTCCAAATAGAGTCTCTGGATAAAAATAAAAGGAGTAAAAAATAATAGTGATATTATGGTGGGGGTCTGTTATAGACCACCAAACTAGGCAGAGGACTTGGATGAGACATTCCTAAACAGATTGCAAAATTCTCAAAGAGATGGGACATGGTGGTCATGGGAGATTTCAATTACCTTGGTATCTGTTGGAAGTCCAACTCTGCTAAAAATGAAATGTCCAGTCTGCTATCTTGTACTTGATTCTTACCAACAGGGAAGAACTGGTTGACAAGGTGAAAGTAGTGGGCACTCTGGGTAGCAGTGACCACGTAATTTTGGAATTTACAGTCTTGGGGAAGATAAAAGATGTCCATAGTTAGACATTTATTTATTTATTTATTGGATTTATATCCTGCCCTTCCACATGGGCTCAGGGTGGTGAACAAGGGCAAAATGCCATACAGCCAGATTAAAACATAAAGGCCAAGTCAAGAATAAATACAAGCCATAAAACTCCATATCAACTAACAATAAAACAGTGGTGACAGCAAAAAATCACTATAGGGTCCACACCACACAACGCACTAATACACACAGTTGGCGTTACTCCAATGGTGCCCATATAAAGCTAAGACCCCCATGCCAGGGCCAGAGTGCCTCAAGTGGCTATACAATGATGGTATCATAGCGGTTGGACTTCAGGAAAGCAAATTTTGACAAAGTTATGCTGGGTAGAATCCCATGGTCAGAAATACTTAAGGAGAAGAGAGTTCAAGAGGGATGGGAGTTTCTTAAAAGTGAAATACTGAAGGCACAATCACAAATGATTCCTATGAGAAGGGAAAATGGGAGGAGCCTAAAGAAGCCAAGGTGGCTCTATAAACAGCTTTCTAAAGACTTGAGAAATAAAAAAGACTCATTCAGAAAGTGGAAGGAGGGCCTTATAACTAAGGATGAATAATAACAAATGATCAGTACTTGTAGAGAGAGAGTTAGGAAACCTAAAGCTCAATATGAGCTTAGGCTAGTGAGAGACACTAAAAACAACAAAAAAGGGTTCTTTTCTTATGTTCAAAGTAAGAAAAAGAGCAAGGACATGGTAGGCCCATTACAGGGACAGGAAAGTGAAATTCTAACAGGTGATGAAGACAGGACAGAACTGCTCAATTCCTACTTTTCCTCAGTGTTCTCTTGTGAGGGAAACAGTGCTCAACATGGCAAAAACAGAGCACATGATGAGAGAACGGAGTTGCAGCCTAGGATTGGCAGAGAGTTAGTACATAAACACCTAGTTTCTTTAAATGAGACTAAAGTTCTCAGGGCCAGATGAACTGCATCCAAGGGTACTAAAAAAACTTGTGGATTTAATTTATGAGCCTCTGTCCATTATTTTTGAGAATTCTAGGAGAACAGGTGAGGTTCCAGAAGACTGGAGGTGGGCAAATGTCCCCATATTCAAGAAGGGGAAAAAGGAGGATCCCACTTTGGGGTCAGGAAGCAATTTTTCTCCAGGCCAATTTGGCTGGAGATCTTGGAGGTTTTTTGTCATCTTCTGGCCATGAAACAGTGGTCGCTGGGGGTGTGGGGAGGAGGTATTTGTGAATTTCCTACATTGTGCAGGGGGTTGGACTAGGTGACCCTGGAGGTCCCTTCCAACTCTATGATTCTATGATTCTAAGTGCATGCTCTGTCCATGAAAGGGAGAATGCTCGCCTCTCTGCAAAAGGTATCCCCTACACTCCTCCCTTGCAGAACAGCTGGAAATGGGGAAGAATGCAGCCACTGAAGCTTCTTCTCATGGTTATCTCATGCAAAGGTACCATCTTTTTTGGAATTGTGGAAAGCCAGATTTCATTTATTGTATTTATAGTTTTTCAGGACACAAATAATGTAGTAATGCAAGAAAGTCCCATTGAAATCATAGAGGCTGAGTTCAGACTGGCAGTTTGCCCCGCTATAGCCATGTTTCAGCCACGTTTTACAAGCAGATGAAAGAGGGCATTCCCACAGGCACATCTGCCTGGCGTTTCCCACCCGTAGTCAACCTGTGCTGTTCCGCTTCTCCCACGTTTAAAAGATACTTGGTAAAAGCAGTAGCAAATCCCTGAGAGCCCCTTTATCCTGCTTCATTCTGCTTCTGGGAAGTGTGAACGCCAACCCGAAAAGCCAGGAGCAACCCACGTTGCACATAAGGCAGCAGTGATATGATTGGCTGTGCTCTGTGCTACTGCCCAATGCGGTGCCTGTGCAATGGGATCCTCCCCCAATCAGCCGGATGCGCACATGCTCACATAGCCAAATTGCCAGGGAAAAGCTGTTTACAGCCGCGCCTCTGGGAAAACCCAAAAGCCGGGCGCAACCCGTGTTGCATATAAGGCAGCAGTGATATGTTTGGCTGTGCTCCGCTCTACTGCCCAATGCGGTGCCTGTGCAATGGGATCCTCCCCCAATCGGCAGGATGCGCACATGCTCACGTAGCCGAATTACCAGGGAAAAGCTGTTTACGGCCGCTCCTCTGGGCCAGCAGTCTGAACACTCCCGCACGCCTCCTCCTGGTATGCTCCTGTATCAGTTGGCGCAGTGTGACCGGGAAAACCTGGAACAGTTTGTTCTGGGGCTTTTTTGCCATAACTGGATCCCACTTCAAACTGCCAGTCTGAACTCAGCCTGAGACTTTGCAATAAGTAAATGTCGTTAAAACTGAGGTGTAAATACTAACGTATTTTAATATTAATGCCATCACTGGTTGTATGACAATATCATTAAGAGCCTTTCCTTTGTCCATCCTTAGTACAGACTTTGGCAATGAAGCCTGAGGATGTCATTTGCTTTAATGGTACACATTAGGTGCTTTGAATAATTCATTGATGTAGCAAGAGGGAGTTCTCGTACATGACTATTACAGAGAACAGACAGAACATTCCGTTTGTTACTGATAGGATCAGTTGCTGAACTAGAATCAGATCAAGCTGGGTAGCCATGTGAGTCTGCCTGTAGCAGTAGAAAAGAGGAAGAGTCCAGTAATACCTTAAAGACCAACAAGATTTGTGGCAGGGTATGAGCTTTTGTGAGTCACTGCTCACTTGTTCAGATGCTGATCCAGAATCGTTACTTCCCTGATTTGGATCTTCTTTTGGAACTTTACCAGAGGTACACAATAAGGTTTCTAGTGTTGGACATGGGCAAGACAAGTAACCACAGTGGTCTCATAAATGATTGTCTTCCACCAGCATACTCATGGCCCAAAGTGTTACAAGGAAAAACTTGCAGGTAACATTCTATGCAATTATTCAACATGAAACATTTGCTTCTCATTTCCAGCATAATGGTGAAAGCATGGGAATGATAGAGGAATACTTAGCAGTGATTTTTTTTAAAAAAAAGATGGTTTGACAGTAATTCAATATATTAAATGATTTCCATATGATGCTTGTTTTCAGGTTTTTTTTGTATTTCCCTTTATGATAGCCTCCCATATAATGTCCACTTAGTTCCACCCCTTCCCTGAACAGATTTCCTGGCTGTGGTTCCAAGAAGCTTCCTCAGCGGCATGTGCTCCCTGGCACTTTTCTAAACAGGAAGAAACAAAGGACTGTTTGCAGTACTTTTACTAGTGATGTTGCCAGAGTTCATAATTAGCTGGTCTGGGATCCAAATGTACATTGGTCATAATGCTCAAAATGGGCATCATAGCTCAAACATAGACCTAAATTGGCCACAGTGATTTGTGTTCTGATCACATCCAATTTAGATTACTGTAATGCACTCTACATGGGACTATTTTTGGAAACAGTTTGGAAACTGCAATTGGCCCAAAATGTGGTGGGCCAGGCCACTGTCAGGGGTTGGTTGCAGAGATCATATCAGGCTTCTAATTAGGCGTTTTATCAAGCGATGGGCACAAACTGCATTTTTGTGGTTTGGTTCATGTTTCATGGCTGAACCATGAATCAAAACATGAACTGATATGCCAGTTTCTGAAATGAACTGATTAGTATCGGTTCATGAGTCTTTTAAAATTTAAACCCCTGCTCTCTGCTCCCTGTGGCTTTTTGTAGGGAGCAGAGGTTTCTCAACAGTTGAGCAGCATTTGGTTCAAATAGCTCCAAGCCATTTAAACCTTGCTCCCTGCAGCTTTTTGCAGGGAGCAGAAAGCAGGAGCCATTTAAACCACTGCTTTCCGCTCCCTGAGAAAAGCCACAGGGAGCAGAAAGCATAGGTTTCCAAACAGCTGAGAGTCAGTCCCTGCACCTCAGTTGTTTGGTAACCTCTGCTTTCTGCTCCCCATGGTGTTTTGCAAGGAGCAGAAAGAAGGATTTAAATGGCTCTGAGCCATTTAAACCAAACAGCTGAACTGCAGGGAGCACGAATCTCAGGTTCTGCTCTTCACAAACTGCATCAAAATTCATGGAAGTTCATGGTAGTGCTTCATGAACCAGCTAAAATCTGTTCATCAGATAGTTTTATCTTATCATCTTCTCAGTGTTTTATGGACAGTTTTTATGCTGCTTATGTCTGATGGCATGTTCTTTATAGCTTGTTTTTTATACTGGTTTTTAACTGTAATCTGAGTAGGACTCTGAAGAGGTGGCATAGAAATATTCTAAATAAATAACTAAAATAATAAGAATGTTCCATGCATGTGCAGAAGCTCTTTTTTGCATTATAAGTTAATTTAGCACCCCCCCCCGAGAGTTCTCCACTGATTCCTGAAAATTTAATTTGTAACAACCATCATTAAATTGAGAGCCTGTTCTGAATCAAGATGTGGAAAATTCACCCACATCTAACTTTTACACATAAGTGGGCTCCAACCCAGGTAAGGTTAGTCATGAATAAGTCCTGTGCAAACCAGTAGAGCAAATAAGTTGTAAATAGGTTATACTGCTTACACAGGAACCACAGGTCCAGTGTTCATAGTGCATAGCAGAGCCCTTGAACTAGCAAGTCTACAGTGTACGTCACCAATATGACCAACTTAATATGCCCAACCCAATCCACCATATCTTGCCACCATTTTTTTGCTCATAGAAGAAGAGCTATCCAGCAGACAGATCAGGGAGCGACTGACGGATTTCCCAAATCAAAATAGAAATGAAGGGGTGCACATTAAACTAGTATTTCTATGCTCATTTCTGCACTCTGCGTGCAAACCCTGCACTATACCTCACTGCTGCCTCTCTTTTGTTATAAGCCAAGTCAGTAAGAACATAAGAAGAACCCTGCTGGATCAGACCAAGGTCCATCTAGACCAGCATCCTGTATTACACAGTGGCCAGCGGGTTCCTCTGGAGGGCCAACAATAGGGCATAGAGGCTGAGATCTTCCCATGATGTTGCCTCCTGGCTCTGGGATTCAGAGGTTTAGTGCCTCTGAATGTGGAGGTTCCCCTCAGTCACCATGGCTAGTAGCCATTGATAGATTTATCCTCCATGAATCTAGCTAATTCCTTTTAAAGTTGTTTTTTTCATGTGGCCATCACTACATCCTCTGGCAGCAAATTCCACATTTTAATCACTCTCTGAATAAAGTAGTACTTCCTTTGTCTGTCCTGAGCATTCTGCCCATCAGCTTCAGTAGGCATGGCCACTGGAACTTCCCCCAAAGGAACTACAAATCCCATGTTTTTGATACACATAGAAGTAGAGAGCTTTTTGGTGTACTACCAACTTAAGCAGTCAAATGATATCCATGACTGAAATTTACTCATGACTAACTTTAGCTGGATTCGGTTCAGCATTTCTATATTGTATTAACCTTCCAGTTGATAGTTTATTTACATTTAGTTGACTTTTTCAACAAAATGCTTTCAAGTCTTCACGGTGGAAATGACAAAATAATACTTAATATTAACATCTGACCTATGGTGAGCCCAGCAAGGGGTTTTCAAGGCAAGTGAGAAGCAGAGGTGGTTTGCCATTGCCTTCCTCTGCAGAGTCTTCCTGACCTTTCATCCAAGTACCAATCCTCCTTTGCTTCTGAGATCTGACAAGATCGGGATATACCATGCCGCTTCCCCTCCCTAACTCTTAGTACTGAAACTTATTTGATACATTTTGGATGAAATGTCTCTGAAAGATAGTCGGCAAGTGTGAGCTGAGAGCTGGGAAGATCGTGGGTGAAATTTTATCTCAGTCTGTGAACTCATTAGGTAGGCTTAAGCAAACTGATATTCTCTTTGTCTCAACTCTAATTTGAATGATAGGAACAGTAATATTGATCTGTCTTTTGTGACTAAGATTCATTGTGGTAATATTGCTAAGATTGTTGTTGTCTCAATTCCCTCAGAAAACAAATGGAAAGAGAATGCTTCTAAAACAATAGAAGGTTGCTGTCCTGGCAGGGATGAAGGCAATAGAGGAGATGAAGGAATGATCCCCTGCCATGCCCTTCTGTCAACATGGAAATGAGCTGCAAACATTAACCACTATGAGAGCATTATGCATCTAAGGATTTTCCTCTTACAGTGGCACTCGCTGAAAATGCCTCATTACTAATAAGTAACTCTTATTGGTGTTTTGATGGCAGAGGATTGTCGGCAAGACAAATATCTCCACTACCTGTATCTATTAGGAATGTAATTCTGGATATTCAGCTACAGTTTGAGGAAGATCACTGAGCCTTAAAAACCATTGGCCAAATACATTTTCTGCCACAGTGGTGATGGCCAGGAATTAACTGGAGCTGAAGCAGCACTTCAGAACCAGTTTTAATGCCAGCTCAGCCTCAGAGCAAGCCAAGGAAGATATGAATGCATTTCACTCTCTGGTTGAAGACAAACCATCTTAGTCCCTGCTACTGGCCCATACCTATGGTGGGGCTATTTGGGGCACAGCCCCCTCCCTTAAAGGAACAGCCCCACAAGATTTCCCTCCTCCTTTGTCGGTGGAGTTTTCTCCCTGCTTGCTAGAAGGAAGAAGACTCCACAGCCAGCAACAGAGGCCACACAGCCACCCCCTCTTCTCTCCCACCAGCCAGCTGAGCAGAGAGGGGGTTTAAACTTAATCCCCCCTCTCTGGAATTGCACCACAGTGGTGGCACAATTTTTCCATTGCATACAATGTAGAAATTGTGCAGCTGCTGTGGTGTGACTCCAGAGACAGGGTTTAAAGTTTAAACCCCTCTCTGCTCAGCTGGCTGGCAGGGAAGAGAAGGGAGGCACACTTAAACCCTTATGGGGTTTAAATTTTTATTTTAAGTTAAGCCCCCCCCAGCACCAGCAGCCCCCCAGAACACCAGAGCCCCCCAGAGTAAAAAATCCTGGCTATGGGCCTGCCCTGCTAGCATTTGTTCTAGGTACTGTTAGAATATGGAACTTTCATATCCCACAAATGGGCCCCAAATATTATTTATCTGTGCCTGGTACAATTTGCATTAAGGGGGCCTTCCCCAATTCTGTCACACACATTTGTATGTTTTTACACTTTGTATAAGGGGAAAACTTGAGACTTTGTAAACAGCGAGTAAGCCTGTTCTATGGTACGCATTTACCCCACAGGACCCTAATACATTCTTCAACTGCATTTATGTTACTATGTCATTTGCAGATAGATCTTAGTAGTTCATTTTAGCTAAGGCTTAAGCAGCAATGTCAGACCTGAGGATCCGTTGAGGGTGTTTCATTTTTCCTCTAAGCTAGAGGGATCTGGCCCATTCACAGGTTATGAAATCTGTATGCACAATGGATGTGTAACCATTAAAGACTCAAGACTTCTCTAGCATAGTGAAATCATGGATCCCTAGCTGCTTTCTTTAGGCTGGAATTGATTGAAGGCAGGAGGTATGTGGGAACCACCAGTAAAAGGCAAAAGAAATACTGCAAATGGGAAGGCAAACTAGCCATTCATGCCTACTTTCCTGCACTGTGCCACTGTGCCTGTGTTTGCTGCAACCCATGACACCACAGTTCAATGGCTGTCTACATATCTCAGAAGCCAAAGTCTGAAAGGAACATCCAAAAGGCCCCTATGACTTGCAGTTCCATCCTAAGCAGAGTTCCCCCCCCTCTAAAGCCATTGAAGCCAATGGATGTAGAAGGGTGTAACTCTGCTGAGGATTGTACCATTGGTTTCTCTTACTTGGTTCAATGGCCGTGTGTTTTGTAATAAAACCTTTCAGCCAGATTCTCGCCTCAAACATCATCATTGTCACTATTACTTTTATTAATATCCAAGTCAAAGGGGGCTGTAATACTTGCTTCGCACTGCAAGTGAGCGGTATGAGTCACCGAGGCTCATATTTCGAGCTCAGGAATTATAAACTTCAGCAATATTTCTAGTGAGAACATACATTGGCCCTCATACATTTCCTTTGTCAGCCCTGGGTAATACATAACTGACAAGCACAGGATTTATTCTATAAGACAAAGCCACTATTTATAAACAGGGTGTGTGGTGTTTCCCCCCTCCTTCTAGCCACGTAGAATGAAATGGTGTGTGATTACGCATTGGTAGTGACAGACGAAAGAGCACAGAAGAGATTTCAGCGCTAGACAATTCCTTTCATGTCTTTTTGTCTGTCATTTTTTATGATATTGTTAATGCAAAAGAGAGCTGCTGAAAATTATTTATTAAAAGGGAGACAATGTAGACGTCACTGTTTATATCTGACTCGGTGGATTTTCTTCAGGGAAATCAGTATGCATGATATTGGGAAATACTCTATGACTAAATTAAGTATTTCAGAAGCTACCTCTAGTTTCCAGAATCAGGTACTGCTTGATTGACCTATGGCTCATTTCAGACATAATGTGGAACCATTGTTTAATTAAACTGACTGAAGGAGTAGGGCAGGGAGACAGGCAGCAAGTGGAAGAGGCAGGGAAGGCTTCTCTGATGACCTAGCTCAATTCCCTCACTCAGACACAGGGTTTCCCCTTGTTTTTTCCTTCCATTCTGGCTGAACAGCCCTTTTATCTATTTTCTTCTTTTCTGAAGATCAATGGCTGTCCCATCCTGTCACTTAATTGCATTTTGCTGCTGGCTCAGTGCAAGAACTTGAGGGAAAAGGCAAGATCACCCTCTTAACTTCTGAAATGGCACACAGGAGACATTTTAAAGTTCAAAAATAAACAAAATATTTTATTCAATGTAGAGGGGAAAAGGACAGGTGAAATCAGGGGTAATATATCTGAGGGAAATCAATAATGAACTCTGAGGTAGCTTAGTAATTTCACGGTCATATATTTCCAGCAAGTGAGAGTTTAAAGCTTTTCACAAAGTCTTAGAATCTTAGAGGTGAGAGGCTTTTGTTTCAGTGTTTCCTAAACCCTCCAGTTCATGTTCTTGAGTTTAACTGACTCTTTAGGTTTCAGAAGGCAGGGATACACTAACAAGCACCCGAATTCCTTCTCTGAGAACACAAGGGGTTACTCCACTCTTCAGAGTTATCTCCCTTTCAACTGGGCAGGGAATCTCTTCTCTAACTAGAAGACTGATCCCTTTTCCTGGCCCGAATGGAGGGATCTTCTCTGAAGAGAGTTTAATACTGACAGAGGACTGGGAAGGTTGGCAAGGAGGAGTGAGAGGATCAGTCAGGGCTAAACTGTTCTAGTTCTCAGTCAATGTTAAACTCTTCTCAGCCAAGGCTAAACTCAAACTGAGTTCTCTTCAGCAGTCAGTTCCCAAGTCTTTCTGCTCAACTAACACTACCCAATCAAATTCCTTTGAGCACCCTGTCACTCAAGACTTTCTGGCTCTGTGAGGCAGTAACCCTTCACAGTCCTTCACATGTTTACAGAGTACTTACGAGCTTTTAAAGTGCAATCTGTCACAGTTTCCCTTTCCTTTTGTAGCCTCCCAAGTGGAGCCAGTGGAAGGGGATTAGATACAGGCCTGGTGCACACGTGTGTGCATGGAAGCCAGTCCTAGGAATGAAGAGGACTTGGGTGGTGTAACCCCCTCTCTTTCCCATTCTGAGGCCTCAAAGGAGGTAGCCTGACCTGAAACAGAATGACAGAGGTTGGAAAGCCAAGGATGTATGAACTGGCCTAGATGATGACCATGGTGTGGAGAATTATGTGATTTCCCTTTTGTTGTTAAATGTTTTGCTTATAATAAATATACTTTTAAAGATATTGCATTGATAAAATGAGAGATGAAGGCCTGCAATTATTCTCCTCCTTTTGACAATTGAATTGCTTATTGCGAATTTAGTGCAGGTGATTTTCTTTCTATGATTTTTGTTCCTCATTGTTTGAGTGGGCTGAAGGAATGCTTAAAAATTACACAGCCGGCTATTTAGCATATGGTTCAACAATATGGTGCAGTGATCAAGTGTCACATGTGTTTGGATGTGGGGGAGCCGGTGAGTGATGGAGATGTATTGGAACTAAGATCAGTGGAGAGGGCCCGAGCTGCAGTCCTGAAAAATACAAACACAATGGAGCTGCCCCAATCCACGGGGGAATCTTTTTAAAAATTTCTCTCAGTGAATTCTCTCTATGTCAAACCATTGCTCTTTACAGAATGGCATTTTCCACTCCTTTCATAAGAGACAGGTGATCTTCTTTGCTTTGTTTCCTGCCTTTAACACACAAAATGGTTCAAACTATATTGGGTGAATTTCTCTCACTGTATTTTGGAGGCTTTCCTCCTGTTTTGTTCTGCAACTCTTAAGATCAGTTCTTTGGAAGTAAAAATCCACTAAAATCAATATGATTTATTTACCAGTAAAGCTGATTGGGATGAGAGCTATAACCAACAATCCATGTATCTGAAACAATCCTGTTGATTTTAACAGAGGGATTCTGGAATATAATGGGCTCTGGACTGCAGCCACAGATGAAAGAAAGTACACAGGTGGTCCGAGCTGCGCATCAGTTAATTCAGAAATATTGTGTGTTGTTTGAAGCTTCTCTCAAATAGCTTTTATAAGCTGAATTGTGTTTTGTCAATAACTATTAAAAATTTGTGGAATTTAAAATGACAAAACACTAGGTTGTGTTTTTTTTAACCTATAATTTATTTTATTGACTGTATCCTGCAAAGGAGCTACAGCTTAAGTAGAAGCAGTGATGTTTAGCTGTTTTTCAGATGTCACACATACACCCCCATTTATAGAGAGGCACGTACCCACTAGATATAGCGATATGTAGTGCCCACACTGTATACTCTACATAATCTTTTATAGGGGCGTGCATTTGGCTATATCTGAGCTGAAAAAACTTTTCAGTTGGATATAGTTTGGGGTATTTTTTCAGCTATCTGAAATGGCCAAGCCTTCAAAATCTTTTTGAGACCACTAGATAGTCAAAGTTAAAGGGTATTTAAAGGGATCACAGACTTCAAGCCCTTCAGACTTCACTTGCAGCTTGAAGAAGGTATTTAAAGGGACTGCAATCCCTTTAAACACCTTTCCCCCTTGAAATCAATGGAAGGTGGGGGCACTTTCTTTAGGGGCCCATGGAATTGGACGCCTGGTCCCATCTTTTTGAAACTTGCAGATTTTTTTGTGGAGAGGTACAGCAGCTGTGCTGCAAATTTGATGTCTCTACCTCAATGAACAGCCCCCACCCGAGCCTCGGATACCTTCAGATTAATTCCCCATTGTACCCTATGGGGACCACTGACCATAATGGTCCCCGGAAGGTATAACAGATCTGAAAAAAATGGGATTTTCAAAAAATCCCAAATCCAAATGCCATACTAGTATCGGATTTTGGGAATATAGGAAAATACCGATAGTTTCCAGGTTCAACATACCCTAACCTGAAAAATACCATTTCTCTCCCACCCCTGCTAATCATTTACCTTGGACTGACCTGAAAGAGAAGAGAATTAAGACCCTTTAGTTTTGCCAGTTTTAACTCCCCAATTCACTATCAGATTCACCCTTGGAATGTAAATAAAGCAAATCCAAGGCAAGCTTTTGTTTTGTACAGAGATGCTAAGAATTTTACAGTGAACATGTTCAGTGGAGAACATAGTTTTTCCCAGCCACAATCACTTGTGAACCAAGCTTTGAAGGTGTTAGTTTTACCTCCACTGCTTGCTGTTTGACTTGAGCACCAAGCCAGGCATCCTGATTGCTAACAACAAACAGCACACAAAGACAGCCAGTCATAGCAGCCCTTGCTCATGGACACAATTGGTTGCTAAGGAAGTGTCAGAGCTTCCCAGAGCCAGTGATTGTGTAGGAGGATTTATTCAAGATAAAAGCCATTGGTTTGCTTTTACTCTTTACTTGTCTTTATTTGTTCTTTTATTATATAAGAGCAGGGGTCATTTATCACAGGAGTGCACAGGAGTGAAGCTCTGGCAGTAAGGAGCCCAGGGGAGAGGGACATGCAGCAAGCCCCGCCCCTTGCTCCCAGCAGCCCCCTCACCTTTTCCAGCCTGCTCACTGACCCAGTGGAACGCTGCCGTGAACTGGACCTCAAGCTGCTCCACCACTGCCTGGGCCGTGGCACCCAGCCCTCCCAGGCTCTGCCTGTCCTCATGCTGGCCCTGGCGCAGTGCCTCTGCAAGGTGGGCCCTGGCTACTCCCACAAGGCCTGCAAGGAGCTCCACCCGGCCTCCTGCACCTACTCAGTCTCCTCCTGCACCTCTGCCCCACCACTACCCTGGCCTCCTACCTGCTTGAAGCCACGCGCGTCCTCTGCACCACCCTCCTTGACCCACGAGCAGCCATGCACTTTTCTGCTCTTGCCGACCATCCAAAAGAGTCCAGTGGTATCTTCAAGACCAAGGTTTATTCAGGTACAAGCTCTCCCTCCTCTGTGAGGGCAGATCTGCATGTTTCCCCACCCCCACAGCTAGCAATCCAAAAGAGTCCAGTGGCATCTTTAAGACCAAGGTTTATTCAGGTACAAGCACTCCCTCCTCTCTGAGAGCATGTCCCCCCCACAGCTAGCAATCCAAAAGAGTCCAGTGGAGCCTGAGCAGTGGGTGTTGACTTCTGACACACTTCTGGTGATGTCAGGGTGTGTGGCATATGCAAATAAGTTATGCTAATGAGTTATGCTAATGAGCTCCTGCACCTCTTTTCCCCTGTATAACCCCTGTATAACAGTGAATACATTGCCCTTTCCACCATAAAACTATTACCTCAGATCAATTCCACTTATTACCACAATGAAACAGAAGATACTAGAAGACTATTTTCCTATGATGTGGTCCAGACTGCCTAATAAGTAGAAGGTCTGATTACCAGCAATGGTTCAAGGTGTTTTGTCCTCCCAAACAAGATATGCCTATTACCTCCTGGGCCTTTGGAACCACAGGCTGGTCCCAACCATGTCCTTGTGGCAATATTCTGTAGAGGTGTCATTTGGCTGATGCTAGTGCAGGCCCATGAAGTGAGGTCATGCTGCTGACATCTGGGGGTGATGTCGAGGGGTGACTGGCACCCCTCTTAATGTGCTGCCTCAAGCATTTGCTTTGGTGGCTTAATCAAACACCTGGCCCTGATGATCACGTGAAATGACCTCAATCACATTTACTTCTAATGTTAGAGTTGTCCCTCCATCTGGCAACTGGTATGAGAATAATAATGTGATTAAAGGAGTGGTTCAGTTTTGGGTGGCTGGCTACCATACTACTGTGTTAACACAGGACTTGGGTTTCAGTCTGCCATGCACATCATTAATCCCTGTTATGGTCAGGACACTATGAGTGGGCAACAGAAGAAGCATCACAAGGCACATGTACATGGAATCGCTTCTTTTTCTCAACCACAGTTGGGAAATATGGACTTCCTGGAAGAATTCCAGACAGTTGGGAACCCTGTCAAATGCATCTTCAGTGAACTAAATGTGGCATGAAATTGTATGAACTTACTAAGTTTCTTCATGCAATCCCGAAGCCTGGTTTCCAAATTGAGCACTCGCTGATGTAGTTCCTCATAATCATAGGCACCAATTTCCTCTTGGATCCCAGTGAGGACTGAAGACAGATTTCTAATTTCCTCCTTGAACTGGGTGATTAACTTGGCATCAGTTTTGTACTGTTCCAGAACTGGTATTAGTGGCAGGAGCTCATCCATCTTTTCTTTCAATTCCTGTGAAAAAGCAGTCAAGTACGCATTAGGGAAGTGTAAAAGTGTTACATCTCCTAAATTCTTTAATAAGATCCTTTTAGACATTATCAAATTTACTACTAAAACTCTTATTGATCTTGGTTTCAAAACTATGATTAGTGTACCACGAGAGATTTCGTAAGCACAAGATTAATGGCTTGAGGCATTAGATAAAAAATGTATAAGTGCTCAATTTTACTTTAAAAAACATAAATCATTTTCTTTTAAATCAAGCCTTTCCCAGTACAGGAATTAGGGCTGTAATCCTATGCACACTTATCTGAGAATAAGTCCCACTGAAAAGATTGGGGCTTATTTCCAAGTAGATGCACATCAGTTCAGGAGGCCTGATGAATACAAAGGAAAAAAAACCCTATTCTCTGGAAATATATTTTAATGCTAGCTTGATTATCAATGGACCATCTAATCCACTGTAAGAACTTAGCACTCATCTAACTGAACACATTCTTTATTGTTATTCATTTGTGCTATGTGCAGTATTTTGAAAGGCTACTCTGCTTTATTTCATTGGCCCATTCAGAAGATGGATCATGGAGAATCCGTAAGAATGCCATGTTCTTTCCCACAGATATCAGCATCTTCTGCTCAGTACAGAGAGATCCTTGGCCATATGAGGAACTCTTGTCAAGGCCTGTGATTTTTTAAGCAGTTTCCTAATGGCTGCTGTTACTGTTGACAGTATTTTAACTTTGTATGTAATGGCTTCCATCCATCATTCTGCTAATCAAGACAATTATAAGAGAGTTGACCCTCTAAATGTTGATCACAAGGCTATTTCCTTGAGGAAAAGCTTTTCACTCAAATTGAACTCAGACTGACATAATAAAATGTTTAGATTTCTGCAGCCTTGGAATTATACTTGTTTCTTCCAGACAGTAATTCAGCTGGGGGTCCTTATTCCTGATTCTGTAAAGATACTACTCTTCCCAGTGTTTTAATCTGTAAGGCTATGTGAGATGCTTCTGGTATGACCATCCTAAGCAGAGGTTATTTTGAGCAGGAAGAAGCAGGAATGGCGTTCCGGGAGTAGCAACATTTTCTCTCACTCCCTTGCAAGCAAACACGTACACATGCTCTCCTTCCCTTTGCTACGAGGGTAGAGTGAGAACAGAGCCCCAGCTACAGCTTTTCTTCTCTTCCACAGCTCTTCTGCTTTGGCCAAGGATGGCAGGGAAGAGGAGGGGAGGGAGGTGCTTTCCCCACCAGGAAGAGGCAGAACTGAGCTGATGAAAATCTTCACCTCAACCCTCAAATGCCACCAGTTGCCAACTCAGAACTGGGAAAATTCCTGAAGATTTGGGCATGGGGACAGGGAGGTTTAGGAAGGGGCTAGACCTCAGCACAGAATAATGTCCACCTTCCAAAGCTGCTCTTTCCTCCAGGGAAACTGATCCCTGTAGCCTGGAGATCAGTTGTAATTCCAGATCTCCATGCACCATCTGGAGATTGGCAACCCTCTTACTGCCACAGCTGCTATCTCTATTAATATTTGTGATTTCATCTCAGCAGGCTTGAAAATGTCTGCCTACATGTTGAGCAACCCCTCCCCCTTTTCTGCTTGCTGTCAAGTCGCAGCCAATTTATGGAGACCCCATGGGGTTTTCAAGGCAAAAGACCTTCAGAGGTGGTTTGCCATTGCCTCTCTCTGCATAGCAACCTTGGTATTGCTTGGTGGTCTCCCATCCAAATACTGACCAGGGTCAACTCTGCTTAGCTTCCAAGATCTGAAGTCGTTTTTCTCCAGGTAGGCTTGCCAGCTCTGACCTGGGAAATACCTGGAGATTTTTGGGGTGGAGCCTGAGTGGTGGGTGTTGCCTTCTGACGCACTTCCGGTGATGTCAGGGGGTGTGGCATATGCAAAAAGTTGTGCTAATGAGTTATGCTAATGAGGTCCTACTCTTCTTTTTCTACAAAATGACCCCTGATCCTAGATGTAACAATTGTCATCTTTTTGCATTGTGCAGGGGGTTGGACTAAATGACCCTGGAAGTCCCTTCCAACTCTATGATTCTATGATTCTACTTTTCTCTGCTTTCTAAATGAAATCCTGGAGAAGCATGTTCATCCATGCTCTGCTTCGGTCACAGGTCAAACATTGCACTGTGTTGAAAACTATGGTTGCTTGATCCTGTGAGCACAAGTCACCTACAGAAGTGGATCTTACCTTTCCCCAGCAGCCCTCCTGTGACCCCTCCAACAGGAATTGCTGGGGACCAGGGGGCCCTCAGTGACCAAAATCCAGGCAGCATGGGGAGGGATATGTAGTGAGGAGGAAGAACTGGGAGAACTCACCTCTCTTTCCTTCTTACATTGGAAGCTCCACTAAGGGAAAAGGAGTGATTTCTCCCAGTTCTCTTCTCCTCACTGCAGCCCCCCATCCATGCCATATAGTTCTTTGATTATGAGTCCCCTGATCCCCAGTAATGCCTTTTGGAAGGGGTGTGTGTGTATGTGTAAGATATGATTCCACAAGCTCCTTTCCCCTGACAGTTTGTAGGATCTATAGCATTGCCAAATGCTTTCCTCCTGCTGGTGGAAGGATTCGGGGGGTGTTTCAGGGGTGGGTGGGGACGTTGGTGATGTGCTGGCATCACTTCCAGAAGTGACATTATTATATTGGCGATGTCACGGTGATGCTCTACTTTTGGGGCAAAACTCTATGCTAAAAATGACTACAAACTATAATTTTGACCCAAAATTAGAGCATCGTCCCTAACACGATGACGTCTCTTCCAGAAGTGTCGTCAGCACCTCGCTGATGTTGCATGGGGATGTCTTTTGTCTTTTTGGGGTGGGGTTCCCCCCACCGGCCAGCTTGTCCATCTGCAGGCCAGAGTCTGCAAAAGTAGGGGATCCCCCATCCCTAGCTGGGGACTGGCAAGCCTAAGGATCTAGGATCCAATCCTGAGACTTGATCATTCTTCCTGGAAATGCTTGTCTTTTCTTTCAGATATTTTTTTACTGTGATTATGATCCAGATAAGCATGAATTTTGGGTTTCAATCACATTTTAAATCAAATTAAATCAATGGATTCCAGTGTAACAGACTTGTCAGTTCAGAGGGTAGCCATATTGGTCTGTAGTAGAAAAGC
>JAPDNY010000006.1:41187016-41202524 GCA_029375565.1 Gekko gecko | reverse complement strand
AGAACATAAGAGAAGCCAATGTTGGATCAGGCCAATGGCCCATCTAGTCCAACACTCTGTCACACAGCGGCCAAAATATACCAGGTGCCATCAGGAGGTCCAGCAGTGGGGCCAGGGCACCAGAAGCCCTCCCGCTGCTGCCCCCTCAGGCACCAAGAATAGAGTGCATCACCTGCCCCAGACTGAGAGTTCCCATCTATACCCTGTAGCTAATAGCCACTGGTGGACTTCTGCTCCATATGTTTATCTAATTTCCTCTTGAAACTGTCCATGCTTGCAGCTGCCACGACCTCCTGTGGCAGTGAATTCCATATGTTAATCACTCTTTGGGTGAAGAAGTATTTCCTTTTATCTGTTCTAACCCAACTGCTCAGCAATTTCAGGGAGTGCCCACGAGTTCTTGTATTGTGAGAAAGGGAGAAAAGTACTTCTTTCTCAACCTGCTCAATCCCATTCATAATCTTATAAACCTCGATCATGTCACCTCTCAGCCGTCGTTTCTCCAAGCTAAAGAGCCCCAAGCATTTTAACCTTTCTTCATAGGGAAGGTGTTCCAACCCTTTTATCATTCTAGTTGCCCTTCTCTGCACTTTTTCCAATGCTATAATATCCTTTTTGAGATGTGGTGACCAGAACTGTACACAGTATTCCAAATGAGGTCGCACCAATGATTTATACAGGGGCATGATGATACTGGCTGATTTGTTATCAATTCCCTTCCTAATAATCCCCAGCATAGCGTTGGCCTTCTTTATTGCAGCTACACATTGTGTAGACATTTTCAGCGAGTTATCCACTACGACTCCAAGATCTCTCTCTTGGTCAGTCTCTGCCAGATCAGACCCCATCAACGTGTATTTATATTTAGGATTTTTGGCTCCAATGTGCATCACTTTGCACTTGGCCACATTGAACCCCGTTTGCCACGTTGACGCCCACTCACCCATCCTCAACAGATCCCTTTGGAGTGCCTCACAATCCTCCCTGGTTTTCACCACCCTGAACAACTTTGTGTCATCTGCAAATTTAGCCACATCACTGCTTACTCCCAATTCCAAATCGTTAATAAACAAGTTAAAAAGCATGGGACCGAGTACTGATCCCTGTGGTACCCCACTGCTTACCACCCTCCACTGAGAAAGTTTCCCATTTATACTCACTCTCTGTTTCCTATTTATAAGCCAGTTTTTGATCCACAAGAGGACTTGTCCTTTTATCCCATGACTATTGAGCTTACTTAGGAGCCTTTGATGAGGAACTGTATCAAAAGCTTTCCGGAAGTCAAGGTAAATAATATCTATTGGGTCCCCCTTGTCCACATGTTTGTTCACTCCCTCAAAAAACACTAACAGGTTAGTGAGACAAGATCTTCCCTTACAGAACCCATGCTGAGTCTGCCTCAATAGTTTTTGTTCATCAATGTGCCTACTAATTCTTTCCTTAATAACAGTTTCCACCAACATACCCGGTATTGATGTCAGACTGACTGGCCTGTAATTTCCTGGATCTCCCCTGGAGCCCTTTTTAAAGATGGGAGTGACATTAGCTACCTTCCAGTCATCAGGAATGGAGGCAGATTTTAAAGAAAGATTACATATTTTTGTCAGGAGATCCACAAGTTCACATTTGAGTTCTTTCAGAACTCTCGGATGAATGCCATCCGGGCCTGGTGATTTATTAGTTTTTAAATTGTCCATCAGTCGGAGGACTTCCTCTCTTGTCACCGCAATCTGATTCAGGTCTTTCAAACCCCCTCCCGAAATCAGTGCTTCTGGAGTGGGCAAACACTTCTCCTCTTCCACAGTGAAGACAGAGGCAAAAAATGCATTCAGCTTCTCAGCCATTTCCCTATCATCCTTCACTACTCCTTTTACCCCTTGGTCATCCAAGGGCCCCACTGCCTCCCTGGCTGGCTTCCTACTTCTAATGTATTTGAAGAAAGTTTTATTGTTGGTCTTTATGTTTTTGCGATATGCTCCTCATATTCCCTTTTTGCTTGCCTGATCACAGACTTGCATTTTATTTGCCATAGTCTGTGTTCCCTTTATCAACCTCACTAAGACTAGCTTTCCACCGCTTAAAGGAATCCTTCTTACCTTTTACAGCTTCCATTACTTTATTTGTTAACCATGCAGGCTTTTTTCTATACCTATTTGTACCTTTCCTAACCCGCGGTATATATTTTTTCTGAGCTTCTAGGATTGTCTTTTTAAATAGTCTCCAAGCTTCCCCAATGGTTTTGACCTTCTCCACTCTTCCTTTCAATTTCTTCCTCACATGTCCCCTCATACCAGAGAAGTTACCCCTTTTAAAGTTAAAAGTGGTTGCATCAGTCTTTTTGGGCAACTCCCTATCTGTACAAATGTTAAACTCAATGACATTATGGTCACTGTTTCCAAGTGGTGCAATCACTTTTACATCTCTCACCAGGTCTTGGGTGTTACTTAGGACCAAATCCAGGATCGCCTCTCCCCTGGTAGGATCTGTGACCATCTGTTCCACAGCACAGTCATTGAGAGTGTCTAAGAACGCAATCTCTTTTTCCCGACTAGAACTCATATTGACCCAATCAATGTGTGGGTAGTTAAAGTCGCCTATTACAACACAGTTATTTCGTCTAGCCGCTATCTTTAATTCATTCATCATTTTATAATCCTCCTCTATCTTTTGATCTGGTGGGCGATAACAAACTCCCACTGTTAAGCCTCCTTTTGGACCCACTATTTCAACCCATAGCATTTCCAGAAGGGAATCCAATTCTCTTACCCTCTCAATCTTACTGGATGGTATACCCTCTCTGACATACAGAGCCACCCCACCTCCAACCCTTTCCCCCTATCCTTCCGATATAATTTATAACCAGGAATCACCGTATCCCACTGATTTTCCTCATCCCACCAAGTTTCTGAAATACCCACAATGTCTATTTCCTCCCCCAACACCAAGCATTCCAACTCCCCGATTTTACCTCGGAGACTTCTAGCATTTGTGTATAAACACTTATAGTTTCCCACGTTTGTTAAGCCCACAGCCTTCCTCTTGCTGCCTCGAGACCTTGCCAGGCAGTTCCTATCATTAGCCACAGTCTCAGTGGACAATTGTAATCCATTTCCTTGTACAAAAGTAATAGCTACCCCTTCATCTCTTTGAGATGAGCCATCCCGAACCAGAGACTTTTCATCTCCTGTCGGCTTTCCCCCATTATTCAGTTTAAAAACTGCTCTGCCACCTTTTTGATTTTGAGCGCCAGCAGCCTGGTTCCTTCTCGGGACAAGTGGAGACCGTCCCTTTTGTACAGCTCCCTCTTGTCCCAAAAAGCATCCCAGCGCCTAACAAACTTGAACCCTTCCCCCTACACCACCGTCTCATCCACGCATTGAGACTCCTGATCTGTGCCTGTCTCTCCGGCCCTGCGCGTGGAACAGGTAGCACTTCCGAGAAGGCTACCTTGGAGGTCCTGGCCTTGAGTTTCCTGCCCAGCAGCCTAAATTTCTCCTCCAGGACCTCACGACTGCATTTCCCCACATCGTTGGTGCCGACATGCACCACGACCACTGGCTCCTCCCCAGCACTATCTACCAGCCTATCTAAAACACGCGTAATGACCCTTGAGAAAATGGCATTTAGAACTATCTCCAGGAAACAGAATCATTTGTTTTTTATCCATATAAATGGGTCTAGAATGTTTCCCGAAACTGAAATTGCTATGTGTTCCTGCTAGCATTGCCTTGGTATGTTGTTACAGAGGCTTCCCATTCTAGCCACACAGTTTCATGTCTCTGTCCCAATAGCCTTTATTGCAACTACAGTGAGGCCTGGCTCCTGTTATTTTCCTCCTGGAATTAACTTTGGGCATTATTGACTGCCAGGAAGCTCAGATCTCTCACTAGGGAACCAGTCTGGTGCCTGGAATTTGTATATATAGATAGCTGTCACTCCTGCTTTACCTCTTGCTCTACCATTTTAACCTCTTGCTTCCCTTTTATGTTGTGGCATGTTTGTCAGCCTCTGAAATGTTAGCTTTTGCCATGGGCATTCTAGTACTGAGTATTGTTCCCATATACTATCATGTATACATACATATATTGTATTGTCATGACTGCTTGAATTTTGCTCATGGTCTCCTCAACAAACTTCTCTTTTATTCTGTTCCATTCAGGACGCTCAGGATTTCTTCCCAACTTGTACTAGGAGCATCATCACTTTGGTAATTTCCCCCTAGTATCATTATATTGTATTTTAATCTGCTTTATTTGTAAACCACCTTGAATATGTTTGTCCACAGAAAGGTGGCATAGAAATAATCTAAATAAATCAAATCTAGCTAGCCATCACTCATTTTAGCTTCACTGATTTCCAGAGGACTAAAGGGAAACTTTAGCAGGATCAGGATGGTTATTTCTTGAAACAAAATTGACTTCTGCACTTAGTGACTGATTACCTCTACTATCTTACCTGGTATAAGATACACATGACAGAATTCTCCAGTCCTGGTTTCATTCCCATCTATTGCAGAGATAACAAGTGGGGAGTTAGTTCAAGACACATGTGGCTACTAGAGAGTTTCATATGCTCATGCAGGGCATCTGCTGAAGGTTATATCAAACAGAAAAGTGTGCTCAGAAATATCTTTGAGAACATTATTTGGCACCAATGATGTGAATGTGTACGGCTCATGAACCTTGAGAGGCTGTTTAAAAAACTGAAGAAAACTGCTAAAGAGTGCTCTGAGAATTATCGTGGCAACTATAATCCTTTGAAGAAGGAGAGGATGGCAATTGTTGAGAGGCCACTGGGGTGGCATAATGGAATGTAAGTCTGGTAATTGGAATCTCTCCAGATGCATTTTGCATTGAAAATCTTCAAATGCACTATCAGAACATGTAATAGAATATGTACGTGGTCTAATAAGAAAATAAGCGTGGCGGGTAGAGATACATCAGGGAAGCACTGAGCCTAGGACATTTAACTATGACCCCTCTGAGTTGCAGGATGCATTGCAGGAAGTTTTGCAAGATGGATTTCAGTACTGTAAAGACCCGGTCCCCTCCTCCAGTCAAGACCCCCTTGGTTAGTGGGGTCCCCATCTTATTTTGGACTTAGTAGTTTTAATACGTGCCTCATTTTACAACCTAAGTGTCAAGGGGACCCAAAACCTGGAGGGCCTCATAAAGGCACCTGGGTTCTGCCATGACATTCCCAGGGACAGGAAATGAAAGGTGTGCTGTCATCACAAATGATTAAGTGCAATCTCCCCCCGCTCAGGGTTTTCAATAACAAGAAGACTTCACTTCATTCTCAATGACAAAAGACTTTTAAACACTGGAATATCCTAGCCAGAAGTGTCTGCCAGCCCAAGGAAGTTGCTATCACATTAACCAAAGCTGAGTTCCTCCCCCCCCTTTTTACTCAATCAATAAGATAGATCAGGATAGGTAGCCATGTTAGTCTGTCTGTAGCGGTAGAAAAGAGCAAGAGTCCAGTAGCACCTTAAAGACTAACAAAATTTGTGGCAGGGTATGAGCTTTTCTGAGCCTGAAGAAGTGAGCAGTGACTCACATGAAAGCTCATACCCTGCCACAAATTTTGCTAGTCTTTAAGGTGCTACTGGACTCTTGCTCTTTTCAATCAATAAGGGCACTCAAGTCATTAATTTATGCTCCACTCTGTTTCAGGAGCTATCTTGTCTCACCCAAACTTTTGTGTCCATGCAGGTCTGGCTCACTTCAATTTAAGTATGTTAATCATGTTGTCTCACCCAGGCTCTTTGTGCCCATGCAGATTTCCCCACTTTCCCCCCCACCAAAGTTTGGCAGCAGGCCAAAGTTTAACCAGCTAGTGAGATTCAACCTTTATATCTTGGACCAATCAGGTTCCTGTGAAAGTAGATTCCCATGTCCAGCTATGGGACTTTTCCCCATAAAGAGACAATCCCAGGTTAGTGACAAAAGACAATCTCAGGTCAGTGTAAAGCCCACTACCTGAACACCCTTGCAACTGTGTTGCAGGCTCCTCTCCAGACCTCAAGCTCAGGATTTCAGGTTGTATGTCCTTTCCCTAAAACTTTCCAGTTTCCTCCCTTTTCCTTTTTATAAGTGCACCCTCTTGCTGGTGTCTTTGTGTGTGGTTACTTAGGAAATTAGTTCACAGATGCTTAATATAGGTTCTTTACATTTTACTTCTTTTATTTAATTTTCTATACAATAAAATTATTTGTGTTTACAATCATCTCTCTCTCTCTTTCTTCATAATTTTATTGTGGGGTACCCCTACTGAGATCCACCCTGGCATACTGTTTGCAAGTGGGAGGCACAGGAGTACTCTCAAGGTATCAGTTTGCCTATAATCTCTTCCCCACACTATCTATAGTTTTCCTCTTTCCCTCTTCCTGACACCCCCAGTCTGTTTTCTTATCCCTACTTTCTTCTGTCCCACCTACCTTTCAATTTATATCTGTCTGTCCTGAATCTTCAGAATTCCCTCCTTCCCTCCTCTTCCTTCTGTCACACCTTTTTCTGTTTCCCTCTTCAGTTTTACTTCCTCCTTTCCTCTTTCTCTGATTCCTTCCTTTCCATTTTTAACTTTTTTCAGTCCCCCCCTCGACTCCTACCCACCCTTTGTGCTAACAATACCATAGAATTTGATTGCCTAGAAATTCACAAAAGAGCTGCCAAGATTTCATCATGTAGTCTCCTGAGTTCTCAATAGCACTCTTGGTAGGTTGCAGGTCTTAATTCTAGGCTTTGGGGGGGGATTAACCCTTTCAATTTTTTTTTTTTTTTTTGGTAATAAGTCTTTTTGCAAAGCTGAAATTTTCCTTATGTTTGTGCAAAAATCTGTATGGGCTTTTTGATCAATGTATTAGGACCAACTTCAGAATTAGCTATTTAGATTTTAATGTTATTGATTGGGCAGTACTAGAGCCTTGGTCAATTAAGAGATCCCTTTCTAAACCAGTCTTTGCAAGCATGCTTTGTTTGGGCTCTGCTATGACTCCACAGTCCATTCCCCTAACTGGGAATCAAATGAGTTTACTGATAACAATTAGAACCAAGCTGAAGAATTACCCTTATGGCTACAGGTGTATCTATTGTGTTTCCTGAAGGCCATTTCATTTAATAGTCACTCAGATTTTTTATTGAGAACTTGTAGGTAAACGTTTCTCTTTGTTGACATTAAAAAACAGGGCATTCATTTACATTACATGATATATCCTTCATATATAACTTTACTCTGAAAACAAAAACAAACAGGCTCAAGTGAGGTAGATGTGGTTCTGACGCACATTTGCTACAGTTGTTCACTTTATGTGTTGACAATGTGAATTGAGACCATTTCCACCAGACTTACAGTGCAACCATAGGCAGAGTTACTCCAATCTAGCCCGCTGACTTCAGTGAGCTTAGACTGGAGTAACTCTGCCTATGATTGTACTTCGAGACTGTCTGTATGTCTGCAAAGGCCTCTTCCAAGATGATCTTAACTGTGTAGGTCATCTGTATGCTGGTCAGGTACAGTCACAACAAATTCAAAGTCAAGTGGGAGATACAGAGATGTGACTCTTCCCTGTTCCAGCATTACAGACCTCCCCCCACCCAAGGTGGTACTGCATGATCTTAGACTGTGGAGGTTACTATAGATATTGTGATATGTACAAGGAAACAAAAACAAATCTTAATACAGTGTCCCCCCACTTGGAGATATAATCTTTAATATAGCCTTTGAACCTTCCTGTGAATATTGTCTTATCCTCCACTGAAATCTAAAATCGTGTTCCTGCTCTTAGTGTGAGAAACAAAATGTCACCTTGTGCTTTGCCCCATGCTAAATTTGGCGGCAATTTACCTAGCGTATTTTTAGCCCATCCTTCCTCACAGGGCAGCAGTGATAGTCTGCCATTTTCCATTTAGTATATGACTAACACAAAGATCAATGAAACACAGTATACATCTAGGAAGCATGGGTTTGAATCCCTAGTCTGCCATGAAGCTTGCGGGGCTACTCTAAACCAGTCATTCTCTCAGCCAGAGCTACCTCACAGAGTTGTTGTAAGCTAAAATGAGGAAGAGAGAATCATATACTCTGCTGTAAGCTTCTTAAAGAAGACATGCACTAGGCAGATAAGAAGGCCTTCATTCATTTGCACTTCTGAACATTACAGGCATCTGTTTTTGGAAACAGTGCTGGACTAGACAGGCTCTTTGGTCTGAGTCAGCAAGACAATGCCAATGTTCTTTTAATCTCAACCCTTAATTGCTGACACATTAACAATTTTAAGCCCTTTAAAATCAGTGCAGCTCTACCCACAGTTGCTCTACCAATCTTGGGGCTGGTCTCTGTAATCATCCTGAAATGATTAATCTCACAGCAACTTCTGTAAAACTTGGGTTACTTTTTTGATGTGTTCTCTGATGAGGGCCCTCAATAGCACAGAGAAAATCAGGAAACACAAATTAATCTTCTAATGGCTATAGGATATGAGTTTCTGAAGTGGAAAAATCAATATCAGCACTTCAAGGAAATGATAATGAAACAAATAATAAGATTATGTCTCCAGAGTCTCAGCTGTCTGTCATTATTCACAACAGCATGGCATGATGCAGACATGTAGAAAATTCAGAAAATGACTTCAAGTGCTTAAATTTCCATATCAGAAAACTTCACAATACTTCTTTGTACAGAAGTCAATTGCTTATTGTCTTAGAATGCTTAATGTAGTTCTGAAGGAATTTTATGAATGAAGTGCATATTTCTAAACCTGGCACCAATACTTGACATCTCTCTTCCTTTATCACATTCATTACTGAATCTGTTTTATCCCTCCTTACTTCCAAAGCCCTCTGGGTTCCCTCTTCTCCCATTTTATCCTCATAACAACCTTGTGAAGAAGATGTGTCTGAGAATGAGCGATTGGCCCAGTATGTAGGGATCTGAACCAGGGCTCCAAGTTCCAGTTCATCATATTAACTACTACGCCACACAAAGCTTGTTAATGTTCCTCTTCTCAAGGCCTCTGGTCTTCTGAGGCAGACTGAAGTGGTAGAGGCTTGAGGTGGTGGGGTAGACTGTGCCACAGCAGAGAGAATATTATTTTTCAATGCTTCCCCTGATCATTATTTAAAAAAAAAACCTCCCTGCAAACAAAAAACAGCAAATCAAGGAGACAGATTCTGCTTCTCTTCATGCTAAATTTCTACTTATTTATTTAGCTATATCCCATTCTTCTTCTGTCATAACACTCAAGGAGGCATCCCTGGAGTTCCTGGCAGGAGCAGGCTAGGAAGTTAGAATGGTCTACTCTATGATCAAGACTAGTTCAGTGGTGCCTGTGGTACTGCAGGCCAGCACTGCAAGGGTCATTCTGCTTAGATCCTGCCAGCATCACCAATGGCAGAGATCAGTTCACCTATTTCCTGTGCTTGCATTGCTGGCAATTGGCAGCAGCACAGGATGAGGCAATGGGTGAGCTGACACTGAACATCATTGCCATGGAAAGGTCTAAACCAAATGGCCTCTGTGGCATTGGCAGAGTTACTGGGGCTGGGTTCTGCTTGCTCCTGGCCACCAGCAGCCCTCAGAGACAGCAGCCCACCATACACTTGCCCAGAAAGTTAAATAGCCAGTCTGCTCCTGTTCCCTGGAGGTGTCCCTCCCAGGCACTGATCAGACCCTTAGCTTCAGGAAGTTTGCTGTACTGGGTACCTTCCAGCCATCCCTAGGCCTGGGATGCATGGAGTTTTTGATTTCACATTTAGGAGCATTCCAAATATGATTCTTCCCCAGCAACTAGAAGTGATAGTGTTTACTCTGCCCCCTCAGAACATTACTATTCATCCCCAACTCATTTTGCTAAAAGTATACTTAAGACCACAATAATGGTATCCAACTGGGACACAGTTAGATGGTATCATGCAAGGTGGTCACCTCCCAGGTCACCTATAGAGTAGCTGGGAGCAATAAACTGGGCAGGGGTCCTCTGTCCATGCCTGCAAAAAACTCACACCCATGCTGTTTACTTCTGTCCAGTCTCATGGTTACAGTCATCCATCACATTACAAGATATCCAAACCTTTGCCTTCCACAGCCCCCCCCCCAAGAGTGCCTGATCACTGCCTTTAAGGCCTGGTCCAATATTTGGTCTTGTCCTTGGAACTTGTTCCTGCTTCCCTGCCAGCCTAATCTGGCCTGGACATGTCCAACAGCACCCCCTCTACCACCAGTGGTTTCAAGGCCAAAATCTATCCTTGCCTTATATTGTGCATATTGGGCCAGACTGAGCCCACTGGCCTCCTTCAAACCTGGGGTCTGCCTGACCACTGCAACCCACCTGCTTCATCTATTTGGGTTGCCCCACACCCTGCCGTCCTGACTCCTGTGGGGGCCTGATTCACCCAAGTCTCACAACCCCTCCTTTCAGGAGGGTCACCGGTTCCTAGGTGACTGCACTGTTCTCCTTCACCTGCCCGGGAAGAAAGTCTGCATTAAAGTGAGCTCCTCAAACCCAAGTAGCAGTGAGCAAGATGAAGGTTGGTATCCCTTATGCATTACAACCACACTAAAGTGGCATGATCTGTCACCAAGGTAAACTGAACATCCCACAGATAGTGCTTTAGGGTCTCAGTGGCTTATTTCATGGCCAATACTTTGCTTTCAATGATGGCATATCTCCTCTTGTGCTGACAACTTGTGACTCAAGTACAGGACCAGATGTTCTTCCTCTTTCTCCACTAAGACAGAATGGCCCATCGGCTAGTGTCTGATGTGTCCATCTGTGAAATGAACAGCTGCTTTGGGCTGAGGATTCACAAGACCAGTTCCCTACTCAAGGCTGTCTGAAGCTACTCAAAGGCTTCTATGACCTTTGAGACTCACCAGACACTTCTTCAAGTTGGCCTTCAGCCCCGTCTCTCTAAATTTTTCAGAACTTGGGTCAGATGACTTAGGTGGCCCTCCCAATCTTGACTTAAAGCCGTGAGATCATCTATATAGGCAAAAACAAACTGCTTCAGCATGGTCCTCAAGCCACTGGAACGAAGCTGCAGCCACATGCATTCTGAAGGGCATACGTGAGAACTGGGCCTTGGGCTTTTGTCCTGTTCTCGGAAGGGGCTGTGCCAATAACCTTTTGGTAAAATCAAGAGAAGAGATCCATCACATAAGAACATAAGAGAAGCCCATGTTGAATCAGGCCAATGGCCCATCTAGTCCAACACTCTGTCACACAGTGGCCAAAAATACCACAGCCCTGCTAATCAATCAAATCATCCAACCAGGGCATGGGTTATGTGTCACTCGGAGATGTTGTTAAATTGATGCTAGGGTTGCTGGGTCCCCTCAGCTTGAAGACAGACTGCCCTCTGACCCATGCATATCAGGCCGGACTCAGCCCACTGGCCTCCTTCAACCCTAGAGTTCCCCATCCTCTGTGCCTGGCTTGCTTTGCCCTTGGGCTTGCCCCAGCACCCTGCTGGCCCAATTCTTCTGAGGCCCAACTCACCCAAGTGTCACAGATGGCATTTGAGAAAATGTTCTGGGATGCAGTTGCAGTTTACCCAATACAATCCTATAAGAACATTAAAAGAACAGCCTGCTGGTACACACAGCAGCCAACTGGTTGCCCTGGTGGGCAAAATGAACAAGGCATAGAGGCCAAGGCCCTCCCCTGCTGTGTCCTCCCAGCACTGATAATCAGAGGTTTGCTGCTTCTGGATATGGAGGCTCCCTTCGGTCACCATGGCTGGTAGCCATTGATCAACCTCTCCTCCATAAATCTATCTAACCACTTTTAAAGCTATCTCTGCTCATGGCCACCACTACCTTTCCAGCAATGAATTCAACATTTAAATTATCTGTTAAGTAAAGGTATTTCTTTCTGTCTCCCCTAAACCTACTTCTCAAAAGTTTCATTGGGTGCCCCAGAGTTCTAGTATCATGGGATAGAGGGGGAAAGCTCCCTCTATCCATTTTCTCCACCCTATGCATAATTTTCTAAAGAGCTATTTTTATAAAGGTCTATTTTATTTTTGACTCCTTTCCTAATAATTTCTAGCATGGAGTTTACCTTTTTCACCACTGCCACATGCTGGGTCAACATTTTCTTCAAGGTTTCCACAACAACCCCAAGATCTCTTTCCCTAACAGTCTCAGCCAGTCAGACCTCGACATATATTTTAAATCAGGATTTTTGTTTCTGTATGCACCACTTATACTTACATTAAAGTTTATTTGCCACATTTTTGCCCATTCATCCAATTTGTGAAGATGCTCCGGGAGCTCTTCTCACCATCCAGAATAATTTGCTATCATCTGCAAACTTGGCAACTACATTGCTCAGCCCCAGTTCCAAATCATTTATGAACAAATTAAATACCACTGGTCCCAATACGAATCCTTGTGGGACCCCACTGCTCACTTCTTTCAGTTACAAGAATTGTCCATTTATTCCTACTCTCTGCTTCTGCCATTGAACCAACTTTTAATTCATAAGAGGACCTTCCTGTTATCCTATGGCTGCTAAGTTTACCCAGGAATCTTTGGTGAGGTACCATAAGTACAATAATGAAATCTCCCAGAGTCCATATGATTCATTTCCATTTTCAAGTGCTTTTTTGCCTCAAAATGTATATATATATATTAATGTCAAAGAGTAGGTCAAATGCATTTCAGCAAGTGCTGCATACTTGAAGAAAAAAAAATCAAATCTACTTAGTGTCTACTGGCAAAATAAACATGAAAAAAATCTACCTTTAACTGATTATTTCATCCCATTAATCAAGTCTCTGGTGCACTACATTTATCACCTTGGATGAACTAGTTCTCAAATCCTTTTCAAAAATTTACTAATTAGGTTTAAGGACTTGTCTACAGACCCCAAATTTCTTGCCCACATAAGCATCCCACAGGGGGAGAGAGAGAGAGAGAGAGAGAGAGAGAGAGAGAGAGAGAGAGACCCTCACAATTAATCACTTGCAATACAGGGAAAGTCAAGAAAGATCCCCACAGGTTGCTATACTTGCTTATATTTGCTAACTGTACTTTGTGGTACCTGGATTGTTAAGGGAAAAAAGCAGCCCTTTTGAGGTTGCATCCTTCTGTGTCCATTCTATGGCCATTGGTGTCCAGCCAGATATTTTTGGGAAGCCACAGAAGCAGAGGATGAAGGCTACAATTCTAGTGTGTGGTAGAAGTCAAGAGTTATCAGACCAGGATTCAGAAGAGCCATGTTTGTTTGTTTGTCGTATTTCTTTCCCACCTTCCCCTAAGAGCGGGCTCAAATCCACACTCAGCCATGAAGCTGTCTGGGTGACCTTGGACTAATCACACAGTGGGTGCAGTCAGACGGCATGCTGGGAGCGGTTTAAGTTGCTCCAGTCCTGATGCATTTTTTTTTAACCCAGAGAATCGCAATCACACTCACCTCCTTGTTCCAGATTGCTGCGCAGCCACATCACTTCCTGCCGTCCACACATGGGAGCGTGCATCAGTGGGTTTTTTCCTCTCAGTTTGAGCATGCACACAGGTGGCCATCTGTAGAACTAAAATTTTTGCACGTGCACAGAACAGCGATTTCCACACTTCCCTTTAAATTTTTACCCCAAAACTGGCCTCCGTAAGATCCCGAAGTCATCTAAATGCTAAAACAAGTCAACATTTAAATTTTGGTGGTTTCGGTTTCCGGCGTTGCGAATGGCGGCCACCTTTCGGGAAGCCCCCAGAGGTGGTTAGCCCACACGCAGTTTGGGGGGTCTTTGCAGGTTTGCAAGACCCTAGTGAGCCTTAGGCAAAGGCTCCAAACCGGGGGCGCTTGGGGAGTAGCCTCTTTGCCGGCAGACAGCCGGGAAATTGAGGCTTTCTCCCCGCCCCAATCGGCCCCGCTGCGGTGTGCCCGTAATGGGACTTAGCAATGCCACCGATTTCCAACAGGAGTGAGGAACAGCGATGAATTAAAGCAAAAGAAGAAACGGCAGGAACCGTGAGTTGGAGGTCTGAATTTGAAGCGAAACCCGAGCCCTTCCCCCGTAAGCGAATAAGCGGCTGGGAGGAGGGGAATCCCCCCCCACTGAGAAGCGGGACTTGCATAAGAAAGCTAAGGGGGATGAAAGGGAAGAAGGGTTGGTGAAATTACCTTTGGGGTGCCATTGAAGCGAATGAGTTAGCGGGACTCCTGAGCGATGCGTCACGAACTTTTGTAAAGTAAACAAATACAAGAAATGTCTGCCATGAAGAAAGTCCCTTTGAAAACTGAGAAGAAGGGAGGCGGGACTTCCGGTCCGGGTAATCCCCCTCCAGAGCCGACTGTCAGTCAACAGACAAGCGAGCTACTGCACCCTCTGCTGGTCCAAATACAGAAAATCAACGAAACCTTAACTAATATGGAAGGTGTTCTCAACAGTCAACAGAGGCAACTAACAGAGACGTCAAAGAAGATGGAGGAGATCGCACAGAAATGTTTGGTCTCGTCGGAAGACATCGGAAAAGTGAAGAAAAGGGTCAACAAGTTAGAAAAGCATCAGGATGTGCAAGAAAAAAGAATTTTGATGTTGCAAATGGAAAAATCGAATCTGACTCTTCGATTTCAGGGCATTAAAGAAGAAGAGAAGGAAGATCTCAGATCTATACTTGCGAATGCCTTGGCACCCGTAACTGGCAGAGATCAGCGTGAGTTAAAAGAAGAAATGGATAAGGTCTATAGGGCCTACTCCACATTTACAAAAAAAAAAAATCTGCCAGCAGAAGTGGTTGTCAAGTTTGTCAAGCAAAGTACCAGAGATCAAATCTTGCGTGCAGTTGCAGCGGTGCCCTTGAAAATTGGGGAGCAGACCATCAGAATATTGAAAGATGTGCCTTATGAAATCCGGATGAAAAGGAAAGCTTATAAAGGATTGACCACTTTTCTACAAAGAAGACAGGTCATATACAGATGGACCTTCCCCGAAGGCCTTTTGTTCAAGTACAAGGATAAAAGAGAGAAGATTGACTCCATCTTCAAGGCGCAGGAATTTCTGAAGAGACACGCCAGTCCAGAGGAAGAGGCAGCACTCGCAACGTGGACAGATTTGAGTAGTGAAGAGGACAGCGGCCCAGAGGAGGGAGGTGCCAGAGCGGGAGAAGTGAAAACCAAAGGTGGCCCATCCTATAACTTGAGGGATACCAAAGGAAGACAACCTAAGAAATAACTGTTCGGGAAACGTCAAAAAGGAGATGACTAATAATTAACCCCAAAGGACATTACTAACCTCATTAACAGAGTTATTTTGAATTTTTGTTAGATGAAAAGAAGACTCTCAAATCACGGAGATTGCCAAAAACTGTATCTATATTGATTTAAACTAACCTTTATTAACAGAATACTCACTCCGCTCTTTCTTTATCCCTCTATATACCCTACCTTTTTCTATTTATAAAAAGAATAAATTCCTCTCCTTTTTAGGAGGGTTTTGACAAAAAAAAAAACATTTAAATTTTGGTTTTATTAACTTAGAAGCAGAGCTCTGCCTATGCGCACACC
>JAPDNY010000006.1:39465376-39762317 GCA_029375565.1 Gekko gecko | reverse complement strand
CCCCTAACCCTAACCCTAATAACCCTAACCCTAACCCTAACCCTAACAACCATAACCCTAATAATCCTAACCCTAACCCTAATAACTCTAACCCTAACCCTAACCCTAACCTTAATCCCTAACCCTAACCATAACCCTAACCCTAACCCTAATAACCCTAACCTTCATAACCCTAACCCTAATAACCCTAACCCTAACAGACCTAACCCTAACCCTAATAACCCTAACCCTAACCCTAACCTTAACCCTAACCCTAACCCTAACCCTAACCCTAACCCTAACCCTGATAACCCTAACCCTAACTCTAATAACTCTAACCCTAACCCTAACTAACCCTAACCCTAACCCTAACACCCTAACCCTAGTAACCCTAACCCTAACCCTAACCCTAATAACCCTAACCCTAAACCCCTAACCCTAACCCTAATAACCCCAACCCTATCCAACTGCAACCCTAACAAACCTAACCCTATAACCCTAACCCTAACCCTAATAACTCTAACCCTAACCCTAACTAACCCTAACTTTAATCCCTAACCCTAACCTGAATAACCCTAACCCTAAACCTAACTAACCCTAACCCTCATAAACCCTAACCCTAATAACCCTAACCCTAACTAGCTAACCCTAACCTTAACTCAACCCTAACCCTATCCCTAAACCCTAACAACCCTAACCCTAATAAACCCAACCCTAACCCTAATAACCCTAACCCTAACCCTAATAACCCCAACCGTCAAAAACCCTAACCCTAATAACCCGAACACTAACAGGCCAACCCTAACCTTAATAAGTCTAACCCTAACCCTAAACCTAACCCTAACCCTAATAAACCCAACCCTAACCCTAACCCTAACCCTAATAACCCTAACCCTAACCCTAACCCTAATCCAACCCTAACCCTAACCCTAACACTAACACTAACAAACCTAACCCTAATAAGCCTAACCCTAACCCTAACCCTAACCTTAATAACCCTAACCCTAACCCTAAACCTAACCCTAACCCTAACCCTAACCCTAACCCTAATAAACCCAACCCTAACCCTAACCCTAATAACCCTAACCCTAATAACCCTAACCCTAACCCTAACCCCCTAACCCTAACCCTAACAGTAACCCTAACCCTTACCCTAATAACCCTAACCCTAACCCTAATAACCCTAACCCTAACCCTAACCCTAACCCTAACAACAGTAACCCTAACCCTAACCCTAACCCTAACCCTAACCCTAAAACCCTAACCCTAACCCTAATAACCCCCAACCCCATCCACTGAACCCTAACAACCCTAACCCTACTAATCCTAACCCTAACTATAATAACCCTAACCCTAACCCTAATAACCCTAACCTTAATCCCTAACCCTACCCTGAATAACCCTAACCCTAAACCTAATAACCCTAACCCTCAACCCTAACCCTAATAACCCTAATACTAATCGGCCAATCCTAACCTTAATAACCCTAACCCTATCCCTAACCCTACCAACCCTAACCCTAATAAACCCAACCCTAACCCTAATATCCCTAACCCTACTAACCCTAACCCTAACCCTAACCCTAACACCCTAACCCTAACAACAGTAACCCTAACCCTAACCCTAACCCTAACACTTAACCCTAACCCTAATAACCCTAACCCTCATAAACCTAACCCTAATAACCCTAATCACTAATAGGCCCATCCTAACCTTAACTAACCCTAACACCTAACCCTAAACCCTAACCTAACCCTAACCCTAAGAAACCCAACCCTAACCCTAATAACCCAAACCCTAACCCTAATAACCCGCATACTAATAGGCCAATCCTAACCTTAATAACTCTAACCCTAAACCTAACCCTAACAACCCTAACCCTAATAAACCCAACCCTAACCCTAATAACGCTAACCCTAATAACCCTAACAACCCTAACCCTAACCCTAATAAGCCTAACCCTAACCCTAACCCTAATAACCCTAACCGTCAAAAACCTAACCCTACTAACCCGAATACTAATAGCCAATCCTAACCTTAATAAACCCTAACCCTAACCCTAACCCTAATAAACCCAACCATAACCCTAACCCTAACCCTAACCCTAACCTAAACCCAATCATAACCCTAAACCTAACCTAACCCTAACCCTCATAAACCTAACCCTAACCCTAACCCTAATACTAACTAAGCCAATCCTAACCTTCATAACCCTAACCCTAACCCTAACCCTAACAACACTAACCCTAATAAACCCAACCCTAACCCTAATAACCCTAACCCTAACCCTGACCCTAATAAACCCAACCCTAACCCTAACCATCAAAAACCTAACCCTAATAACCCGAATACTAATAGGCCAAACCCTAACCTTAATAACCCATAACCCTATACCCTAACACTAACAACCCTAACCCTAATAACTCTAACACTAACCCTAACCCTAACCCTAATAACCCTAACCCTAATACCCTAACCCTAATCCCTAATAACCCTAACCCAAATAACCCTAAACCTAACTTAATCCTGAACCCTAACCCTAACCCTAATCCCTAACCTTAATAACCCTAACCCTAACTCTAATACCCTAACCCTAACCCTAATAAACCCTAACCCTAACTCTAACACCTAACCCTAACAACAGTAACCCTAACTCTAACACCTAATAACCCAACCCTAATCCCCTGACCCTATCCCTAATAACCCCAACCCCAACCACTGGGACCCTAACAACCCTAACCCTATAATCCTAACCCTAACTCTAATAACTCTAATCCTAACCCAAATAACCCTAACTTTAATCCCTAACCTTAACCTGAATAAACCTAACCCTAAACCTAATAACCCTAACCCTCATAAACCTAACCCTAATAACCCTAATATTCATAGACCAATCCTAACCTTAATAACCCTAACCCTATCCCTAACCCTAACAACCCTAACCCTAATAAACCCAACCCTAACCCTAATAACACTAACCGTCAAAAACCTAACCCTAATAACCCGAATTCTAATAGGCCAAACCTAACCTTAATAAGCCTAACCCTTATAACCCTAACCCTAACCCTAATAACTCTAACCCTAACCCTAACTGTCATAACCCTATCCCTAATAACCCGACTCTATCTAATAGGCCTAACAAACCTAACCCTTAATTAGCTCTAACCCTAACCCTAACCCTAATAAACCCAACCCTAACCCTAACCCTAATAACCCGAATACTAACTAGGCCTAACCCTAACCCTAAACCTAAGCCTAACCCTAACCCTAACCCTAACCCTAATAAACCCAACCCTAACCCTAACCCTAACCCTAACCCTAATAACCCTAACCCTAATAACCCTAACCCTAACCCTAACCTGCCTAACCCTAATAACCGTAACCCTAACCCTAACCCTAATAACCCTAACCCTAACCCTAATAACCCTAACCCTAACCCTAACACCCTAACCCTAACCCTAACCAGTAAGCCTAACCCTTACCCTAATAAACCCTAACCCTAAACCCCTAACCATATCCTTAATAACCCCAACCCTAACCACTGAACCCTAACAACCCTAACCCTATAATCCTAACCCTAACCCTAATAACTCTAACCCTAACCCAAATAACCCTAACCCTAATCCCTAACCCTAACCCTAAATAACCCTAACCCTAAACCTAACTAACCCTAACCTTCATAAACCTAACCCTAATAACCCTAACCCTAATAGGCCTAATCCTAACCTTAATAACCCTAACCCTATCCCTAACCCTAACCTAACCCTAACACTAATAAACCCAACCCTAACCCTAACCTAACCCTAACCCTACTAACCCTAACCCTAACCCTAACACCCTAACCCTAACAACAGTAACCCTAACCCATACCCTAACCTAACCTTACCCTAAACCTAATAACCCTAACCCTCATAAACCTAACCCTAATAACCCTAATACTAATAGGCCAATCCTAACCTTAATAACCCTAACCCTAACACTAATAACCCTAACCTTAACCCTAACCCTCATAACCCTAACCTCAAACACCTAACCTTATAACCCTAACCCTAATCCGCCAATCCTAACCTTAATAACTCTAACCTAACCCTAACCCTAACCCTAACCCTAACCCTAACCCTAACCCTTACCCTAATAAACCCTAACCCTAACCCTAACCCTAACCCTAATAACCCTAACCCTAAACCTAACCCTAACACTAATAACCCTAACCCTAACCCTAATAAACCTAACCCCAACCACTAACCCTAACAACCCTAACCCTAATAATCCTAACCCTAACTCTAATAACTCAACCCTAACCCTAATAACCCTAACCCTAACCCTAACACCCTAACCCTAACAACCCTAACCCTAACCCTAACCCTAATAACCCTAACCCTAAAACCCCTCACCCTAACCCTAATAACCCTAACCCTAACCACTGTAACCCTAACAACCCTAACCCTAGAATCCTAACCCGAACTCTAATAACTCTAACCCTAACCCAAATAACCCTAACTTTAATCCCTAACCCTAACTCTGAATAACCCTAACCCTAAACCTAATAACCCTAATCCTCACAAACCTAACCCTAATAACCCTAATACTAATAAGCCAATCCTAACCCTAATAACCCTAACCCTAACCCTAAACCCTAACAACCCTAACCCTAATAAACCCTAACCCTAACCCTAATAACCCTAACCACTAACCCTAACCCTAATAACCCTAACCGTCAAAAACCTAACCCTAATAACCCTAATGCTAATAGCCCTAATCCTAACCTTAATAAGTCTAACCCTAACCCTAAACCTAACCCTAACACTAACCCTAACCCTAATAAACCCTAACCCTAACCCTAACCCTAACCCTAATAACCCTAACCCTAACCCTAACCGTAACCCTAATCCTAACCCTAACCCTAATAACCCTAACCCTAAACCTAACCCTAACCCTAATAAGCCTAATCCTAATATGCCAATCCTAACCCTAATAACTCTAACCCTAACCCTAACTCTAAACCTCTAACCCTAACCCTAACCCTAACTCTAATCAACCCTAACCCTAAACCCTAACCCTAACCCTAATAACCCTAACCCTAATAACCCGAACCCTAATAACCCTAATACTAATAGGCCAATCCTAACCTTAATAACCCTAACCCTATCCCTAACCCTAACAACCCTAACCCTAATAAACCCAACCCTAACCCTAATAACCCTAACACTAACCCTAACCCTAATAACCCTAACCTCAAAAACCTAACCCTAATAACCCTAATACTAATAGGCCAATCCTAACCTAATAAGTCTAACCCTAACCCTAACCCTAACCCTAACCCTAACCCTAACCCTAATAAACCCAACCCTAACCCTAACCCTAATAACCCTAACCCTAACCCTAACCTAACCCTAATCCTAACCCTAACCCTAACAACCCTAACCCTAACAACCTAACCCTAATAAGCCAATACCTAATAAGCCTAATCCTAACCCTAATAACTCTAACCCTAACCCTAACCCTAAACCTAACCCTAACCCTAACCCTTACCCTAATAAACCTAACCCTAACCCTAACCCTAAACCTAACCCTAATAACCCTAACCCTAATAACCCTAACCCTAACTAAACCTAACCCTAACCCTAACCCTAACCCTAATCACAGTAACCCTAACCCTAACCCTAATAACCCTAACCCTAACCCTAATAACCCTAACCCTAACCCTAAACCCTAACCCTAACAACAGTAACCCAAACCCTTACCCTAATAACCCTAACCCTAAAACCCGTCACCCTATCCCTAATAACCCCAACCCCATCCACTGGAACCCTAACAACGGTAACCCTATAATCCTAACCCTAACTATAATAAATCTAACCCAAATAACCCTAACTTTAATCCCTAACCCTAACCTGAATAACCCTAACCCTAAACCTAATAACCCTAACCCTCATAAACCTAACACTAAAAACCCTAATACTAATAGGCCAATCCTAACCTTAATAAACCTAACCTTATCCCTAAACCCTAACAATCCTAACCCTAATAAACCCAACCATAACCATAATAACCCTAACCGTAGCCCTAACCCTAATAAACCTAATCGTCAAAAACCTAACCCTTATAACCTGAATACTAATAGGTCAATCATAACCTTAATAACCCTAACCCTATCCCTAAACCCTAACAACCTTTACCCTAATAAACCAAACCCTAACCATAATAACCCTAACCCTAACCCAAACTCTAATAACGCTAACCCTCATAAACCTATCCCTAATAACCCAAATACTAATAGGCCAATCCGAACCTTAGTAACTCTAACCCTAACCCTAACCCTAAACCTGACCCTAACCCTAACTCTAACCCTAACCCTAATAAACCCAACCCTAAACCTAACCCTAAACCCTAACCCTAACGCTAACCCTAACCCTAATAAACCCAACCCTAACCCTAACTCTAACCCTAATAACCCTAACCCTAACCCTAACCCAAACCCTAATAAACCCTAACCCTAACCCTAATTACCCTAACCCTAACCCTAATAACCCTAACCGTCAAAAACCTAACCCTAATAACCCGAATACTAATAGGCCAATCCTAACCTTAATAAGTTTAACCCTAACCCTAACCCTAACCCTAATAACCCTAACCCTAACAATAACCTTAATAATTCCAACCCTAACCCGAACCCTGACCCTTACCCTAATAAACCCAACCCTAACCCTAACCCTAACCCTAACCCTAACCCTTACCCTAATAAACCCAACCCAAACCCTAAACCTAACCCTAACCCTAACCCTAACTCTAACAGCAGTAACCCAAACCCTTTCCCTAATAAACCCTCACCCTATCCCTAATAACCCCAATCCCAACCACTGGGAGCTTAACAACCCTAACCCTATAATCCTAACCCTAACTCTAATAACTCTAATCCTAACCCAAATAAACCTAACTTTAATCCCTAACCTTAACCTGAATAAACCTAACCCTAAACCTAATAACCCTAACCCTCATAAACCTAACCCTAATAACCCTAATATTCTTAGACCAATCCTAACCTTAATAACCCTAACCCTTCCCTAACCCTAACAACCCTAACTCTAATAAACCCAACCCTAACCCTAATAACACTTATCGTCAAAAACCTAACCCTAATAACCCGAATTCTAATAGGCCAAACCTAACCTTAATAACCCTAACCCTTATAATCCTAACACTAACTCTAATAACTCTAACCCTAACCCTAATAACTCTAACCCTAACCCTAATAACTCTAACCCTAACACCCAAACCCTAACAACAGTAACCCTAACCCTTACCCTAATAACTCTAACCCTAAAACCCGTCACCCTATCCCTAATAACCCCAACCCCATCCACTGGAACCCTAACAAACCTAACCCTATAATTCTAACCCTAACTCTAATAACTCTAACCCTAAACCAAAGAACCATAACTTTAATCCATAACCCTAACCTAAATTACCCTAAACCTAAACCTAATAACACTAACCCTCATAAACCTAACCCTAATAACCCTAATACTAATAGGCCAATCCTAATCTTAATATCCCTAAACCCTAACAACCCTAACCCTAATAAACCCAATCCTTACCCTAATAACCCTAACCCTAATCTTTACCCTAATAACCCTAACTGTCAAAAACCTAACCCTAATAACCTGAATACTAATAGGCCAATCCTAACCTTAATAAGTCTAACCCTTACCCTAACACTAACCCTAACCCTAAATCTAACCCTAACCCTAAACCTAATAAACCCAACCCTAACCCTAACCCTAACCCCAACCCTAACCCTAACCTTAATAAACCCAACCCTATCCCTAACCCTATCCCTAACCCTAACCCTAAAAACACTAACCCTAACCCTAACCCTAACCGTACTAACCCTAACCTTAACCCTAACAGCCTAACCCTAATAAACCCTAACCCTAACCCTAATAACCCTAACCCTAACCCTAACCCTAATAACCCTAACTATCAAAAACCTAACCCTAATAACCCGAATACTAATAGGCCAATCCTAACCTTAAAAAGTCTAACCCTAACCCTAACCCTAACCCTAACCCCAATAAACCCAACCCTAACCCTAACCCTAACCCTTACCCTAATTAACCCAACCCTAACCCTAACCCTAAAACCTAACGCTAACGCTAACCCTAACCCTAACCCTAATTACCCAAACCCCAACCACTGGTACGTTAACAACCCTAACCCTAATAATCCTAAACCTAGCTCTAATAACTCTAACCCGATCCCAAATAACCCTAACCCTAACCATAATAACCCTAACCCTCATTAACCTAACCCTAATAACCCGAAAACTAATAGGCCAAACCTAACCTTAAGAACCCTAATCCTATCCCTAACACTAACAACCCTTACCCTAATAAACCCTAACCCTAACCCTAACCCTAATAACCCTAACCCTAACCCTAACCCAAACCCTAATAACCCTAACCATCAGAAACCTAACCCTAATAACCCGAATACTAATTGGCCAATCCTAAAATTAATAACCCTAACCCTAACCCTAACCGTACTAACCCTAACCCTAACCCTAATAACCCTAACCCTAACCCTAATAACCCTAACCGTCAAAAACCTAACCCTCATAACCCGAAAACTAATAGGCCAATCCTAACCGTATTAAACCTAACCCTAACCCTAACCCTAACCCTAATAACCCTAACCCTAACCCTAACCCTAATAACCATAACCGTCAGAAACCTAACCCTAATAACCCGAATACTAATTGGCCAATCTTAACCTTAATAACCCTAACCCTAACCGTACAAACCCTAACCCTAACCCTAACCCTAAAAGCCTAACCCTAATAAACCCTATCCCTAACACTAATAACCCTAACCCTAACCCTAATAACCCTAACCGTCAAAAACCTAACCCTGATAACCCAAATACTAATAGGCCAATCCTAACCTTATTAAGTCTAACCCTAACTCTAACCCTAACCCTAATAAACCCAATCCTAACCCTAACCCTAACCCTAATAACCCTAACTCTACCCCTATCCCTTACCCTAATAACCCTAACCCTAACCCTAACCCAAATAAACCTAACTTTAATCCCTAACCCTAACCTGAATAACCCTAACCCTAAACCTAATAACCCTAACCCTCATAAACCTAACCCTAATAACCCTAATACTAATAGGCCAATCCTAACCTTAATAAACCTAACCCTATCCCTAAACCCTAACAACTCAAAGCCTAACCCTAATAACCCAAATCCCAACCACTGGAACCCTAACAACCCTAACCCTAATAATTCTAACCCTAACCCTAATCCTAACCCTAACCCTAATAACCCTAACCCTAACCCTAACAACAGTAACCCTAACCCTTACCCTAATAACCCTAACCCTAAAACCTGTCACCCTATCCCTAATAACCCCAACCCCATCCACTGGAACCCTAACAACGGTAACCCTATAATCCTAACCCTAACTCTAATAACTCTAACCCTAACCCAAATAACCCTAAATTTAACCCCTAACTCTAACCTGAATAACCCTAACCCTAAACCTAATAACCCTAACCCTCATAAACCTAACCCTAATAACCCTAATACTTATAGTCCAATCCTAACCTTAATAAACCTAACCCTATCCCTAAACCCTAACAACCCTAACCCTAATAAACCCAACCCTAACCCTAAGAACCCTAACCGTAGCCCTAACCCTAATAAACCTAATCGTCAAAAACCTAACCCTTATAACCTGAATACTAATAGGTCAATCCTAACCTTAATAACCCTAACCCTATCCCTAAACCCTAACAACCCTAACCCTAATAAACCGAACCCTAACCCTAATAATCTTAACCCTAACCCAAACTCTAATAACGCTAACCCTCATAAACCTAACCCTAATAACCCGAATACTAATAGGCCAATCCTAACCTTAATAAGTCTAACCCTAACCCTAACCCTAATAAACTCAACCCTAAGCCTAACCCTACCTTTAACCCTAACCCTGACCCTGACCCTATCCCTAGTAACCCAAACCGTCAAAAACCTAACCCTAATAACCCAAATACTAATAGGCCAATCCGAACCTTAGTAACTCTAACCCTAACCCTAACCGTACTAACCCTAACCCTAACCCTAACCCTAATAAACCGTAACCCTAATAACCCTAACCCTAACCCTAACCCTAATCACCCTAAACATCAAAAACCTAACCCTAATAACCCGAATACTAATAGGCCAATCCGAACCTTAATAACCCTAACCCTAACCCTAACCCTAATAAACCCAACCCAAACCCTAACCCTAACCATAACCCTAATAACCCTAACCCTAACACTAACCTTAATAACTTTAAACCTAACCCTAACCCTAACCCTCACCCTAATAAACCCAACCCTAACCCTAACCCTAACCCTAACTCAAACCCTAACCCTAACCCTAACCCTAACTCAAACCCTAACCCTAAACCCTAACCCTAACCCTAACCCTAACCCTAATCCTTATAACCCAAACCCCAACCACTGGAACCTTAACAACCCTAACCCTAATAACCTTAACCCTAGCTCTAATAATTCTAACCCTAACCCAAATAACCCTAACCATAACCATAATAACCCTAACCCTCATAAACCTAACCCTAATAACCCGAATACTAATAGGCCAAACCTAACTTAAGAACCCTAATCCTATCCCTAACCTTAACAACCCTTACCCTAATAAACCCTAACCCTAACCCTAATCCTAACCCTAATAAACCCAACCCTAACCCTAACCCTAACCCTAATAAACCCAACCCTTACCCTAACCCTAACCCTAACCTTAATAAACCCAACCCTATCCCTAACCCTAACCTTAATAACTCTAACCCTAACCCTAACCCTTACCCTAATAAACCCAACCCTAACCCTAACCCTAACCCTAAACCCTAACCCTAACCCTAACCCTTAATAAGTCTAACCCTAACCCTAACCCTAACCCTAATAAACCCAACCCTAACCCTAACCCTAACCTTAATAACTCTAACCCTAACCCTAACCCTAACCCTTACCCTAATAAACCCAACCCTAACCCTAACCCTAACCCTAAATCCTAATCCTAACCCTAACCCTAACCCTTATAACCCAAACCCCAACCACTGGAACCTTAACAACCCTAACCCTTATAATCCTAACCCTAGCTCTAATAACTCTAACCTTAACCCAAATAACCGTAACCCTAACCATAATAACCCTAACCCTCATAAACCTAACCCTAATAACCCGAATACTAATAGGCCAAGCCTAACCTTAAGAACCGTAATCCTATCCCTAACACTAACAACCCTTACCCTAATAAACCCTAACCCTAACCCTAACCCTAACCCTAATAAACCCAACCCCAACCCTAACCCTAATTTTAAAAACCCTAACCCTAACCCTAACTCTTACCCTTATAAACCCAACCCTAACACTTACACTAACACTAAACCTACTAACCCTAACCCTATCCCTAACACCCTAACCCTAACAACAGTAACCCTAACTCTTACCCTAATAACCCTAACCCTAACAACCCTAACTCTCATAACCCCAACCCTAACCCATTACCTTAACCCAAATAACCCTAACTCTAATAACCCTAACTCTAATAACCCTAACCGTAACAACCCGAACCCTCATAACCCCAACCCGAACCCTAACCGCCATAACCCTTGCCCTAATCCTAACAATTTATCCCTAAGCCTAATAACCCTAACCCTAACCCCTAACTCTAATAACTCTATCCCTTTATCTGAAACCCTAACCCTGATGACCCTAACCCTGATAACCTTAACCCTAAACCCTAACCCTAAACCCTAAACCTAACCCCAATAACCCTAACCCAAATAACCGTAACCTTAACTTTAATCATTAAGCCTAACCCCAACCCTAAGCCTAACCCTAATAATCCTTACCCTAACCCTAATAACCCAAATCCAGATAAGGACAATTCTAACCCGAATAACCCTAACCCTTTACCCCTAACCCTAAACCTAATAACCCTAACCCTAACAACCCTAACTCTCATAACCCCAACCCTAACCACCATACCCATAACCTTAACCCAAATAACCCTAACTCTAATAAACCTAACCGTAACAACCCGAACCCTCATAACCCCAACCCGAATCCTAACCGCCATAACCGTAGCCCTAATCCTAACAATTTATCCCTAAACCTAATAACCCTAACCCTAACCCCTAACTCTAATAACTCTATCCCTTTATCCGAAACCCTAACCCTGATAACCCTAACCCTGATAACCTTAACCCTAAACCCTAACCCTGAACCCTAAACCTAACCCCAATAACCCTAACCCAAATAACCGTAACCTTAACTTTAATCCTTAAGCCTAACCCCAACCCTAAGCCTAACCCTAATAATCCTAACCCTAACCCTAATAACCCCAACCCTTACCCTAACACCCTAACCCTAACAACAGTAACCCTAACCCTTACCCTAATAACCCTAACCCTAAAACCCCTCACCCTAACCATAATAACCCCAACCCCAGCCACTGGAACCCTAACAACCGCAACCCTAATAATCCAAACCCGAACTCTAATAACTCTAACCCTAACCCAAATAACCCTAACTTTAATCCCTAACCCTACCCTGAATAACCCTAAACCTAACACTAATAATGCTAACCCTCATAAACCGAACCCTAATAACCCTAATACTAATGGTCCAATCCTAACCTTAATAACCCTATCCGTATCCCAACCCAAACAACCCTAACCCTAATAAACCCAACCATAACCCTAATAACCATAACCCTAAACCTAATTACCCTAACCCTCAAAGATGTAACCCTAATAACCCTAATACTAATAGGCTAATCCTAACCTTAATAACCCTAACCCTATCCCTAACCCTAACAACCCTTACCCTAATAAACCCAACCCTAACACTAATAACCCTAACCCTAACCCTAATAACCCTAACCGTCAAAAACCTAATAACCCTAACCCTAACCCTAACACCCTAACCCTAACAACAGTAACCCTAACCATTACCCTAATAACCCTAACCCTAACTCTAATAACCCAAATCCCAACCACTGGAACCCTAAAAACCCTAACCCTAATAATCCTAACCCTAACTCTTATAACTCTAATCCCAATCCAAATAAACCTAACTTTAATCCCTAACCATAACCTGAATAACCCTAACCCTAATAACCCTAACCATCATAAACCTAACCCTAATAACCCTAATACTAATAGGCCAATCCTAAACTTAATAACCCTAAACCTAACCCTAACCTTAATAACCGTAACCCTATCCCTAACCCTGAAAACCCTTACCCTAATAAACCCAACCCTAACCCTAACACCCTAACTCTAACAACAGTAACCATAACCTTAACTTTAATCCTGAACCCTAACCCCAACCCTAACCCTAACTGTAATAAACCTAACCCTAACCCAAATAACTCTAACCCTAACTCTAATAATCCTAATCCCAACCCAAAAAACTCTAACCCTAACCCTAATAAGCCCAGATCTAACCCTAACACCCTAACCTTAACTACAGTAACCCTAACCCATACCCTAATAACCCTAACCCTAAAACCCCTCACCCTAACCCTAATAACCCCATCCCCAGCCACTGGAACCCTATCAACCCAAACCCTAATAATCCTAACCCTAACTCTAATAACTCTAACCCTAACTCAAATAACCCTAACCCTAACCCTAACACCCTAAACCTAACAACAGTAACCCTAACCCTTACCCTAATAACCCTAACCCTAACCGTAACCGTAACCCTAACCCTAACCTTAATAACTGTAACCCTATCCCTAACCCTAACAACCCTTACCCTAATAAACCCAACCCTAACCCTAACACCCTAACTGTTATGTCTTCAGAGACATAAGTGACCAGCATAAGCTGAGCAGGTGCTCATTATGCGGATCAGAAATATTGCATTGCATTGCCCAATCAAAGGGCTTATGGAGGGAACATCTCTGATTGGCTATTGTTATGAAATGTGATTGGATATTATCTGTGAAATATGATTGGTTGTTATACATAACTGCTATTGGATATGGATGTTATTGTGGGCGTGGCTACTACAGCCAGAATTGTATATAAGTCGCTGCTTTTAGACTGTTCACCGGTCTAGCTGGTCTAGCCCTTAGCTGGTCTTATCTTGGAGCTGAATAATGCTGAATCACTTGTTGAACTTACCTCCTGCGTTAAGTCTCATACTTAAGAAGTGGCGACGATGATGGGATATAGCGGGTAGGCAGCCCCGCTGAGTAACTACGGAGGAAGTTCCGATCGACTGCGAGCCTCTGAGGGAGCCGTCCGCTCCAGGACGCGCCGCGATGAGCTCCAAGATTCGTTTTGAGCTGTTCGAGCCGGTAACGGAAGACTGGGAAGCGTACCTTACCCAGTTCAAGTTCCACCTTGAGAGCGGCGGAGTGACGGATGCCGCGAAGAAACGAGCCGCGCTACTTAGCTCATGTGGCAAGGAGGTGTTCAACATCGCCCGCTCGCTTGTCACACCTGATGATATCAAGACCGTGCCGTACGCCACGCTGACAGAGAAGTTGAAGGCCCACTTCGCGCCGCAACCCTCTGAGATCGCTTCCCGGCACGTGTTCTACGAAAGGCGGCAAGGCTCCAGCGAATCCGTAGCCGAGTTTGTGGCGGCATTGAGGAAGTTAGCAAGGGCTTGCAATTTCGCCGATCTCGAGACAGCCTTGCGAGACTGGCTGGTCTGTGGTCACCGCGATGCCAAGCTGCAACAACGCCTGTTTGCCCTCAAGACGCTGACATTCAAGGTCGTGTTCGAGGAAGCCATCGCCGCTGAGGCTGCTGAAAAGTCGACGCGAGAAGTGCGACAGCGGCCTATGGCATCCGAATCCAGCATCCACCTACAGGTCGAGGACCGTGAGCCAGCGCCCGCCGTGGATGACGTACGAGAGTCTTGTTCCAGCAGCCAGCCGCGAACCCAAGTGAAGACTGCGCCAGCGCGTCAGTGCCTTGGTTGTGGCGGGAAGCACGAGCGCGACACCTGTTGGGCCAGAGGGTTGGTTTGTCGGGCTTGCAGAAATCGCGGGCACATTGCCAGAGTCTGCAAGTCAAAAAGATCGCCGCCTACATCGCCTCCGCAGCGCTCTCAATTCCGAAGCAAGGTCAAGACAACCTGCTCTTCATCCCGGTCGTCCTGAAACCCGACCCTGTCGTCCAACCACTCTTCATCATCCATCCTCACCACGGGAGCACCCCGGAGGAAGAAGATTTTCGTCACCTTGTTCCTTGACGGAGTTGCCTGCCCTTTCGAAGTCAATTCCGGGTCGGCTAGAACAATCATTTCAACGTGCACATTGGATCGTCTTTTTCCGAGTCGAAGCCGCCGCCGCCTCCTGCCCACTGACGCCTGTCTCGCAGACTTCCAAGGCCACCAAATTCCATTGGCAGGTGAGGCGGAATTTGAAGTCCGTTTCAAAGAGCGTAAGGTGGCTCTGTCCCTGATTGTTGCTGAAGGGGACAGGGTAAGCCTGTTGGGGCTCGATTGGTTTGAGCCATTAGGCATTTCTATTTCTGGTATTAATACAGTATGTCAGGATAAATGGAATTGTTTGTATGACGAGTTTCCTCAGGTTTTTGCAAAAGGGCTGGGAACTTATACAGGTCACCCGGTTTCATTTGAGTTGTATCCAAATGTTAGGCCTATGAGGTTAAAATATAGGAAGGTGCCGTTAGCATTACAACCAAAGATTGAAATGGAAATTGACAAGCTCCTTGAGCAAGGGGTTTTGGAGCCAGTTCCATACAGCAAATGGGAAACGCCCATCGTTACTCCTGTCAAACCTGATGGATCCATACGTATTTGTGCAGATTATAAATGTACAGTCAATAAGGCATTACAACAGCATTCCTATCCTGTACCGGTAATAAGTCATGTACTTGCATCTCTTGGGGGAGGCAAGGTTTTTGCAAAACTAGACCTTGCCCAGGCTTATCAACAGTTGCCCGTTGATAACATTGCTGCGGAAGCACAAACCATCGTTACGCATAGGGGTGCGTTTAAAGTTAAGCACCTACAATTCGGGGTTAATGTCGCACCTGGGATTTTCCAGGGTTTAATGGAAGGTTTGCTCAGAGGTCTCAAGGGAGTAATTCCCTAATTTGATGATGTGCTTATTGCGGGGATAAGTGACGAAGAATTGCTTGAAAGGGTCCGGAGTGTTCTAAAATGTTTCAATAAGGCTGGGTTGCGAGTAAAACGCGAAAAATGTGCGTTTGGGGTTGCAAGTGTCGAGTTCCTAAGGTTCAAGATTGACAAACAAGGCGTACACCCAACCCCTGGAAAGGTAGCAGCTATACACAACGCACCTCCTAGACCTAAGAATAAAACGGAGTTACAAGCCTATTTAGGGCTAGTCAATTTTTACCATTCATTTCTGCCCCACAAAGCTTCAGTAGCTGAGCCGTTACATCGATTGTTAAATAAAGGCGCAAAATGGGTTTGGGGACGGTCACAAGAAAAGGCATTTGAAAATGTCAAAGCATTACTAACATTTGACAGTGTGCTGACTCATTTTGATGCTGGTAAAATGTTGGTTCTGGCGGCTGATGCGTTGCCATTCGGTATTGGGGCGGTGTTGAGCCACGTAATGGCTAACGGGTCAGAGGCGCCAATTGCATATTACTCAAGGTCATTGAGTAGTGCGGAAAAAAACTACGGACAGATAGACAAAGAGGGCTTGGCGCTTGTGAGTGCAGTCAAGAAATTTCATGACTTTTTGTATGGCCGCCATTTTCTTCTGGTGACTGACCACAAGCCGCTCCTGGGGATCTTCGCTCCCGACCGCCCCACGCCTAACATCCTTTCACCCAGGATGTTAAGATGGACTCTGTTCCTCTCACCGTACGAGTACGATCTGGAGCACAGACCGGGAAAGTGCATCGCACACGCTGATGCCCTGAGCCTCTGCCCCCTGCCTGAGACTGGTCTGGATCCGGCTCCAACAGCAGACATTTTTGAACTGGATGAACTGTCAAAGTCTCCCATTTGGTCTGCGGACATTGCTGCCTCCACTCAAAAGGACCCAACACTATCCCGTGTATTAAACTGGGTGTGGAGGGGTTGGCCGAGTGTGTGTGTCGAGCCTGTGTTCAAAGCCTATTGGGGGAGAAGGGCTGAGCTCTCTATTTCTAAAGGTTGCATCCTGTGGGGAAATAGGGTGGTGATTCCCCTCAAACTTAGGGAAAGGGTGCTCGAATCCTTACATGCCGGGCATCCAGGCATCATTCATATGAAAGCTCTGGCCAGGGGTTACCTGTGATGGCCTGGGCTGGATGCCGATATCGAAGAGAGGGTTCGAGGCTGCTTATGCTGCCAGCAGTCCCGGTCAGATCCTCCGCACACACCACCAGCAGCCATGGAACGAGCTGAAAAGCCTTGGTCAAGGCTGCACTTTGACTTTGCTGGCCCAATCAACGGCCAAATGCTCCTGGTGGTAGTGGACTCTTATTCAAATTGGCTGGAGGTAGTTCCCATGAGGTCCACAACATCGGCAAACCTAATAAAGGCTTTGCGACAACTTTTTGCCACCCATGGGCTACCTGAAGTACTTGTCAGTGACAACGGCCCTCAACTGACCTCTAGGGAGTTCGCCGGCTTCCTAGAGGGATATGGCATCCGGCACATCACAACAGCCCCGTTCCATCCCGCTTCTAATGGCCAGGCAGAGCGGATGGTTCAGACGGCGAAAGAGACCCTTGCCCGACTGCCTGGCGAAGACTGGGACCATTGTGTGGCCGATTTTCTCCTGTGGCAGCATGTCACACCGATCTCTGCCACAGGGAAAAGCCCGGCCGAGCTGCTTATGGGGAGGAAACTGACAACCCTCCTCGACCGCCTGCACCCAGACCTGGATGGCAGCAGAACTGTACGGGCCGAACCGCCCTCGCCATCCAGAGAGTTCCAGCCCGGTGACTGAGTCATTGCCCGTAACTACTCTGAGGGGCACCGGTGGCGTCCCGCCGAAGCCACCAACCGTTTAGGGTCCAGGATGTATGTGGTGAGGCTATCTGACGGCTGAAAGATACGCCGCCACATAGATCAGCTCCGGCAACGGTTGGCTCCTGCGGAACAGGAGCGAGAGACCAGAGATGCGTACGGCCCCAGGGAGCAGTCCCACTTGCCTCCGGTCGAGGTGAGTGCTGCTGGTTCTCGGCAAGAACCTGAGTCAGGGCAGAACCCTGGACTCACGGACCCTGGCGAGCCTGTCAGCCCAGCAGTGCCTGGTGCTGAACAGAGTACAGACCCTGAACCATCTGTAGCCCCAGAGTTAAGGCGGTCAGAGAGAAGCAGAAGTGCCCCTCCCTACTTGTCTGATTACGAGTGTGTTCCATCTAAGGGGGGAGGGAGTTGTTATGTCTTCAGAGACATAAGTGACCAGCATAAGCTGAGCAGGTGCTCATTATGCGGATCAGAAATATTGCATTGCATTGCCCAATCAAAGGGTTTATGGAGGGAACATCTCTGATTGGCAATTATTATGAAATGTGATTGGACATTATCTGTGAAATATGATTGGTTGTTATACATAACTGCTATTGGATATGGATGTTATTGTGGGTGTGGCTACTACAGCCAGAATTGTATATAAGTCGCTGCTTTTTGACTGTTCACCGGTCTAGCTGGTCTAGCCCTTAGCTGGTCTAATCTTGGAGCTGAATAAAGCTGAATCACTTGTTGAACTTACCTCCTGCGTTAAGTCTCATACTTAACACTAACACTAACAACAGTAACCCTAACCCTAACCCTAACCCTAATAACCCTAATACTAATAGACCAATCCTAACCTTAATAACATTAACCCTATCCCTAACCCTAACAACCCTAACCCTAATAAATCCAACCCCAACCCTAATAACCCTAACCATCAAAAAAATAACCCTAATAATAATAGGCCAAACCTAACTTTAATAACCCTAACCCTAACCCGAACCCTAACACCCTAACCCTAACAACAGTAACTGTAACCATTACCCTAGTAGCCCTAACCCTAACCCTAATAACCCTAACCCTCATAAACCTAACCCTAATAACCCTAATACTAATAGGCCAATCCTAAACTTAATAACCCTAACCCTAACCTTAATAACCCTAACACTATCCCTAACCCTAACAACCCTTACCCTAATAAACCCAACCCTAACCCAAACCCTAACCCTAACAACAGTAACCCTAATCCTTACCCTAATAACCCTAACCCTAATCATAATAACCCAAACCCCAACCACTGGAACCCTAACAACCTTAACCGTAATAGTCCTAACACTAACCCAAATAAGCCTAACCCTAACCCTAACCCCAACCCAAACCCTAACCACAATTACCCTAGACCTAATTCTAACAATTGATCCCTAACCCTAATAACCCTAACCCTAACCCCTAACTCTATTAAATCTATCCCTTTATCCGTAACCCTAAACCTGATAACCCTAACCGTAAACCCTAACCCTAAACCCAAACCCCAATAACCCTAATCCAAATAACCGTAACCTTAACTTTAATCCTTAACCCTAACCCTAACCCTAACCCCTAACTCTATTAAATCTATCCCTTTATCCGTAAACCTAAACCTAATAACCCTAACCGTAAACCGTAACCCAAAACCCAAACCCCAATAACCCTAACCCAAATAACCGCAACCTTAACTTTAATCCTTAACCCTAACCCCAACCCTAACCCTAATAATCCTAACCCTAACCCTAACCCTAATAACCCCAACACTAACCCTAACACCCTAACCCTAACAACACTAACCCTAACCCTTCCCCTAATAACCCTAACCCTAAAACCTATTATCCATAATAACGCTTACCCTAGCCCCAATAACCCTAATAACCCTAACCCCAGTAACCCTAACCCTAATAACCCTAATCCAGATAAGGACATTTCTAACCCGAATACCCATAACCCTTTACCCCAACCCTAAACCTAATAACCCTAACCCTAACAACCCTAACTCTCATAACCCTAACCCTAACCACCATACCCATTGCCTTAACCCAAAAAACCCTAACTCTAATAACCCTAACCGTAACAACCTGAACCCTCATAACCCCAACCCGAACCCTAACCGCCATAACCCTAGCCCTAATCCTAACAATTTATCCCTAACCCTAATAACCCTAACCTTAACCCCTAACTCTAATAACTCTATCCCTTTATCCGTAACCTGATAACCTTAACCCTAAACCCTAACCCTAAACCCTAAACCTAACCCCAATAACCCTAATTCAAATAACAGTAACCGTAACTTTAATATTAAGCCTAACCCCAACCCTAAGCCTAACCCTAATAATCCTAAACCTAACCCTAACCCTAACCGTTACCCTAATAACCCTAACCCAAACTCTAATAACCCAAATCCCAACCACTGGAACCCTAACAACCCTAACCCTAATAATCCTAACCCTAACTCTAATAACTCTAAACCTAACCCAAATAAACCTAACTTTAATCCCTAACCATAAACTGAATAATCCTAACCCTAACCCTAATAACCTTAACCGTCAAAAACCTAACCCTAATAACCCGAATACTAATAGGCCAAACCTAACCTTAATAACCCTAACCGTATCCCTAACAATAACAACCCTTACCCTAATAAACCCAACCCTAACCCTTAACCTAACCCAACTAACCCTAACCCTAACCCTAACACCCTAACACTTACTCTAATAACCCTAACCCTAATAACCCCAACCCCAACCAATCGAACCCTCACAACCCTAACCTTAATAATCCTAAACCCTAACTCTAATAACTCTAACCCTAACCCTAATAACCCTAACCCTAACACCCTAACCCTAACAACAGTAACCCTAACCCTTACCATAATAACCCTAACCCTAAAACCCTTCACCCTAACCCTAATAATCCCAACCCCAACCACTGGAACCCTAACAACCCTAACCCTATGATTCTAACCCTAACTCTAATAACTCTAACCCTACCCCAAATAACCCCAACTTTAATCCCTAACCCTAACCCGAATAAACCTAACGCTAAACCTTATAACACTAACCGTCATAAACCTAACCCTAATAACCCTAATACTAATAGGCCAATCCTAACCTTAATAACCCTAACCCTATCCCTAAACCCGAACAACCCTAACCCTAACCCTAATAAACCCAACTCTAACCGTAATAACCCTAACCATAACCCTAACCCTAATAACCCTAACCGTCAAAAACATAACCCTAATAACCCAAATACTAATAGGCCAAACCTAACCTTAATAACCCTAACCCTAACCCTAACAGACTAACCCTAAAAACAGTAACCCTAACACTAACCCTAACACTAACAACCCTTACCCTAATAAACCCAACCCTAACCCTAACCCTAACACCCTAACCCTAACAACAGTAAACCTAACCCTTACCCTAATAACACTAACCCTAACCCTAACCCCAATAACCCTAACCCAAATAACCATAACCTTAACTTTAATCCTGAACCCTAACCCCAACCCTAACCCTAACCTTAATAATCCTAACCCTAACCCAAATAACTCTAATCCTAACCCTAATAACCCTAACCCTAACCCAAACACCCTAACCCTAACAACAGTAACCCTAACCCTTACCCTAATATCCCTAACCCTAAATCCCCTCACCCTATCCCTAATAACCCCAACCGCAACCACTGGAACCCTAACAACCCTAACCCTATAATCCTAACCCTAACTCTAATAACTCTAACCCTTACCCAAATAACCCTAACTTTAATCCCTAACCTTAACCTGAATAACCCTTACCCTAAACCTAATAACACTAACCCTCATAAACCTATCCCTAATAACCGTAATACTCTTAGGCCAATCCTAACCTTAATAATCCTAACCCTTCCCTAACCCTAACAACCCTAATCCTAATAAACCCAACCCTAACCCTAAAAACCCTAACCGTAAAAACCTAACCCTAATAACCCGAATACTAATAGGCCAAACCTAACCTTAAGAACCCTAACCCTATCCCTAACACTAACAACTCTTACCCTAATAAACCCACCACTAACCCTAACCCTAACCCTATTAACCCTAACTCTAACCCTAATACCCTAACTCTAACAAGAGTAACCCTAACCCTTACCCTAATAACCCTAACCCTAACCCTAATAACCCAAACCTCAACCACTGGAACCCTAACAACCCTAACACTAATAATCCTAACCCTAACTCTAATAACTCTAACCCTAACCCTAATAACCCTAACCCTAACCCTAACACCCTAGCCCTAACAACAGTAACCCTAACCCTTACCCTAATAACCCTAACCCTAAAACCCCTCACCCTATCCCTAATAACCCCAACCCCAACCACTGGAACCCTAACAACCCTAACCCTATAATTCTAACCCTAACTCTAATAACTCTAACCCTAACCCAAATAACCCTAACTTTAATCCCTAACTCTAACCTGAATAACCCTAACCCTAAACCTAATAACCCTAACCCTCATAAACCTAACCCTAATAAACCTAATACTAATAGGCCAATCCTAACCTTTATAACCCTAACCCTTTTCCTAAACCCTAAAAACCCTAACCCTAATAAACCCAACCCTAACCCTAATAACCCTAACCCTAACCCTAATAACCCTAACCGTCAAAAACCTAACCCTAATAACCCGAATATTAATAGGCCAATCCTAACCTTAATAAATCTAACCCTAACCCTAACTCTAACCATAATAAACCCAACCCTAACCCTAACCCTAACCTTAATAACCCTAACCCTAACCCTAACCCTAACCCTTTCCCTAATAAACCGAATCCTAACCCTAACCCTACTAACCCTGACCCTAACCCTAAACCTAACACCCTAGCCCTAACAACAGTAACACTAACCCTTACCCTAATAACCCTAACCCTAACCCTAATGACCCAAACCCCAACCACTGGAACCCTAAAAACCCTAACCCTAATAATCCTAACCCTAACTCTAATAACTCTAACCCTAACCCTAATAACCCTAACCCTAACCCTAACACCCTAACCCTAACAACAGTAACCCTAACCCTTACCCTAATAACCCTAACCGTAAAACCCCTCACCCTATCCCTAATAACCCCAACCCCAACCACTGGAACCCTAACAACCCTAACCCTATAATCCTAACCCTAACTCTAATAACTCTAACCCTAACCCAAATAACCCTAACATTAATCCCTAACCCTAACCTGAATAACCCTAACCCTAAACCTAATAACACTAACCCTCATAAACCTAACCCTAATAACCCTAATACTAATAGGCCAATCCTAACCTTAATAACCCTAACCCTATCCCTAAACCCTAACAACCCTAACCCTAATAAACCCAACCCTAACCCTAATAACCCTAACCGTCAAAAACCTAACCCCAATAACCCGAATACTAATAGGCCAATCCTAACCTAATAAGTCTAACCCTAACCCTAACCCTAATAACCCCAACCCTAACCCTAACCTTAACCCTAATAAACCTAACCCTAACCCTAACCCTAACCCTTAACCCCATACCAAACCCTAACACTAACCTTAATAAACCCAACCCTAACCCTAACCCTAATAAAGCTAACCCTAACCCTAACCCTAACCCTAATAACCCTAACCGTCAAAAACCTAACCCTAATAACTCGAATACTAATAGGCCAATCCTAACCTTTATAACCCTAACCCTAACACTAACAACCCTTACCCTAATAAACCCAACCCTAACCCTAACCCTAACCCTAATAAACTTAACCCTAACCCTAACCCTAAGAACCCTAACCGTCAAAAACCTAACCCTAATAACCCGAATACTAATAGGCCAATCCTAACCTTAATAACCCTAACCCTATCCCTAATAACCCCAACCCCAACCACTGGAACCCTAACAACCCTAACCCTATAATCCTAACCCTAACTCTAATAACTCTAACCCTAACCCAAATAACCCTAACTTTAATCCCTAACCCTAACCTGAATAACCCTAACCCTAAACCTAATAACACTAACCCTCATAAACCTAACCCTAATAAACCTAATACTAATAGGCCAATCCTAACCTTTATAACCCTAACCCTTTTCCTAAACCCTAACAACCCTAATCCTAATAAACCCAACCCTAACCCTAATAACCCTAACCCTAAACCTAACCCTAATAACCCTAACCGTCAAAAACCTAACCCTAATAACCCGAATACTAATAGGCCAATCCTAACCTCAATAAGTCTAACCCTAACCCTAACCCTAACCCTAATAAACCCTAACCCTAACCCTAACCCTAACCTTAAAAACCTTAAATCTAACCCTAACCCTAACCCTTACCCTAATAAACCCAACCCTAACCCTAACCCTACTAACCCTAACCCTAACCCTAATAATCCTAACCCAAACCCTAACACTAACCCTAATAACAACAACCTTAACCCTAACACCCTAACCCTAACAACAGTAACCCTAACCCTTACCCTAATAACCCTGACCCTAAAACCCCTCACCCTAACCCTAATAACCCAAACCACTGGAACCCAAACAACCCTAACCCTAATAATCCTAACCCTAACTCTTATAACTCTAACCCCAACCCAAATAACCCTAACTTTAATCCCTAACCCTAACCTGAATAACCCTAACCCTAAACCTAATAACTCTAACCCTCATAAATCTAACCCTAATAACCCTAATACTAATAGGCCAATCCTAACCTTAATAACCCTAACCCTATCCCTAAACCCTAACAACCCTAACCCTAATAAACCCAACCCTAACCCTAATAACACTAACACTAACCCTAACCCTAATAACCCTAACCGTCAAAAACCTAACCCCAATAACCTGAATACTAATAGGCCAATCCTAACCTAATAAGTCTAACCCTAACCCTAACCCTAACCCTTACCCTAATAACCCCAACCCTAACCCTAACTTTAATTCTAACCCTAACCTAACCGAACCCTAACCCTTAACCCCAAACCAAACCCTAACCCTAACCCTAACCCTAATAAACCTAACCCTATCCCTAACCCTAATAACCCTAACCGTCAAAAACCTAACCCTAATAACCCGAATACTAATAGGCCAATCCTAACCTTAATAACCCTAACCCTAACAGACTAACCCTAAAAACAGTAACCCTAACCCTTACCCTAATAACCCTAACCCTATCCCTAATAACCCCAACCACTGGAAACCTAACAACCCTAACCCTATAATCCTAACCCTAACTCTAATAACTCTAACCCTAACCCAAATAACCCTAACTTTAATCCCTAACCCTAACCTGAATAACCCTAACCCTAAACCTAATAACACTAACCCTCATAAACCTAACCCTAATAACCCTAATACTAATAGGCCAATCCTAACCTTAATAACCCTAACCCTATCCCTATCCCTAACAACCCTAACCCTAATAAACCCAACTCTAACCCTAATAACCCTAACCCTAACCCTAACCCTAATAACCCTAACCGTCAAAAACCTAACCCTAATAACCCGAATACTAATAGGCCAATCCTAACCTTAATAAGTCTAACCCTAACCCTAACCCTAATAAACCCAACCCTAACCCTAACCCTAACCTTAAAAACCCTAAACCTAACCCTAACCCTAACCCTAACCCTTACCCTAATAAACCCAACCCTAACCCTAACCCTAACCCTACTAACCCTAACCCTAACCCTAATAATCCTAACCCTAACCCTAACACTAACCCTAATAACCCCAAACCTAACCCTAACACCCTAACCCTAACAACAGTAACCCTAACCCTTACTCTAATAACCCTGACCCTAAAACCCCTCACCCTAACCCTAATAACCCAAACCACTGGAACCCAAACAACCCTAACCCTAATAATCCTAACCCTAACTCGTATAACTCTAACCCTAAACCAAATAACCCTAACTTTAATCCCTAATCCTAACCTAAATAACCATAACCCAAACTCTAATAACGCTAACCCTCATAAACCTAACCCTAATAACCCTAATATTAATAGGCCAATCCTAACCTTAATAACCTTTACCTTATCCCTAACCCTAACAACCCTAACCCTAATAAACCCAAACCGTACCTTAATAACCCTAACCCTAACCCTAACAACGCTAACCCTCATAAACCTAACCCAAATAACCCTAACTTTAATCCCTAACCTGAATAACCCTAACCCTAATCGTCAAAAACCTAACCCGAATAACCTGAATACTAATAGGCCAATCCTAACCTTAATAACCCTAACCCTATCCATAAACCCTAACAACCCTAACCCTAATAAACCCAACCCTAACCCTAATAACCCTAACCCTAACCCTAATAACCCTAACCGTCAAAAACCTAACCCTAATAACCCGAATACTAATAGGCCAATCCTAACCTTAATAAGTCTAACCCTAACCCTAACCCTAACCCTAACAAACCCAACCCTAACCCTAACCTTAAAAACCCTAAACCTAACCCTAACCCTAACCCTAACCCTTACCGTAATAAACCCAACCCTAACCCTAACCCTAACCCTAACCCTACTAACCCTAACCCTAACCACAGTAACCCTAACCTTTACCCTAATAACCCTAACCCTAAACCCCCTCACCCTAACCCTAATAACCCAAACCACTGGAACCCAAGCATCCCTAACCCTAATAATCCTAACCCTAATAATCCTAACCCTAACTCTTATAACTCTAACCCTAACCCAAATAACCCTAACTTTAATCCCTAATCCTAACCTGAATAACCATAACCCAAACTCTAATAACGCTAATCCTCATAAACCTAACCCTAATAACCCTAATATTAATAGGCCAATCCTAACCTTAATAACCCTTACCTTATCCCTAACCCTAACAACCCTAACCCTAATAAACCCAAACCTTACCTTAATAAACCTAACCCTAACCCTAACAACGCTAACCCTCATAAACCTAATCCTAATAACCCTAATACTAATAGGCCAATCCTAACCTTAATAACCCTATCCCTAACCCTAACAACCCTTATCCTAATAAACCCAACCCTAAACCTAATAACCCTAAACCTAACCCTAATCCCTAACTCCTAACCCTAAAAACCCTAACTGTAACCCTCACCCTAATAACCCTAATGCTAAAAACTCTCACCCTAAGTCTAAGAACCGTAACCATAATAACGCTTACCCTAGCCCCAATAACCCTAATAACCGTAACCCTAATAACCCTAATCTTGATAAGGCCAATTCTAACCCTAATAACCGTAACCCTTTACCCCTAACCCTAACCGTAATAACCCTAACCCTAACAATCCTAACTCTCATACCCTACCCTAACCACCATACCCATAAACTTAACCCAAATAACCCTAACTCTAATAACCCTAACCTTAACAATCCTAACGCTCATAACCCCAACCCTAACCACAATAACCCTAGCCCTAATCCTAACAATTTATCCCTAACCCTAATAACCCGAACCCTTATAACCCTAACCCAAAACCCTAACCCTAACACCAATAACCCTAACCCAAAGAACCATAACCTTAACTTTAATCCTTAACCCCAACCCTAACCCTAACCCTAATAATCCTAACCCTAACCCAAATAACTCTAACCCTAACTCTAATAATCCTAACCCTAACCCAAATAACTCTAACCCTAACCCTAATAACCCCAACAATAACCCTAACACCCTAACCCTAACAAGACTAACCGTAACCCTTACCCTAATAACCCTAACCCTAAAACCCCTCACCCTAACCCTAATAACCCCAACCCCAACCACTGGAACCCTAATAACCCTAACCCTAATAATCCTAACCCTAACTCTAATAACTCTAACCCTAACCCAAATAACCCTAAATCTAACCCTAACCCTCATAACCCTAACCCTAATCCCTAACCCCTAACCCTAAAAACCCTAACTGTAACCCTCACCCTAATAACCCGAACGCTAAAAACTCTCACCCTATCCCTAATAACCGTAACCAGAATAACGCTTACCCTAGCCCCAATAACCCTAATAACACTAAACTTCATAACCCTAACCTTAATAACCCTAATCCTGATAAGGCCAATTCTAAACCTAATAACGCTAACCATTTACCCCTAACCCTAAACCTAATAACCCTAACCCTAAAAACCCTAACTGTCATAACCCCAACCCTAAGCACCATACCCATACCCTTTACCCAAATAACCCTAACTCTAATAACCCTAACCTTAACAACCCGAACCCTCATAACCCCAACCCGAACCCTAACCACCATAACCCTAACCCTAACCCCTAACTCTAATAACTCTAACCCTTTATCCGTAACCCTAACCCTTAAAACCCTAACCCTGATTACCCTAGCACTAACCTTAACAATTTAACCCTAACCCTAATAATTCTAACCCTAACTCTAACCCCAACCCTGATAACCCTAATCCTGATAACCCTAACACTAAACCCTAACCCTAAACCCTAACCCTAACCCCAATAACCCTAACCCAAATAACCATAACCTTAACTTTAATCATTAAGCCTAACCCCAACCCCAACCCTAACCCTAATAGTCCTAACCCTAACCTTAACCCTAACCCTAACCCTAATAAGCCCAACCTTTACCCTAACACCCTAACCCTAACAACAGTAACCCTAACCCTTACCCTAATAACCCTAACCCTAAAATCCCTCACCCTAACCCTAATAACCGCAACCCCAAACACTGGAACCCTAACAACCCTAACCCTAACCCTAATAATCCTAACCCTAACTCTAATAACTCTAACTATAACCCAAATAACCCTAACCCTAACCCTAATAACCCTAACCCTAATCCCTACCCCTAAACCTAAAAACCCTAAGTGTAACCCTCACCCAAATAATCCTAATTTTAAAAACTCAAACCCTAACCCTAATAACCGTAACCATAATAACCCTTTACCCCTAACCCTAAACCTAATAACCCTAACCCTAACAACCCTAACTCTCATAACCCCAACCCTAACCACCATACCCATAACCTTAACCCAAATAACCCTAACTGTAATAACCCTAACCGTAACAACCCGAACCCTCATAACCCCAACCCGAACCCTAACCGCCATACCCGTAGCCCTAATCCTAACAATTTATCCCTACCCCTAATAACCCTAACCCTAACCCCTAACTCTAATAACTCTATCCCTTTATCCATAACCCTAACCCTGATAACCCTAACCCTGATAACCTTAACCCTAAACCCTAACCCTAAACCCTAAACCTAACCCCAATAACCCTAACCCAAATAACAGTAACCTTAACTTTAATCATTAAGCCTAACCCCAACCCTAAGCCTAACCCTAATAATCCTTACCCTAACCCTATTAACCCCAACCCTTACCCTAACACCCTAACCCTAACAACAGTAACTCTAACCCTTACCCTAATAACCCTAACCCTAAAACCCCTCACCCTAACCCAAATAACCCCAACACCAACCACTGGAACCCTAACAACCGTAACCCTAATAATCCTAACCCGAACTCTAATAACTCTAACCCTAACCCAAATAACCCTAACTTTAATACCTAACCCTAACCTGAATAACCCTAACCCTAACACTAATAACGCTAACCCTCATAAACCTAACCCTAATAACCCTAATACTAATAGTCCAATCCTAACCTTAATAACCCTAACCATATCCCTAACCCAAACAACCCTAATCCTAATAAACCCAACCCTAACCCTAATAACCCTAACCCTAACCCTAATAACCCTAACCCTCAAAGACCTAACCCTAATAACCCTAATACTAATAGGCCAATCCTAACCTTAATAACCCTAACCCTATCCCTAACCATAACAACCCTTACCCTAATAAACCCAACCCTAACCCTAATAACCCTAACCCTAACCCTAATAACCCTAACCGTCAAAAACCTAATAAACCTAACCCTAACCCTAACAACAGTAACCCTAACCGTTACCCTAATAACCCTAACCCTAACTCTAATAACCCAAATCCCAAACACTGGAACCCTTACAACCCTAACCCTAATAATCCTAACCCTAACTCTAATAACTCTAACCCTAACCCAAATAAACCTAACTTTAATCCCTAACCCTAACCTGAATAACCCTAACCCTAATAACCCTAACCATCATAAACCTAACCCTAATAACCCTAATACTAATAGGCCAATCCTAAATTTAATAACCCTAACCCTAACCCTAATCTTAGTAACCCGAACCCTATCCCTAACCCTAACAACCCTTACCCTAATAAACCCAACCCTAACCCTAACCCTAACACCCTAACCCTAACAACAGTAACCCTAACCCTAACTCTAACCCTAACCCTAACCCTTAGTAAACCTAACCCTATCCCTAACCCTAACAACCCTTACCCTAATAAACCCAACCCTAACCATAACCCTAACAACAGTAACCCTAACCCTTACCCTAATAACCCAAACCCAAACCACTAGAACCCTAACAACACTAACCCTAATTATCCTAACCCTAACCTGAATAACACTAACCCAAATAACCCTAACTTTAATCCATAACCCTAACCTGAATAACCCTAACCCTAACCATAATAACCCTAACGCTCATAAACCTAACCCTAATAATCCTTATACTAATAGGCCAATCCTAAACTTAATAACCCTAACCCTGTCCCTAACCCTAACAACCCTAACCCTAATAAACCCAATCCTAACCCTAATAACCCTAACCCTAACCTGAATAACCCTAACCCTATCCATAATAACCCTAACCCTAATAATCCTTATACTAATAGGCCAATCCTAAACTTAATAACCCTAACCCTATCCCTAACCCTAACAACCCTAACCCTCATAAACCTAACCCTAATAACCCTAATACTAATAGGCCAATCCTAAACTTAATAACCCTAACCCTAACCTTAATAACCCTAACACTATCCCTAACCCTAACAACCATTACCCTAATAAACTCAACCCTAACCCTAACCCTAACACCCTAACCCTAACAACAGTAACCCTAACCCTAACCCTTACCCTAATAACCCTAACCCTAACCCTAATAACCCAAACCCCAACCACTGGAACCCTAACAACCCTAACCCTAATAATCCTAACCCTAACCTGAATAACCCTAACCCTAACCCAAATAACCCTAACTTTAATCCCTAACCCTAACCTGAATAATCCTAACCCTAACCCTAATAACCCTAACCCTCATAAACCTAACCCTAATAACCCTATTACTAATAGGCCAATCCTAAACTTAATAACTCTAACCCTATCCCTAACCCTAACAACCCTAACCCTAATAAACCCAATCCTAACCCTAATAACCCTAACCCTAACCCTAATAACCCTAACCCCTAACCCTAAAAACCCTAACTGTAACCCTCACCCTCATAACCCTAATGCTAAAAAATCTCACCCTAACTCTAAAATCCCTAACCATAATAACGCTGACCCTAGCCCCAATGAACCTAATAACCCTAATACTCATAACCCTAACCCTAATCCTGAAAAGGCCAATTCTAACCCTAATAACCCTAACCCTTTACCCCTAACCCTTACCCTAATAACCCTAACCCTAACAACCCTAACCCTCATAACCCCAACCCTATCCACCATACCCATAACCTTAACCAAAATAACCCTTACTCTAATAACCCTAATCTTAACAACACTAACAATCATAACCCCAACCCCAACCCTCACCACTATAACCCTAGACCTAATCCTAACAATTTATCCCTTACCCTAATAACCCTAACCCTAAACCCTAACCCTAACCCCAATAACCCTAACCCAAATAACCATAACCTTAACTTTAATCCTGATCCCTAACCCCAACCCTAACCCTAACCTTAATAAACGTAACCCTAACCCAAATAACTCTAACCCTAACTCTAATAATCCTAACCCTAACCCAAATAACTCTAACCCTAACCCTAAAATCCCCAACCCTAAACCTAACACCCTAACCCTAACCCTAATAACCCTAACCCTAATCCCTAAACCCTAACCCTAAAAATCCTAACTGTAGCCCCCACCCTAATGACCCTAATGCTAAAACTCTCACCCTAACCCTAATAACCCTAACCCTCATAACCCCAACTCTAACCACCATACCCATAACCTTAACCCAAATAACCCTAACTCTAATAACCCTAACCTTAACAACCCTAACCCTCATAACCCCAATGCAAACCCTAACCACCATAACCCTAGCCCTAATCCAAACAATTTATCCCTAACCCTAATAACCCTAACCCTAACCCTAACCCTAAACCCTAAACCTAAACCCTAACCCTAACCCCAATAACTCTAACCCAAATAACCATAACCTTAACTTTAATCCTGAACCCTAACCCCAACCCTAACCCTAACCCTAATAAACCTAACCCTAACCCAAATAACTCTAACCCTAACTCTAATAATCCTAACCCCAACCCAAATAACTCTAACCCTAACCCTAATAAGCCCAACCCTAACCCTAACACCCTAGCCTTAACTACAGTAACCCTAACCCATACCCTAATAACCCTAACCCTAAAACCCCTCACCCTAACCCTAATAACCCCAACCTCAGCCACTGGAACCCTATCGACCCTAACCCTAATAATCCTAACCCTAACTCTAATAACTCTAACCCTAACCCAAATAACCCTAACTTTAATCCCTAACCCTAACCTGAATAACCCTAACCCTAAAGCTAATAACGCTAACCCTCATAAACCTAACCCTAATAACCCTAATACTAATAGTCCAATCCTAACCTTAATAAACCTAACCCTATCCCTAACCCTAACAACCCTTACCCTAATAAACCCAACCCTAACCCTCAACCTAAACCTAACCCTAACCCTAACCCTAACCAAAATAACTCTACCCCTAACTCTAATAATCCTAACCCTAACCCAAATAACCCTAAACCTGACACTTATAACCCTAGCACTAATCCTAACTCTAACCCTAACCCTAACCCTAATAACTCTAACCCTTACCCTAAAAACCCTGACCCTAATAACCCTAAACCTAACCCTAATAACCCAAACACTAACCCTAAACCTAATAACCCTAAGACTAACACTAAAAACCCTAACTCTTACCCTAACCCTAATAACTGTAACCATAACCCTAACCATTACCCTAATAACCTTAACCCTAACTCTAATAACACTAACCCTCACCCTATTAACCCTAACCCTAGCCCTAATAACCCTAGCCCTAATAAAATTAATCCTAATCCTAACCCTAAAAACCTGAACCCTAAACCTGATCTTAATAACTCTAACCCTAACCCTAATAACCTTGACCCACACTGTAACCCTAACCCTAATAACCCTAGCCTTCACCCATACACTAATAACCCTAGCCCTCACCCTTACACTAATAACCCTAACCCTCACACTAACTCCTAACCTAATACTCCTAACCCTACCTTAATGCTAACCTAATATCTAATATCTAAAGTCTAATATCCCTAATCCTGATAACCCTAACACTATCCATAACCCTAATCACCCTAACCATAACCCTAATTGCTTTAGCCCTAACCATAACCTTTATTCAAATAACCCAAACCCTAATAACCCTAAAAACACTAAACCTAATAACCCTAACCCTAAACTTAACTCTAATAACCCTAACCCAGACTTTAATAGTCCTAACCCTAACCCTAATAACCGTAACCCTAATGCTAATCCTAACCCTATGAACCTTAACCCTATCCCTAACCCTAATAAACTTAACCCTAACCCTAATGACCCTAACCCTAATGCCCCAACCCTAAAAACCCTAACCCTAATAACTTTAACCCTAACCCTAATAAATCTAATGCTAACCCTAACCGTAATAACGCTAACCCTTACCCTAAAATCCCTAAACCTAACCCTAATAACCCTATCTCTAACCCTAATAACCCAAACCCTAACTCTAATAACCCTATCCCTAGCTCTGATAACTCTAACCCTCACCCTAACCCTAATAAACCTAACTCTGACCCAAATAACCCTAACCCTAATAACCAGAACCCTAATCCTAATAACTCTAACCCTAACCCTAATAACCTTAACCAAACCATAACCCAAACCCTAATAACACTAACCCTCACCCTAACCCTAATAACCCTAGCCCTAATTTTTATAACCCTAACCCTGTCTGTAACCCCAATAACCCTAACCCTAACCATAAACCTTATCCAAATAACTTTATAGTATCATCTAACATGTTCAATATGATTGATTCACTGGAGGCAACAGAATGCATGGGTGGCAATCATCTCCCCCTGCAGTTAAAATTAAACACTCTACAGTGTAACTTTCTTCAATCTGCCATCTCTCTTCAATTGAGCCAAAATCATAATAAACTTAGCCCTGTGCATTGGAATAATGAGATCATGAAGGAAGTAAACAGTCTAAAAAACTGTTCTGAAGCTTGTCAATTTAAGGCTAAATATCTATTCATTCTTGATAATTGATAATTTATTGATTAAAATTTTGATTGATAAATTGATAAAAATTGATTAAAAAAATTTCCAACCATTATATACATCCTATAGACTGACCAGGGACTTTAGCTAGGGCAGGTAAAACAATTGGTTTGATACTGATTGTAAGGCACTTAGAGGACAATTCGCTGCACACGCCAACAACTCAAACTATGCAATAACAGAGGCACACTTAAATGGATTTTTTGTTGAAATGTGAATTCAGAATGCTCATCAAAAGCAAAAAAAGAGCTGCTTTAATTTCCTCCTGGAAACGTCTAATCTGGGTTTCCAAACAGAAAGATAATAAAACCTTTTGGGATATGATTGCAAATGAATTAAATACCAGATTTCTTCCCATTGTTACATTTCTGCCAATTGTTGGGAGGCACATTATAAGGTCTTATTTGCAACTTCATGTACTGATAATATCCTTGCCCAAATGGCTCATCCTCTGATGGTTGATAAATGGCCCCTGATCACAGCATCAGAAATTAAATCTCTAATAACTCAAATTAAATCTGGCAAGGCTCCTGGATCTGAGCTGATACCAGCAAAGCTGTTTCCTGGAAGGTGCACTTGAACTCTGCTGTTAGAGCCACTATGAGTACAGGGAAGGCCATCTCAAGATGTTATTATTCCATGGGTGGCCAATATGTTCCTGTGGCAGTCAAAGTATTCCCCACTAAAGTTGCTGGGCAGATGCTATATACCGCCGGGTTTTGGATCAGTGCAGTTATCAACAGGCCTCTATTAAGATTCCTACACGATATTCTCGGAACTGCTTGGTGTGTGTCTGTAATAGCCCTGAGATCCAAAGTTGGGGAGATGTCTTATGAAATAAAGGCTTGGGGAAGAGCATTCAATTTGAAAATTAGGACTATAGTCTAACCCAGATCTAAACCTCCTTGGACTAGTTAAGCTGGACCACCACACAAGTGATTGGGACCGATTACTGGACCATAAACTATTATGTCTGGGTATTACCCATGACATGATAGAAGTCATGAGTAGACAAGAACTGTCACAGCTTATTAGAAGACATTTGACTTTGACTATGAAAACACATCGATTAGAGCCCGCAGAGTGTGCTCAATAGGCATTCAGCCTCCAACAACAATGTCAAACTACTTATCTGAGATAATTCTTCTGAAGCATAGAAAGGCATTCATGCTAGCATATCTGAATACCCTACCTTCAGCTGTGATGTCAGGAAGATTTAATAGCTGAGTTCAGACTGGAAGTTTGCAGCGGGAGCCAGTCGTGGCAAAAAAGCCCCAGAATAAACTGTTCTGTGTTTTCCCAGTCACACAGGGTTGACAGATGTGGGAGCATACCGGGAGGAAGTGCACGGGAGTGTTCGGAATGCTGGCCTGGAGGTGTGGCTGTAAACGGCTTTTCCCTGGTAAATCGGCTGGATGCCTATGTGTGTATGAGCGCATGGGCACATGAGCACTCATGCGCTCATACACACATAGGCATCCAGCCGATTTGGGGAGGATCCTGTTGCGCAGGCACCGCATTGGGCGGTAGAGCAGAGCACAGCCAATCGTATTGCTGCTGCCTTATGCGCAATGCGGGTTGCTCCTGGCTTTTCGGCTGAACATTCACACTTCTGGGAAGTGGAATGCAGTGGGATAAAGGCACTCTCCGGGATTTGCTACCACTTTCAACAGATATCTTTTAATCCTGGGAGGGAAGCGGAACAGCATGGGTTGCCTATGGGTGGGGAACGCCAGGCAGATGTGCCTGTGTGAATGCCCCCTTTAATCCGCTTGAGAAACGTGGCTGAAACATGCCAGTCTGAACTCAGCCAATGAGATTTCATACTCATATTGACTCTGTTATTGTGGCAGCAGTAAAATTGACTCTGTGAAACATATTTTGCTTGATTGTCCCAAATTTTCAGCTCTAAGAGATGAACTGATTTCCCCTTTATTTAATCAGGACTTCCTCTCTCCAGAAGCAAAATCATCCTGCTTACTTAGAGACAGGGCTCTTTTTGCAGCAGGAATTTCTTTTCATATTAGTCCAAACACCCCTGTAAGAAGAGCTCTGTAAGCTCTTGGAGCATTGGCTACATTAGGGGTGTACCACCTAATATGCAAAGAAGTTCCTGCTATAAAAAGAGTCCTGCTTAGAGACAAAGACAAACAAATTACTCTGCTTGTGGCAAAATTTCTAGCAGCTGTTGTCAAATCACAACTTTTGCAGTAGCAGCCTTTAAATTCTTCCATGTTTTCCTGTGGAATGAGGTTTATTGTGGGATGAGGGATTGCTGTTTATGGCTCTGGTTGCAAAAATAATAAAGACAATAGAATAGAATGGAATAGAACACACTATTCCATCACAAGAGCATGGTGTAGTGGTGTAGAGCATTGTGTGGCAGTTAAAGTATTGGACTAGGATCTGAGAAATCCAGGTTTGAATTCTCACTTGCGCCATGGAAGCTTGCTGTAGGGCCTTAGGCCAGTACATTACTCTCAGCCTAGCCCTGATCTGGATAGCCCCAGGAGAGCCTGATCTTGTCAGATCTCAGAAGCTAAGCAGGGCCAATGTGGAGGCAGGCAATGGCAAACCACCCCCAAACATATCTTGCCTTGAGAACCCTACAGGGTCATCATAAGTCAGCTGTGACTTGACAGCAAAAAAAAGCCATCACATCATTCCTGTTCTGAGCAGGCACTTGGCAGGGTTTCTGTTCTCCATTCTGAAACCCAAGAGCCAACTATCCCAAACATCTACAAGGTATTTTTGAGAGATAGGAAATCTGCATTTGTATTAACTTTTACTAACTAACACTAGCCAAAGCATCATCACAAAATAGTGATCACAAGCTTCACCAGACTGGATGTTAAGAAACACACTACCAAGCTGTGAAGTATTGTATATCCTAATAAAATCTGTTGTTGTTTTTTTAAAGAAACACACTACCCACCAAAGAAGGTGCCCCCATCCTCCATTGTTTCCAAAGGTCTAAAATCAAACCAGATAATCTCTGCAATAGAAACTGAAGGGGGGCATTTTTGCAAGCCCAGCAGACACAGTGCAATGTACAGTGCCCAGCAAACCCAGTGCCATTGTGGCAATGCCAGCTGATGTCAAGCACAGAATCACAGTCCAAGCAAGGAGGAGTTGAAATCCCAGTAGAACCAGTGCAATGTACAGTGCCCAGCAAACCTAGTGCTGCTGTGGTGATGCCAGCTGATGTCAAGCACAGAATTACAGTCCAAGCAAGGGGGGGGGTTTGGAAGCCCAGAAGAACCAGTGCAATACACAGTATCCAGCAAACCCAGGGCCTTCTGTTCATAATATTAACAAAGGTTTGCTCCTACACTATTCTTAAATACATTCTGTCACCAAGCAAGATAAGGATGAGAGGATCTTGAGAGCAAGAAATGGAAATAAGGGGGGGGGAACATGGAAAAAATAGGTGAAGGGAGACAGAAATGAATGAGAAACATATGGAAAAGAGGGAGTTAAATGAAGAGGGGGAAAGGTTGTTTTATCTTGCTGCAACACCCTAACTACTGCTTTGCAAGATCTGGGTGGCCTGGGTGCAAGGAAAGGAAGAGAGAAAGGCTAGACTACTGGAGAAAATGACCTGCAGGCTGGCAATTACTGTAGCAGCTATCAGTGTCCTGGCTTGGTTGTACAATCTGTTAAGCAGGTTTGCTTCAGTCTTGGAGAAAGGGAAATCTAGCCAACTCTAGAGTGTTTTTTGTTATGCTCAGACTTCCCTGTGCCCCTATTGGCTACATCCAGAACTGCATTTTAAAAATAAAAGGAATGACACAGCATGATGCTGGCTTCCAGGGCCCCCTTCAAAGGCCTTTCTCAAGCTGTGCCCAAGGCAAACCTCACCCCCCCCGTGCCCTTGGTACACCACTGCACATGCCAAAATACAGTAAAAATGTTAGTACAAAAAAACATGAGAAGCATGATTTGACCATCCATCTCAACAATGGGCCGCCTGAGCTCTGTAAACCAACTGCTTAAATACATCTCCCTTAATTCAGAGCCTCTCTTACAATTAGTATCATTTGAACTAGAATTAGTGAAATCACTGCACAATGATGAGTTTTAAAAGTTAGAAGCTGTTACAAAGATACAGAATACAGAACCTTAAAACCTGAAAGCAGAAATGATATACAGTAAGATTTCATATGTACTGCAAAGATCAACAGAACTGGAAAGTATTTAATAGTTTTGCAAAAATTAACAGAAAAGAGGAAGGGTTTCTATGGTAGGGGAGGGTGTGTCCTTTCTGCAGTTCTTCCCTAGTGATATCAGACACTGGCTAACAATGCAGGGTGCTTTTTTAAGAAAAGATGAATAAGAGTCCAGATTTTAATGTTGCCCAGGTCTGCTAGAAAGTGTTCCAGTAATGACTGGTGAAATACCAAGGAGGGCAAACCAAGATTATTGTGGTTAAGAGATGGGATTGTAGCTCCTGCATAATCCTTCTCATTCTACATGATTTATAAAAGCAGGACAAATTCAAATATGGATAATTTATAAATATCAAAGTGTTAAGGGTTTGTTGGTTTGTTCTGTGTGCAGAATTTAGATTCCCTTGATACAGAGTTTTGGTTACTTGTAAAGGGAGGGCATATGAACATTGGATATAAATTCCATTCAGAAAGCAATTACTATGTATTGCTACATTAGTCTGTTCAAGGTCTAATATTTGTTTGACAGTTCATGGTACAAAAGATAGTAACACATTACAAAGTATAAAGCCTCTCTGCATTATTTGAGGCCATGCTGGCCTGGTGGCCTAGTTTTAACAGTGAGCAAAAGGCAACAAAAATGTCACCAAAACATAGATTGACAGAGTAGAAGAGTGACAGAAAGACAGTCTGTGAAAGTGGAAGAATGACCCAGGGACAGCACTGAGGTCACATCTTGAAGAGGAGGGAGGGGGAGATGATACAATCAGAAACTGATGGACAAAACTGCAGCCTCAGAAATTAGGCTTAATTGCTAGGTATTGAACAAATGGACTGCTCTACCAATAAACTCTTAAAAATTAAAGACTCTACAGGGGATCAAAATCTGACAGTTCTCACTTTGGGTTCCTGAATGAATAGCTATTATCCAACATTCCTCTTGAGATAAAGGATTCCTGCTTGGTGCCAGAGGTCCTCCTCAGGCTGATGAATGCTGCTGATGATTACAATCCTCTACAAACTTCTCTCATTGAAATACATGGGAACTTCTCCAAAGCCAATTAAACACCTATTTGTAAGATAAATTCCATTTTAGATTGTACCCAGTGGCTTCTATCAAGCACTGTTAAAGATTTTGGGAAATGAAAATCTGATTGGATTGGTAAGAGCTTGAGATAAACTAATGTCAGGAATCAGTGATAGGCTGGATGAGAAAGAATAAACTGGAGCTGAATCCAAACAAGATGGAGGTGTTGCTGGCCAGGAGTGCAACCAGCAGTGGATGGGTTTGGACTCTCCTTCAAGATCCAAGCTTTCAGTTTGGTCATTGTTTTGGGCCTAGCTGTGGTCTTGGATGATCGGGTGGTAGATAATGACTTAGAAAAATTTTATCTTCTTTTTAAAAAAAAAAAACCCCGAAGGGGATTTCATTTTTTTTAAATGCTTTTTCTGCACACTGCAAACTATAACGAAAAAAAGGAGGGGACTACAGCTAGGGAGAAAGTAAAGATACCCACATCTAACTAAAACCCCAAGTATAGGAGATTATCATATCAGTTTACATACATATTAGACTGTACTGCTTATAAAACATTGAACACAGTCGATCAAGCTAGGTCATATATCTTTTGACCCATTTCAACTGTTCAGAAACCCTCCCCAGAGCAACCTTTAAACCCCTTGCTTCACAACAGCCTTCAGAATTCTTCATTTTACTTTCTCCTTTCTGTCCCTCAGTTGGTAACCTTGCTTGGGGGCAACTGCCCCCTTGTCTGAGTCAGAGTCCTCCTTGGAAGAAACAGAGTCCAGTTCACCATTGGATTTGCTGTCCTCTTCTTCTTTCGCATCCTCTTCTGGCTTTCCCAGTTGCAGCCTCAGGAACTCATGTGCTATAAGCACTAAATCAATTTTTTCTCTTTTATCCTTCAGTTTAAAAGTGACACCTTTGGGAATCAACCACCTGTACACAATGCTGTTTGTTTGTAAAAATAAAATTAAGTCTTCTTCCTCTTTTTTCTTACTTCAAATGGGATGTCTTTTAGGATCCTGATGGTATTGCCTCTGATTTTCAGGGATATTCCTGTAGTCGCTTGCAGGATTAAATCCCTCACATGCCTTTTCGAGAATCTCACCACAATCTCCCCGGGCAGATTATTCTTCTTAATATAAACAGAGTAAGCCCTGTAGGCTACATCCCTTTCGCTTACTAAGTAATCTGCTTTTAAATCTGTCACTGGGGCTAAGGCTTTGGATTCTCATTTTTAGCTTCAGTAACTCCTTGAAACCGGAGTACTAGATTGGCTCTTTCCATTTGAAGTTGCAACAGTTGAGATTCTTCTGAAGCTTGCTTCCTTTCCAGCACTTGCATTTTCTTCCTTACTTTTTTAGAGTTGGCATCCATTTCCACAGCTTTCTCAGCTATTTGCTCTGTCTTTTTTGAAGTTTCAGAGAGCTGGAGCTGCTGAGCTGCAAAGTTCTGGTTTAAAGTCACAAGCTGTTGATTAATATTAGTCATCTGATCCAGTAGAGGGTGCAAAGAATCTACTAGGAGCTTAGGGAACTCTGTGGTTTCTTCCATTCTCAGACTCATGCTACCCAGTGGTTTCACTTTCATTAGTGCCTTTTCCGTTTTCTTCTCCACCATCTTTTTCTGATTGTTTACTTTCCCCCAAACTTTCTAAAGTCTCTGAAAGCCGCAGCAATGACTAATCATGCTCTGGTAAGATCTCTAAAACAGTTTCCACAGCTTTAATAGGGGACCCCCCCTCATTAGTATGCTTTTAAGTCCATGCACGTGGGAGGGGCCCCTCCCATGCTCGCTTCCCATGCTGTTCCAAAGGTTTTTTTTTCTTTTTTAAGGCAAAATCTCACCTTTACTCGACTCACTGCTCCATGTCGGTCTTGCGACCTCGCTTCAATTCAGATTCATTGCTCGATCTCTGATGCTTGTTCCGGATAGCAGCTTTAATCCTATGCAGGCGCATAGCGGCAGGACTGTCGGGGCGGAGGAGCGCCTCAATTCCCCAGCATCACACTGGCGAAGAGGCCACCCCTCAAAAGCCCCATGGCTAGGAGCCTTTCCCAAAAGGCTCCAGGGGGAGGCAGACAGTCGCCTCCCCTCCTGTCGCTAGCGTGCAGATCGCTCCCCCGGGAGACCCGGGAGGAACATCTGCCTGCAGGCACAATTTTCCTATAACTAGGCTCCCAATGCAGCCATCTTTGGTTCAGTCTTTTGGGACGTGTACCAGCTGGATCCCACATCTATCTTGGGTCTTCATGGATGTGCTTGCTAGCCAAGCTATCTGGTCTTTGCTGCAAACTCTCCTCTTTGGAAGGTAGCTATTACCCCATCAATTCTTTGCCCTCTTTTGTCTTTGATCTCTTAAGATCACCTCAACCCTCTGTTTTTTAGCTCGTGTGTGTGTGTGTGTGTGTGTGTGTGTGTGTGTGTGTGTGAGTGTGTGAGACCTTTCTATTGAAGTAGCTGAATGTAGCTGAATGTGTTAGGTTATTTTCTTAATAAATTGCATAAAATATACTTCCTGTCTATTGTCTATGCTGCTTTGAGTGGGCTCTGACTCTGGTATAGCTGGAGTACAATCCCTAGCCTGCACACCTATTATAGAAAGGTCTCAGCTAAATTCCCCCCATCAAAAATAATACAGAAACCCAGTGTTGCAGCTACCACTGCTGTTGGCATAAGAGTAAAATCAGATAGCTGATATGGGACATGCTCAATAAGCATGGGAGGGCATCTTAAGCCCGGAGGCCATTTTAGAAGTAGAAGAAAAAAGGAACTTTCAGAAAATGGCCACATGTATATCCAGTAGTGTTGTCAACTCTGGCTTGGGAAACTCCTGCAGATTTGGGGTTGGTGGCTGAGAAGGGTGGAATCTGTGGTGATATGGGACCTCCACAAGAATGTAATGTCATTAAGTCCACCCTCTGAAGTTGCCATTCCAGTAGGAATTGATCATTGTCATTTGGACAGTACTTGTAATTTTAGGGGAACTCGAAGTCCCACCCTGAAGTCCGTAAACCCAACTAATATTATACCCTAATGAACAGTCATTCCGCTCAGTTCTTCCTTTTTAACAAAAAAGAAGAACGAGTCTGCATTTGTATTCAATATACTAACATGGCATACTTTTAACTGCAAGATAAAAGTCTTTCCAGTAGGCATTTTTCAGTTGACACTGCCTCCTTCAAAGGGCACAGTGTATTAATCAAAAGGTGGTATGAGGTCAGTGATGGTTTTTTTTAATGTCTCTTTGAGGTTTTAGGTGGTATAAGGTTATATTTAGGAATTCTAAATACCCTTCAGTCTTCTTGGGTACGAATAGCCTTTAGGTATGAATAGCCTTATTTACTTAAATACAGAATTTGTCTCTACCTCTTTAGCAGCAGAAAACTGACCTGAGAATTTCAAGGGTATTAAATGGGTGAGACTTCATGAAACCAGTCATGGGTAGGGCATATTACATGGGTAGGGCATATTGGTAACCTGAAGATTAGCCTAAAGATTATGCAAGTAATTAAAAAAAATCAATTTGCAAGAGGGTTTTTTTTGGGGGGGGAGTATGGGATACAGGCACATCATTGTTCAGCAGTATACTTCCACTTATAGTTTAATAGGTACAATTCCTGGTGCTCAGTAATTGTCTTACGTGCTTGGATTCTGTTAAATGTAAATGGAACAGTGCTCAGAATTTAAATTCTAACCTCCGTCCTGCCTCTGAAGCCTGCTGTTTTCCACCAGAGTCTTGCTCCCAGGACCCAGAGGAGCCCTGAGAACAGCATAGGGGTTAAAGAAGAGATTTGTCATGGGTGTGGCAACCAGAAATCAATAAAGCTTGCCCTCTTTTTCGTGTTTGCAGAAGTCCCACCAGAGGAAAACATAGCTCTATAAACCACAGTTTTAAAAATCATGTTGTAATTCCCAGGGCTCATGCCCACCAGGTACGGTTGCCAGGTCCCCCCTGCCCACTGGCAGGGGATGGGGGCGATAGGGTTGCCAGACCCAGGTTGGGAAACTCCTGGATATTTAGGGATGGAGCCTGAGGAGAACAGGGATCTCAATGGGGTACAAAGACAAAGAGTCCACCCATCATAAAGTTTCTCCAGGGGAACTGATCTGTGTAGTCTGGAGATGAGCTGTAATTCCAGGGAGTCCCAAGGCCCCACCTGGAGGCTGGCATCCCTACCACCATAAATATCCTGTAGTGCTATTGCTGTGTTAAATATTTATTATATCTGTAATCTGTCTCCTGGACCACTTAGCAACCTTCATCTATGTGAACATATTCCACTGGGGGCTGCAGGAGAACCTTAGAGCAGCACAAGGGGCCAAAAAGGAGATCTCTCTTGAAGAATGTCACTCCAGTTGCCAATCCAGCTTCCCCCTAGAATAGGAAAGGGTAGGTTAGATTAGGGTATTAATGTTGCTAATGTTCTTAATGTTATCATTGTTATTGAAGCTATTAATGGTGTAGATGTAATTAATGTTATCAATATTATCATTGATGTTAATAATGGTATTAATATTATTAATGTTGTCAAAATAGTTCATCTTGTTAATATTGAATTATGGAATTACTGAATTGGTGCATTGTAAGATGTTGGCTTTCTAATTGATTATTTGTGTTGTATTTTATATTTTGTATTGTGTATGTTGAATGTTGAAATGCTGGAAATGTTGAAAATGTTTTTTTAGTTTGTATGTTGAAAGGGTTTTTAAAATAAAAATCTCCATTTTCCTAAAATAAAAATAAAAATCTCTATTTCCCTAGAATATCAAGAAGAGAAACGTATACATAGTGGGTGTTTCAGCAAGACATAGAATGGGGGAAGGTGAGCAAGACATAGAATGCCTCCATCCTCCACACAGTTCTCTCCTAGGGCTGCCAGCCTCCAGATGGGGCCTAGAGTTCTCCTGGAATGATCTCCAGAGAGTTCCTCTGGAAAAAGAATGGCCTTCTGATATCCCACCCAACCCTCCCAAGAGTCCACCCACAAATCTCTAGGAATTTCTCAACCTAGAGGTGGCAACCCTATCATTCTACCTCCTCTTCCCCCTTTCTATATCCAACAAGAGCAAAGAGGAATAGGCCTGATGGAAGGCAAGTAAATGGTGACAGTGACAGCAGATCTAGAGAAGGGCAGGTTGGCAAGGGAAGGGTCATAGGAGTTCAGAAAGGTGCACTCAGTTTTTCCTGACCTCCATTGCTAGCAAAGTTGGTTGCCAACCAAATTCTTACTCCCATTAATAATAATAATTCCTGTGAAAGCTAACAGCTTTTACAACCCTCCCAAGCTTTCCAGTATTAGAAATTAAATGAGACATGCAGTCTGTTCTTCTCAAGAAGCGATCTATCTATCCATCTATCCATCTATCCATCTATCCATCTATCCATCTATCCATCTATCCATCCATCCATCCATCCATCCATCCATCCATCCATCCATCCATCCATCCATCAATCTGTGTGTGCCTCCATGTGTCCACACATGTAGTATTTTACTCTGAGGAATGGAAAAGATGTTATAAGGAAAGAACTGCTTGAATCATGCTGCATTTTTAAGTACTTCCCCCACGCTGCCCCAAGCCTTTCCTATAAATTATATGCCTGACTGATATACATAGGATTAAATAAGAGATAGAGTCTGAAAGCATTGTGAACATCATGCCGCACACATTTGGAGGTATGGGCTGAAGAGAGTAAATGTAAAAGTGAAATTAATGAAAATCTTTGGTACAGGGTAGGAGTGAGCTTGGTATAGTCTTTCTTTCTTTCTTTCTTTCTTTCTTTCTTTCTTTCTTTCTTTCTTTCTTTCTTTCTTTCTTTCTTTCTTTCTTTCTTTCTTTCTTTCTTTCTTTCTCAGACATATAGCCACAAAAAAAAGATGTATCCAAATTTTAAAGCCCTTTTGATATTTATTTTCCCTGGAGAGTATAGGCTGTAGCAAGCTCTCTATTTATGTTTCTTCTGTTTTAGATCCTGAATTTGTTCTAATAAAAAGAAGGCTCCAGCCAGCCTAAACAACAGTGTGGTGAGTAAGTGAGTAGGAACAGCTTCCACACGTACACATAAAAGAAGGTACTCCAAAAGAATCAGCAAACTATTATTTTATTATTTTGTTTATTTATAAATTTTAACCTGCTCTTTTTTCATTCAAATAGCACTTGAAGAGGCTCGTCACAACATAAAGTTAAAACATTATAAGATATAAAACATATTCTAAAAATCTGAACAATCTTAAAACCTTCAGGATGCACTGCAAGACCATTTTATTTGCCAGGGTATTTAATGGAGTATAAACTGCAGGTGTCTTTTCAGGAGTGTCTCAGGTTTTGTTCTATGAGCTTTAAATTTTAAAATGTAGTCTGTGAGTGGCCTTGAGCCATGAGGAAATGTGGAATATAAATATTTTACTAAATAGATAAATATCATAAAATAAAGAGCAGCCAATGGTGGAATAAAAGCATTAATTAAGATTTTTAAAAGCTGCAAATATCGGAAGCAGCAGTCACTTATAAATTGGATGTCAGCAAAAGAATGTACAGAAGAAATTAAAAAAAAATGACATTAACGCACACTGGCTGCTTCCACCCTGGTGCATTAAATGGCACCTCTTGCTGTAGGAACATCGGCAAGTGGAGTAGAGATAGGCTAGGATGGGATCCATGTGCCACGTCCCGTCTGTTGTCCTTACAGATATAATTTTTTTTGGAGGAGAAACAACATAATTTTGAGAAAAATTGAAATATATGCACTAACTACTGACCTAGCAAACTTAAACAAATTTTACTGCTTTAATAACATTAAATGTATCATTATAATTTTCTTAGCATATAAAATTGTAATATTCAACATATTTAAGAAATTCAAAAGGTTTGTACAAGCAAAATACCTTAGTTTTGTACAAGCAAAATTGCAAATATACCCAATACCGGGGGCGGGGGGACTGCAAGCTTTTGGACTGTATGCTATTTTAATAAATGCACCTTGATTTTGGCTATCTGGCTCAGTTCTCAATGAAATCTCTGGAGTTTTCCTCTGAGGCTTTGTTACAGTTTCTGCGCCACTTCCTTCTTATCTTTTCCCCCTCCACAACTTAGGGCAATAAGCTACTTTTTTACCTAGGGTTGCAAACTTCCAGATGGTGGCAGGAGAACTAGGTGACAGATATCATTTTTGTTTGGAGAAAATGGCCACATTGCAAGTGGACTCTATGGCAATGTGCCTCAGTGAAGTCCCTCCGCCCCCCAAACCCCACCCTCCTCAGGCTCCACCCCAAAATCTCCAAGTATTTCCCAACCTGGATCTGGCAGCCCTATTTTTACCCAGTCTGCAGGCATAAGTATCACAGTGGTTTAAGTGGTTTACTATGAACTCATATTCAATGCCATTTGTGCATCAGTATGTATCAATGTCACGCACCCTATATTAAAAATGCATCTGTTAACATGCAGCACCAAAGAAACAAAGTAATCATCTGTACTAGCAAAGAAAATTGGAAGAGCGTGGGGGAGGGAGGTACATTTGTCCATCTCTGATGTTAATACTAATTCTGTACATGCTAAGTGTATTTAAATATCATGAGGCTTACATGGGGTTGGATTCGAAAAACATTTCTGCTGGTGAAAAAAGGAGGAGGGATCTCCTTTGACCACCTGCAAAGGCTGTGCTAGGAATCATGAGACCTGCATGGACAAAAGCCATGTGGGTTTGAGATTGTTAGGCGGAGAATTATGCAAAAGTGAACAAAAAAGCCGGTGGGATCCAACCTATGGAATGTTTACCTAAGTGTGCACTTCACCCAGATTATGTCTGTTTCATCCTCTAAAGACAGTCTTATGTTAATGAAAGGTTCATTGTAATAATCATGCCATACACAAAGGCTTTGTACACTCCTGCAGAAGTATCAAAAAATCTTAACTGGACCAATGGGTCATGTGATCATTATAAATGAGCAGGATTGGAGATTTATTCACAAATTAACAGTGTCCAATCAAATACCATGGAAAAGGTAATGAAAGACATTGGAAAAGCAACAAGACATCCTGATTCTGGCTCTGCATTTACTCTAGGTTAATCCAAAAGGTATGCTCAGTGCTTTGGAGCCCTCTGCTGCTAGCCCCTCAGCATATCTTAATGCTACTTCTGTTAGTTGTTATCTTTGATGTCTCTGGTAATATGCATGGAAATAAAGAAAAATAGATTGCCATTAACAAATACAGCAGCACTGCAAAGGATGCCACCACACGTTAGCACAATGTGCCCAGTTTTAGAGTAAAGTAACACCAGTCTTGATCATGCAGACAGAACTAACAGACGGTCACCTCTGTGACCTGTGTAGGGAAGGTAAAATCGATACTTTTCATTTGTGTTGGGATATTCAGGAACTTCCCTACAAAAACTCCAAATGACAAAACACAAGCACTTCTTTGGGAACAGGGTCAACACTTGCTCTTGAGAACAGGCTTACTGCAAATATAGTGGAGAGGGGAGAAAATCAGTTTATTAATGTTGAGACAGGGAGGGGTGGTGACTGAGTGGGAAGTCCTCTGCTTGGCATGCAAAAGGTCTCAGGTTCAATCCCTGGAATCTGCAGTTTTCCCCCAAAAGGATCAGGTGGCAAGTGATGTAATGTGAGAGTCCTTGGCCTGAGACTCTGGAGAGCTGCTTCCAGTCAGAGTAGACAATCTAGCTTTGACTGGTCTGACTCAGTTTAAGGCAGCTCCATGTGTTAATCTGTGTTCAGTTTTGAATGACATTCAGGAGCATTAAAAAAACACAGAAAGATTTGAGGTGTGCCTTAGTTTTAAAAAGGCTATTGCCGTGGAATTTTCTCAATTTTTCCATTTTTTTTAAAGAATCACTTCCTTATCCTGCCTTCTACTGTGCTCAGGTACTACTTTTCATTAACGTATTCTTTTTTTAGCATCAATATTTGGCTCATCAAAGCTTGATAAGCTGCTGTTTCAATGCACACAGTCCACCTCAGTGCAGCATTTCAAAAGTTCTGTGGGCTATTATGCTTGCTTGGGGATGGGGGGGGGAGGAACAGAAAGGAAGAGAAAACTGCAACTTCATCTACCTTATTTATTTATTCTCAGGCATCTTCTGAGTGGCAAACTATTACAACTGCTAGCCAATTTTTCCTTGGCTTCCTTGTCTTGCCTTTAAAAAAGGGGGGGGAATAGACTCCTTGTGCATGGAATCAAGTGACTGCCCTGTTCCCTTCACCTGTGAAATTTCAAAACTTACTTGAAAAGACCCATTGTTTCTAAGGAATGCTGGCCCTATCTAAGGATAGAAAGTCTTCACTTTAGCAGGAATTTAGAGTCTGCGTGAGAAGATCCTCCTAGGTGAAAGCTATGGCATTCAAGAATGAAGTATTTCTTTGCTAACTGGCCCTCACCCTGCTTGTTTTTTTTTCTTTTCGGTTTCTGCAAAGTGGGTGGGAAGAAGAAGGTAGCCTTCACCGCAAAAACCATTGGGTTTGACTGTGATTTAGGCCTTCAGACACAAGTTCCTCTGTTCTTGCTTCTGTCCTGAGCATTTATAGCACTTTGGGGCATTCATATGAATAAGCTTGTATGTTTAATGGGTTTTCTGTAATAGACTCTTTCCTAGGTGGAATACAAGGCACAGAAATGATATCCATATTGAAAGGCTGACAGAAGATGCTTTTATCTCCCTGGGCAATTTTTTTTTAAAAAAAGATTTCTGAGGTAAAATATAGGGAATGAAAGGTCCCACTTGCTAGTATTTCTTTTGAATTCACTTGGCACAACACACAGTCATACCTTTCTTGCAAGAATCCTCTGAGACCTGCCAGTGGTTCTTACTGTCTAAAATTTCTCCTGCTTAGGGTTCACCTCTGGTTTGTACAAATAATTCAGGGCTTTTGCCAGTTTTCGAAAAAGGCATCTTAATAAGACTTACATATTAGCTCCAAAACATGCTAATATATGGAAAATAAAAAATAATTGTGGGTGATGTTACTGCTTTGGCCTGGTGGTGGGTTTTTCTGGGTAAGAAACAAAGAAAGAAGAGAAGTCTATACAAAAGGAAGTCTGGCATATGAACTGATAATAATAAGTGCTGGAATCAGTGTTTTATTTATTTATTTATTTATTTTGAAAAACAGGTGCTGGAACTCTCAAGAGGGAAATGAAATTTTCAATCTGTATACTGAAAACTCATGAACTTTAAAATTTTTTTAAAGAATTTTGTCAAAGAGGTTCTGGAAGCAGAAGGGCCCGGGTGGGCCGGGCCCGCCATTTGCGGGGACGGGCGGGGACGGCGAGGTCGCTGGCCGGGAAGGGGCGGGGGGGCTTGGTGCGTGACCGGGAAAGAAAAGACGCACCTCCCCCCCCCTTCCCCAGCCAATAGAGGGCAGGGGGTGGTCAGGGAGGGGGGAGGCATTAAAAGGGGAAGGGAAGCTGCTCCCCCCTCCCCACTTGACCACGAGGCGAGCACGGTTGCCCACCCATCCCTCCCCAGGTATTATAGTGCTGGGGTTTTGGTGTTTGGAAGTTGAGGGAACACAGGAGGGGTGTTTACTGGGTCTTTGTAGGTATGGTATTCTTAGTGTTTATTTACAGTTCTTGCATTGCACAATCTGTCACAACTTTCGGCGGTAACAGCATGGGGCCGGATCTGTTGGCGGAATTTGGCCTGCGAGCCAATTCCGGAGCTGGGGGACCCTTTAAGGGTCTTGGCGTGAGGGCTGAACGGAGCTGGCTAGCTCAAGGAATAACAGTGCTTGCCCTCACAGCCAGAGGGCAGGGGAGCTCACAAAGGGGCAAGCGTCCGTGTGAATTCCGATAACCTGCCCTCCCGCCTTCTCTACCCATGCCGGCTGGCTGGGTAACGGTTAACTCGGTTGGCACATGGGCCAGCTGATAGGTTGGATCCGGTGGACCCATGCTGTGCCAATGCTCTACAGCTGTAACCAATAAAAGTTGTGGCCAAGTTTATCCACCTAATTTTCCAAAGAAACTGGTTGTGTGAGTTCATCCAAAGGGGGGGGTGTATTAGGAGCCGACCTCGGGGTCCCAGGTAAGACATGGAACCGCAACTCCATTCTGGCATGTTCCCCCAGAAACAAAGCTCTGGCTGGAGTGCCTTCTCCCATCATTTTGGAAACTTTTTGTAGAAGTGCATTTTGTCTCTGATTTTGGTTAAGAATGTGCCATAATCTCTAAACTGTAACAAAACAGTAACATTAATTATTCAAGCTATAATAAATTGCTGGTGATTATTTTCAGAAAGAATTTACCAGCAAGTAATAAAACTTTATAAATAATAGATCAGGAATGGTGTATCAGTGTCATGTTGTGGCATTTCTCGCCTTGTCTTTTCAGACAGGTTTCCCGTGATCCACCAAAAAGAAAAAAAAACATACCTTATCCTTAGACCCAGCATAAATGCTATACAAAAGGAAGCTTGTCCTGGTAGGAATCTGGCTTGGATTCATCTATGACTGCTGGCATTTAGGAAAGATTTTTGGAAGCCTTAAACCAGGCTGCTAACATAAAGTTTACATTGCTGACATTGAATTAGCAGCCATAGCCCTCATTTCCCATTAGGGAAAGACAATGAATGGTTAAAATGTCTTTTTGACACCTCTATAAAGAGATTGCTCTGTGCAGGAGCCTCCCTTGGCTTTCAAAAGCTTTCACACACACCGAAAAATGCACTTTCAATCCATTTTCAGTCCACTTTACAACTGGGTGTTACTGTGTGAAATGCAAAAATCCATTTGCAATGTTATTCAGTGGGTTCAAAAGCAACACCAAACTGAAACGAACAAAGAGCTGAATGCAGGTACAGAAAATGCACACAGACCTTCTGATTCATGTAATGTAATCATATCTTCATGAACCATGGAGGAGAGTACTAGGTAGAAGAAGGGTTGTATTAGACTATATGGTCATCTTTTCCATATGCAGGTGTTGTGTTGATACTACAAAGGATCAGGGGTCTTTTCGGGGGGGAGCCCACCGGAGCGCAGCTCCGGGAGCTCAGGAGCCAAGCCCCGCCCCCAGCCGGCGTCCCCGGGAGTCTTTCAGGCAGCCGAATGTCAATTTCAGCTCCATTATATCCTATGGGCCATTGAAGTCAATGGTGAAAACATAGGGTATATTCTGGGGGCTGGAAGGGAGGGGGTTTGAGGGAGAGGCTCCAAACTCACAGGGTAGCTGATGGAGCCTCTCCCCAAGATACCCACCAAGTTTCAAGAATATTTAACTAGGGGGTCCAATTCTATGGGCCCCCAAACAGGTTGCCCCTATTCCCTCCATTGTTCTCTATGGTGGGAAACAAAGTTATATTTTTCCCACCATAGAGAACAATGGAGGGAATAGGGGAAATCTGTTTGGGGGCCCATAGAATTGGACCCCTGGTCCAATGTTCTTGAAACTTGGTGGGTATCTTGGGGAGAGGCTCCATCAGCTATCCTGTGAGTTTGGAGCCTCTCCTCAAACCCCTCCCTCCAGCCCCTAGAATATACCCTATGTTTTCACCATTGAATTCAATGGCCCATAGGATATAATGGGTCCGAATTGCCACAGAATTTCTTTCATTCCCTCCTTTCCTTCTCTCTTTTTCCTTTTTCCTCCTTCTTCTCTTCTCTTCTTTCTTTCTTTCTATCTTTCTTTCTATCTTTCTTTCTATCTTTCTTTCTTTCTTTCTTTCTTTCTTTCTTTCTTTCTTTCTTTCTTTCTTTCTTTCTTTCTTTCTTTCTTTCTTTCTTTCCACCTTCTTCTCTTCTCTTTTTTCCTTCTTTCCCTGTTTCCCTCCTTCTTCCCTCTTTTTCTTTCCCTCCCCTTTCCTTCTCTTTCTTTCCCTCTTTCCTTCCTTCTTTCCTTCTCTCTACTCTCTCTCTTTCCTTCCCTCTTTCCTCTTTCTGTGGCCCAACTCTCATGAGAAGGAGTTTAAACTTCAAACCCCTTCTCTCTTAGCTCCCCCACCCAGACCAGCCAGGGGAATGGAAGGGGAGGCTTTTGAAGATGCCTCCTCCTCTTTTGCTTCCCCTTCTGACATCACTTCCGGTGATGTCAGGGGGCGTGGCATATGCTAATAGCCTAATAGCTCATTAGCATACCATATGCTAATGAGCTCCTGCAGCTGTTTTTCTACAAAAAGACCCCTGCAAAGGATTGTGCCCTTAACAATTTAATGGCTCCTGTCACCTAACATACCAGAATCAATATAGCTTCCAAAATAAAGACGTGTACTATTAGACCACAGCCTCAGTAATTAAAATTGACCCTCCCAGATTAATATGTCTGTCCCACCACTGAAACTGATTGATCAACTAAAATATTTGTGGATTTTTCTATTGCTTAAGCTGATAAAATCTTGCAGCTCTACTGGATGGAATGCATACTGAGCACTTCCTATGAGACTGGCCCTGGCTGATATGTAACATAAAATTACCTGCAACTATCCTATAAAGAATATGACTGTATAAATCATTCCATGTAAGTGATTTATACACAAAAGGGAAGCTGGACCTTAATAAGCATGTTGTGTGATGAATACTACAGAATGGTTGTCCAATCAGCCCTTTAATCGGGGAGTCAGATGATTACATGTGGTGGGTGTTCAGCTGGGACAGAAATTAGTGGAGTTTAAGCCAGTAAAGATGAGGTCATTGGTTTTGCAATGGCCTAATCTTTACTGGTTCAAACTGGACTTTACTGGCTCAAAATAACAGGTTTGGATATAACTAATGGAGGGGAACAAGTTGACAGGTCTAGTTTGTTGAAATAACTAACTATATAACATGGTTTTAAAGCTGGACAATGAAGACAGCTGACAAGAAGCCAGTTGATTCATTTGGAATGTGTTGTTGGAGGAGAGTTTTACAGATACTGTGGACTGCCAAAAAGTGGATTGTAGATCAAATCAAGCCTGAACTCTCCCTAGAAGCTAAAATGACTAAACCGGAGCTATCTTACTTTGGTCCCATTCTGAGAAGACAAGAGTCCCTGAAAAAGACTATAATGCTAGGAGAAGTTGAGGCAGCAGGAGAACAGGAAGACCCAAAATTAGATGGATTGACTCAATCAAGGAAGCCACGGTCTTCAGTTTGCAAGACCTGAGGGAGGCTATTAACAATAGGACATTTGGGAGGTCATTAATTCATAGGGTTGTCATAAGTCGGAAGCTACTTGGCAGCACTTAACACACATACAGAGAGAGAGAGAGAGACTGAATTGCACCTTAAATTCTCACAACAGCAGGGCCCTGCCTGCTTCCTACTTCCAAAACATTTAAAGTTGAAGGAAAACATAAAATGTGTAAAAATCATCCTGGCAATCAATTCTACATGCCCATGAAAAGTTTATTCCTAGGGCTGCTGGACCCACCAGAAGTAATAACCACACAGGTTGGAAGACTAGCAGAGACGGGAAAGGCAAAATTGCTCCCTTCTTCGTCTTCCATCGGTGGTTATGATTGCTTGATTATGATTTATGCATTTGCAACTTGGTTACTACATTGTTCGATGCCTCAGGTCCAAGGAGATATGTTGGGGTAGAAAGGTTCTAAATAAAATAACATAAATAAATAAATGGAAAAGGCATGAATGGCAATGTGGCTCTCCTTCCTCCTTAGGGTTGCCAACTTTGAGTTGGAAAATTCCTGGAGATTTGGTGGTGGAGCCTGGGGAAGGGAGGACCTCAACAGGGTATGATGCCATAGAGAACATCCTCCAAACCAGCTCATTACTGATCTCTGTCATCTGGTGATCAGTGGCAATTCTGGGAGATATCCAGGCCTCTCCTGGAGTATGGCAAGCCTATTCCCCCTGCTTACTGAAGGCTCCTGATCTATGTGTTTGTTAATCTAGGCAGGTCCTGCACCCAGGGCATCATTATGACTTTTGTGGGCCCTAGGTACTTTTGCCTTCCCAGGCCCCTCCCACCATAATAATATCAATATTAAAATTATTATTGATATAACTTTCAATACTTCAACATTTTATTTTCTTCTGTTTTAGGCAAAATTTGATAGATTTTTGTGGGCCCTAAAATTTCACTTTTTTTCTGATGTGAGAAAAAAATTAAAACATTTTCTTCACCCAGAGTATTGTGTTAAGTTTTGGGTACTACAATTTAAGAAGGATATAGACAAACTGGAACATGTCCAGAGGAGGACAACAAAGATGGTGAGGGGTCTGGAGACCAAGTCCTATGGGGAAACGTTGAAGGAGCTGGGTATGTTTAGCCTGGAGAGGAGAAGACTCAGAGGTGATATGATTACCATCTTTAAGTACAGGATTGTTTTCTGTTGCCCCAGAAGGTCGGACCCAAACCAACGGTTTGAAATTAAATTAGAAGAGTTTTCAGCTGAACATCAGGAAGAAGTTCTTGACAGTTAGAGCAGTTCTTCAGTAGAACAGGCTTCCTTGAGATGTCACGGGCTCTGCTTCTTTGGAGGTTTTCAAACAGAGGTTAGATGGCCATCTGACAGCAATGCTGATTCTGTGAACTTAGGTAGATCATAAGAGGGAAGGCAGGAAGGGTTGCCTCAGTGCTTAGTTCTTGTGGCCCTTTCTTACACACCCAGGGAAATGCTGATCACTACTTTGGGGTCACGAAGCATTTTTTCTCAAGGCCAGTTTGGCTGGAGATCTTGCAGGTTTTTTGTCATCTTCTGGGCATGGAACTGGGGGTGTGAAGGGGAGATATTTGTGAATTGCCTGCATTGTACAGGGGGTTGGACTAGATGACCCTGGAGGTCCCTTCCAACTCTATGATTCTAACCCTAAAAGTTCATTTTTTTTCTTCTGGCTTTAAAAGAAATTAAACCATTTTTGTGGGCCCCTAAAAGTATTGTGGGCCCTAAACACTGTACCTAATGGATGTCATCCCTGACTGCCACCCCACAAATGAACTTTCCTGGTCAGAAAGGACTTCTGGGGAGGAGGGGAATGTGGGAAATAATCTTCAGTGTCCTCTATGGGCAGATTACTGGATCCAGCCTAATGTATGTAAACCTCATTGAGTACTGAAAGCCAATTCCAAGTATTATTATTAGTTTTGGGGGGGAAATAATAATAATAACAATATGTTGTTATTGTTGTTAAGGTTTAGGTTTATTTTTTACTCTAAGCCTTTCACATCCATTGCAAAGAGACACATGTCCAATATACAAAATGTTATAGCTAAGGAGACTTTCTTTGAGGTTGTGTGAGGGAAGAATTAGCTCTCCAGCATGGTAAAAAAATTGATAAACGTGAAATTTTAAAAAAGAAGATATCTGTTTAGCACATTCTGTGCACAATTAACTGATTCAGTGCCATCTATAAACGTCTAGCATTTAAAGAAGAATAATTTTAAACAATGTTAATATTTCTTACTTCAACCAAAAGCATGTTAAAGACATTATCAGTCAGAGGCAGTCTCAACCCACTTTAAACCCTTAATACTATACGGGTGATAGAAAAATGAAGAGTCTCAATAACAGAATCCACACTGAAAATTCTGCTGCTTTGAACTTTCCCATCACCTTACCAGTGTCTCCCCACAGGCAGTCTAAAAGACAACTCAGCAATATCTGAATGGAATCGCCACACAATAGGTCCTTCACAAGTAAGTCTTTAATTGATTACGGCTGTGTTTATAGAAGCAGAAAAGAATTTACACAAAATGACAGATTGCCTTCAGTTTTAAAAATGGTTTAACTAAAGTTAATGGAAAGGAGGTCCTTTTCCATGTCCCCATCAAAACTAGGAAAAGATGACCTCTTTATGTTGTCTGTTAACAGCATTTGCTAGTGTCCCTTCCTCCCCCTCTTCCTGTGTTCTTCACAGTTCATTGGCTGTGAAAATTTACCCATAGAACAAGCACTGCACTGATGGAGAGGCTATGAAATGGCAGATCCAATATCAGATTTAAGAATGAGAATGTATAATTTATGCCTATGCCACGTGATTCATTTAATGTCCATGCTTGTTTCAGTCAGTGTCCTGTCCAATAATTTAATCTGAAGTGGCAGTACATTGCTGTCTTTTAGATTCCCAGTCCTATCCTAAACTTGTTAGGTATGATTCAGACTCCTTTCTTGTTTTGTCCATGACAGGAAATTTTCTGCACATGGAAAGGATAAAGTTTATATTACAGATTTCAGTCCAGTAGCACCTTCGAGACCAACAATGTTTTCAGGGTATAAGCTTTCATCATGTCTGATGAAGGGATCTTTGACTCTTGACGACTTATACCCTGAAAATATTGCTGATCTCTAAGGTGCTACTGGACTGAAAACTAGCTGTTGTATATCAGACCAATATGGCCATCCTCTGAAACTATTAATATAATGCTGAGTATTTTCTGCTGTTAAGTAGGATGCACTTCTATGGACATTCAGGAACTGGATAATTTTGAAATGTCATGATGAAATCTGAAATAGTAGATTGATATTCCCCCCCCCCAGTGCCTTTCAGAAGTTGCCTACCTTCTCATACTTACTCTACATAAGAAACACGCTGTCTGCCACTGCCAGGAAAGAAACACTGCTGCTGAATGCCAGTGGTTCTGGAACCAGAACAAGAAGATGGTTTGAGAAGGGGAGAGGTATACTGCGTGTACTAAGCCCTCCTTCCCAACCAGCATTCTAAACAGCGGCATGCAAGAGCTTTCCCTTTCTTTTTCAAAGATCTTTTCCAGTGATTCAAGATTTGTCATTATCCTGTTTGTATCACTCATTCAATTGGCTGTCTGCCATATGACATTACCAGCTGGCTCCTGGCTCTCTAATGTAGTGTAAAGGAAGAGAGAGCTGACTACAATCCTCCTGGTATGTGCTGTCACCAACTTGTGTGAATAGGTCAACACACATATTTTCCAACCTTGGTATGCACTAATGTGTACTTTCAAAAATCTATGGATTGGAGCTGGAAAATAAGCAGGTTGCTCTGCTTGCACAAAATGGTGACCATGTATCAAGAAAATCGCAAATAGCAATCTCCCTTTATATGTGGTTGGATTTCCAAAATTGTAATGACTGAGCAGGGCAGTATTTGCCCCATCCCCCTTCCTGCTGGATACTCCAGGGTCCTGTCATCAGCCTTCCTTACAGGAGATGAACTGAGAACCGGGTTTAATGTGGCAGTTTCTCTAATGGGATGGCGCTAGAATGTCCACCTTGTCACACAGAAGAACAAAATCTTTTGGTGTTCTGTCTTTGCGCAAAGCATCCCTAAATGTTACCGCTCTTACATATAGCATATTCACCAAGGTACTTATTAATATATACGTTGCCCAAAAGAGTAAGCACCACTAAATGAACCACCATTAACTGAATGCTAAAGTCCTAGCTTTATAGAAGAGGCCAGACATGCAAAACATCACTGGAGTAAAATGGGACAACTCCATCAGATACAAATAAGATTATTAATTGCAATAATGTGCACTAATCAGAACCAGTGTTCCCTCTAAGCTGAGTTAGTGTGAGCTAGCTCACAGCTTTTTAGCCTCTGGCTCACACATTTTTGTCTCTAGCTCAGGAAGGATGGCTCCAGAACAAACTAATTTATGCAGCAGCCAAATCGCTGGCTCGCAACTTTAATGCCAGTAGCTCACAAAGTGGAATTTTTGCTCACAAAACTCCACAAAACTCCACAGTCAGAGCCACTAGCTGTAGACACAAAACTCCACAGTCAGAGCCACTAGCTGTAGACACATTACCTCAGAGAAGACAGTACCAGAGATAAAGTAATATCAGTAATATTTGGTATGTATATCTTACCAATGATTGAAAAGTTGCCTTCTACGTTATCAACTGCTAATTATTACTGTAGTGCTTGATACCCACTTAAAGGGGTTAACAAGTATGAGTAGTATATTACTCATCACATCATTGTCAGAAAATAGTTGCATACATTAAGCCTTGGACTGCACAACTGTGGTGATAAATTCAACATTCATCAGGGTGAAGTGAAAGACAGCTAGCTGTTGGACCGCACACCAAAGTGAGTTTTTATTCATTCCATGCTGATTGCTGCTGAAACACAAAATGTGCAGCACTCAAAAGATACATTGATTAGGAAGTTATTAAAGATTTAGTATCATAACCAAACATCATGACATAGTCTTTTAGGCTTTCATATACTGGTTCCTTGTTGATCTCTTTCTCTGAATTTTGACACAATTTGGCCCGTTAGTTATAAGCTGCAGACCTCTGGCCTACAGTGGTGATAACACTGGACCATAGTCTGTCCCCCACATACTCAGCCCCAAGACATGATAAAATCTCATAGACTTCAGAGAGCCCTGTTTGCCTTTCCCTCACTTACATGTAAGATATACAGTGCAATGAGTAATCTGTGGACACTTCTCATAACCACATCCAACTTTCCTTCTCCATTCAGGGCAATCTACACATCTTGGAGCATGTCACTTGTACAAAGGCAAGAGGGAGAGCTGGATGGAAATATGGGAGGTACATAATAACAGGTTTGCCAGAACATGCAGAAGTCCATATTTTGTGCAGTCTGGGGAGTAACAGCTGACCTCATAGTCCAGAGTTTTGGGCCTCCCAACTCCCCCATCTTAAACAAGCCCCCACACAGGCATACAGTCTCAGGGAACAGTGTACAACTACAGGGTTCAGGCAGCCAAAAACAAATAAAATTTCATACTAAATTGAAAAGGTACAATATATATTCAGATACATGTTTAAAATAAAACACAAAGATTTTCTAAATAGAGGAGCAGAAGGCCAGAGGAATCGAATACCTATATTCAGAAAAATCATGAGAAAACTGAGCCAGGAAGATAAGGGATTATTTTGATTTTTCATCCTTTGGTGTTTCTCCTATCACCATTTTGATTTCACCTCGCTCTGGAATTGAACGTATCCTCCCCACATACTATTTTGTGTTACATTGAATTTTTTCATGTAAAATACATGTTTCAACATTATTTGTAAGAAGAAGAAGAAAGGTGGAACAAGGTGCAAGGAAGAGTAGTTTGTGTGACCTTTTAGATCCCAACACATTTTGTGATGAGAAATTTCACAATGAGATCAGTAGTTTCTGATTGAGATCCCCTGATGAAGATCATCACAAAGTCAAATAAGCTACTCTTCCTTGCACCTTGTTCCTTTTTCTCTGTCAATATTAGTTCTGTCATAAAAATCAGCCTTAAACATATATTGTAGAACTGAATGACATATTCAACATGTAAAAATCCTGTTTAATAGCATATGAACACATGCAGCATGCATACAAAATATTGTACAAAACAGTGAAAAACATAGAACTGAAATCCACACACAGAGAATACACAAATATTATAAACAAAAGTACTAAAACAAAATAGGGAACATTTGCACATCCCAAGCATTTATCCCTAATTGTCATATCACAGGCTTCTCATTTTTGTCAAGGTTTGTCCACAGTAGGGATGTCATCTCTGGAACCACTCTGAAGATTCTTTGGGCAGACTGGATACTGCACTCTTTTAATTTCTCTTTTATGTTGCATAACAGCTCAAAACATGTATTTAGTGTTGCAGCTAATTTGGAAATTGGGGCTATCAGAGAGAGAGAATTATCACAAAAAAGCAGCCAAGACTCTCATTTCTGGATTTTATTTGCATTTCCCTCCAAAATATATTTTTTATTTGCCTGTTAAGAGTGACCTCTACTGGAAAAATGGCACAACGACAACTTTTTTAAAAAATGCAGTGACACAGTAAGGTTTTCCCCCCAGTGGGAATTGTGTGACACAGTAATATAAAGGTTAATATAATTTTAAAGCAATATTAGTTTATAAATGCATCTGAAATCTATGATCCATTCTAGTTTCTTGGCTGTTGCCTGACTTTAAACAAAAGCAATTGCAACTTGTTCAAGCTGCCCAGCTGTTACTTCCAATTAAATTTCATGAACTTGTAAGAACACCAGGCTCAGAACACAGATTTTTTATTGAGGTGTGGACATTTCTTAATGTTATTATGGTTTAAAGAAATACTGTCTATGCCTTGCACACAAGAAAATAAATGAATGTGAATGAAAGAATACAAGTAAATCTGCTTTTTTAAAAACTAGAGATATTTTAACAGTGAAGCCTAATTCTTTGTCCTTTTTGGAATGCATTTTGTTCTTTCAACACAACAGAAATACAGTAAAATTAATTTTGTTTCTTCTTGCTGTGTTGTTCTTAGGTTACAAGCTTCAAACCACTTTCTCCAGAGCATCTAATTGATGGGGAGTGCTTAAATCAGGAGCACTGATTTGAAAGATTGATTCACATAATTGTCTTTTTTATGTCACAATTGGGAAAACTGTCATGGATGGACTTAGGAAGAGAGATTGGGTGGGGGAGGTGGTTGTCTCACACACATTAACAGACTCTTCAGGGTGGCGGAGACACTAACTAGAATCTTTTTGAAATATATCAAAATGTCTTTTTATGTCTGCTTCATTAAAGGATGCCGATTAGGATTGCCAACTTCGGCTTGGGACATTTCTGAAGATTTGATAGTAGCATCTGGGAAGGGTGGAGTTTGGGGAGGGGAGGGGAGAGAGCTCAGCGGGGGAATGGAGCCCTAGGGTCTGTCTTCCAAAGCCACCATCGCCTCCAAGGAAACTAATCGCTATTATAATCCTGGGAGGTCTCCAGGTTCCACTTAAGGTTGGCATCATAATGTCAGTAGTTTCATCCAAAATGACATTTTTAGTGCAGTGATTTACAACTCAAATAACAATCAGAGCTACTTTTACATTCTTCCAGGCCCAGCGGGTCCAAATCATATTAAAAATGCTTTTTGTATACATAATTTGAACTCAAACTGCTCTGTTCAGTTCTGCCCCATCTGATCACTCCCGTTTTCCTCTCTGCACCAGCACAGATCTCAGGAGTCTTAGGCCTCTTTTTTGTCTCTCTCCACCTCATTCCACACGCTTCCCTCTCTCTGTGGTAGTCACATGCACAACCCCTTTCCTGTCTGCATTTTGTGGCTTCTCTCTCCTCACACTTTTTTAAAGCTAGGTTTTCCACCTTCACATAACTACATCACTAACTTGTTGATTAAAATGGGGGGGAAGCCTATGAGCCTTCCTAAAAACCAACCAACAAACAAAAAGCCTATAAGTCTTTTGGTTGGTTACCAAGAAATTTATACTCTCCATAAACTGGCTTAAATTCATTTTTATGTCTTTCCATTTTTTTACATCTTTCTAAATGAAAGCTTCATTCCTTTGAATAGAGACTGAATGGCAATAGCTGTTCTGAAGCAATCCCTAGCTAGCTGCATCTACACAGGATGTGTGGGGGAATGCATGATTGGTGGGTTGGAATGAAAGATATTGTTCTCGGTGACCTGAGCAAGCCATTTGGCATAAGCTTTGCTTCAGCTGTGTCTTTTCTAAAGCCTTTATTAGTCTCCAGAGTTATATGGTTTCTTTCCTTTGACTTCCTGGTTTTTATACCACAAATTAAAATGGTTCTGCACAGTATAAGCGCTACAAAGCAGTACTGTACAACCAGGTGGCTCTCATCAATTCTGCATGTTGTTAAATATGATTTTGTTTTGCTTGTTTATTCTATTAAGTCCTATGCAGCAGTAGACAGAACAGTATATCAAACGTACAAAGAATTCCTTTAAAGGAAGAAGACGTCTTTGCACTCTCATTAGCATAGGGTAGTCAACAAATTCCATATAATCAACTAAATTCCTGAATTAGCTAACACCCAAGTTGGACTTGACAATGTCTGAATGTGAGTGCTATGCAGTACCTTTATGTACCTAAGGACATGGTGGTGCTTCTTCACACATCAGCATCACCTCTCTCAAAAGCCAGAGCAATGCTAATATGAAGAAGAGTTATAGCCTGGGAACCTTGTATTGAAGACCATACCAGGGTGATTTAGGCGTACACACTTAGGGTAAGCTTATTGATTACAGTGTGGAATGGCATCCTTGACAGATCCCTTAGAGTAGGGAACCTAGCATTGCCTAAGAAAATGCTGGAAGGTGCGGGGGGCGGGGCACTGCCTGGGAAGACTAGAGTTTGGGAGGATGTGATGTTACTTCCAGATGGCATTCTCAGAATTTCCTCTAATATCTATGATAAAGACCACAGAGACCAGGGGAAATTCCTAGAGTGCCACCATGGAGGCCATTTTTTCTCCTACTCCCCAGTTTCTCAAAAGAAGGAGACGGGCTGGGGTCAGGCCAATGGCCCATCCATCCCAACACTTTGTCACATAGTGGCCAAAAATACCAGGTGCCATCAGGAGGTCCACTAGTGGAGCCAGGACACTAAAAGCCCTCCTACTGTTGCCCCCCCCCAAGCTCCAAGAATACAGTACATCACTTGCCCCAGACTATATCTTGTGGCTAATAGCCACTGATGGACCTCTGCTCCATATGTCTATCCAGTTCCCTCTTGAAACTGTCCATGCTTGTAGCTGCCACCACCTCCTGTGGCAGTGAATTCCATGTGTTAATCATTCTTTGGGTGAAGAAATACTTCCTTTTATCTGTTCTAACCCAGCTGCTCAGCAATTTCATTGATTGCCCATGAGTTCTCGTATTGTGAGAAAGGGAGAAAAGTACTTCTTTCTCTACCTTCTCTATCCCATGCATAATCTTGTAAACCTCTATCATGCCACCCTTCAGTCGTCGTTTCTCCAAGCCAATGAGCCCCAAGCACTTTAACCTTTCTTCATAGGGAAAGTGTTCCAACACTTTTATCATTCTAATTGCCCTTTTCTGCACCTTTTCCAATGTTATATTATATATATATATATATATATATAAATGCTATAATATATATAACAGCTTGGGTACCTGGAAAGCCTACCATAGAAATATTAGAAAAATCCAGTGGATGTATAATAGAGTTGCCAGGCTGCAGCTGGAAATCCCTGGTAAGAAATGGGGGGGGGGGGGCTGGCCAACATGACACTGGTATGTGTTTCTCCACCCATCCCCTATTGCTGGCACCTAAAGCAACAGTGGGCAATGAGATGGGATTTCAGGACACCTCCAGCTATAGCAGGCGGGCTGGCATCCCTAATGTCCGTTTGATAAATGAGCTATTCTTCTTTATAGTAGGTATAAGCACTGAAAAAACCCCTCTGAAATTTTCTTAGATATGTAGTCAGGTTCTATTTACTAAAGACCAAATATCAGCTCATTTTTTCATGGAAAGAAGAGGACCGGAGAGGACTGGTCTGCTACTTAGTCTCCAATTATACAGTGTCTTGGGTACTCCTGGGGGCAGAAAGGATGTTTTATAAACGAATGAACTAAATTAATATCCTAGATAAATCAGCAGCAGCAGGGAAGATGTTAGTTGGATTGCCTTATTTCTGGGGGAATTATGATTTAAAAAGGGCAATTGGCATATAGCACAGGGAGACATAACCTGTGTATATCAGAGTCAGAATTCCCAGAGCCTGTGAATAGATGAGGAAAACAGGTTGATGTAATAATTGATCTTTTACTCAGTAATTCTCAAGCACACAATAATAATTAACAAGCATATACACACACACAATACAGAACTAGGGAATTAGGCAGAAAAAGACAGCAACTTTCACATTAGCAGGAGTATTGTTGGTGGGTGATATGTTACCTATCCAGTGAGATAAGTAGACCATGAAGCGAAAAAGGGGAAAAAAGAGGGAGAGGGAATGGATCGTGAGCCAGCCAGCAACACACATGGAGTGGTCCCAAACTAATTAGGGATGGAACCTGAAAGGTGGGGTGGGGGTGAGATATCCAACTGCATGTGCAGAGAGCTCGCCTTAAAGTAGCCAATTTGTGACCTGAGGCATGAGCCAGGTGGTCACTGGTTCCAAGGAAAAGTAAAAGAAAAAAAATTTCAGGATGGATAGGACAAAGGAAACAACAGTTGGACAATTTAGGGTTGATGTGCAGCAGGGAGCGACACCTCTGGGAGAAAGGGTGAGACAAAGGAAGGGGGATGAGGGTGCAATCACTTTGAGGATCCGGTGCTTGACATGGGCATTCTCTTGATCGCTGGCAGGAAGGCTTAATTGCTTCTTTTGTTTCTAGCTGGGCAACAGTTTTGTTTCAAGATGACTCAGGGGGGAAGAGGAATGTGCTGCGTGTTGGAGAAGCTATCCCTTCAAGGCTGCTGTGCAGGAACATCTGTCCTCTGTCAGAACATGACTCCTCTCTGGTCCGCTGCTGTATCTGTGTTCATAGAGACCGGGCTGCTGGTCTGCATCATGGTGCATGTGTAGATGCAGAGATGCATGGGCAGAAGTCTTCTGTAGTCCCAAGTTCAGATCTGGCTTGGCATGTGTCTTTAGCACAAGGCTACCTTGGCCACAGTGTACAGTCCATAGTACAGCATGAGGCTCTCACTTAGAACCACAGCACCCAGTTCCAGTTCAGAATTTTTATTTATATTTATTTATTCAATTTATACCCCGCCCTCCCCGCCAAGGCAGGTTTAAATATATGATAGTATGGAGTATATTTTATAGCAGTGGTATATATTTATACTGTTTAACATGTGCCCTGACCCACCCTGGGGATTCATATTAGGATGAAAGGGGAGGATATAAACGTTTTAATAAATAAATGAGTGTTCTTTCAATTCTGTTGAGGCCTTGATTTCTTGTAGTACAGGACACGGTATTTGATTTGGATCCTGGAAAACCAAGTCCCCGCTCTGCTATGAAGCGTACTGGGTCACTAATTCACAGGGCTGTTGGGAGCTCCTTGGAGAAAGGATGTGAAATGAGTGGGAGTAAAATAAATAAGCCATCTGCCTTTACTATGCAGCTGCTCCTGTGGAATTAAAACTACTATGCAGTCAATGAAGAAGAACAGGCAAATTCAAGATATTCAGGGCTCACAATCTGCTTGTTTTGGACGTGCTAAAAATTCTTCACATGCCATAAACTTGTTCAAATTATTCATCATACTTTATGGATCCCAGTCCTGTCCCAAGGATGACAGATCTCTCCTGTTGTTATACCTTCTCAACCTTTGGGGATGTTTTCCATTTATTTACTTAATTGAAAACACTTCTTTTCTACCTTATCTCCTTGGATTCAAAGTAGCAAACAAATTAGCAATCAAGTTGCAAAGGCATAATGTAATGAAATTAAAACAGATTACAATACAGAGTTTACTAAATTAAAAGTATTCAGACCACACACCCAAAAGTTCAACACACAGGACCAGCATACTCATAGCCACTCTCCACCAAATCACCTCTGGAACAGTACTGCATTACATGCCTTCTTAAATGTAGCAAGGGATGGTGGTTTCCGTACCTGTTCTGGCAGGCTGCTCCAATTTACTACATTCATGAGCTTGCTGTGGTCATGCAGACAGTCTTAAGGGAGGATCCTTAAGGATGAGGCTGTCTGAAGAGCATATAAGAGTCCTAGGCTGTGAAGGGCTTTCAAGATAATAACCAGCGATTTGAATTTTACCTGAAAGCAAACAGGTATCCAGTGAAGTTGATGTAACACTAGAGAAGAGCTTCGATGCTGTATTCTGCACCAATTGGAGCTTCTCTGATGTCTTTGAAGGCAGCCCCATGTGGAAAGCATTACAGTAGTCTAATCTGGAGGTTATAGTGTTATGGATCATCATAGCCAGGTCAGCAGGATTTTGTTAAGAGGCCACCTGATGAGCTAGATGTCACTAAGAGAAGGTGCTCCTAGCAACAACAATGCCTCCCTTATCTATTAGCAAGGCCATATCCAGGAGCATCCCTAAGCTTTTAACCTGATCTACCATGTAAAGGTTAATCCCGTCTAAATCTGGTAAATCAACACTAGCCAAACATTCTACCTCCCCAACCAGCATCACTACTGTCTTGTCTGGATTAAACTTCAATTTCTTTATTCTTAGCCACTTGACCATAACCTCAAGAACTAGCCCAGGAGGTTCACAGTTACCTCCAGAGGTTTGGCCAATGAAATATAAAGCTGAGTGTCATCAGCATATTGGTGACAACCCAATCCAAAATTTCTGATGATCTCAGCCAATGGTCTTACGTAGAGATTAAAGAATACTGGGGATAAAACGGATGCTTGGGGTACCTCACACATCAGGTTCTGGATAGCTAACTCTACCTTTCCTGAGGTAGCTATTTGTTTTCTACCAAGAAAAAACTAGTGAAACCAGTGAAGGGTTGTCCCTTTTATCCCAAACTCTGATTGCAGTTGGTCGACCAAGATTTCATGGTTCACTTTATCAAATGGTGCTGATATATCTAACAACGTCAGCGGCAATGAATTGGTTTCATCCAATTGTAATATAAGATAATCAACCAAGGGCTCAAGGGCTGTTTCAGTCTGAATCCTGGTCTAAGGCTCTATTGAAATGGGCCCAGGGCAGATGTATCATCCAAAAATGCCTCCAGTTGCTCTGCTATGACCCATTCAATCACCTTGCCCAGAAAGAAGAGATTGGATTGCTGATAATTGCTTGCATCTTTTTTTAAAAATAATTTTATTACTCAATTTACAACAAATAAACATAACCATTCCTTAACAAAAAATAATGAACAAAGGAAAACCCCCAAAGGCAAATGCAAAACAAAAAGTAAGAAAAGAATAACATAGTAATTGTTATACATTTTGTTTTACAGGTTTAACCCAATGTTTTTGTGAGTTTATACCTGCATTATTTATTACACCACATCTTTCCATAAGTTCCTAATATTAAATAGAGGATGAAGAATATTGGCTAGCAAAAGATATAAATGGAATACAAACATTTTAAAAGCATCCATATTCACTTCATACTTTACTAATCTAATTTGATGGGCTGTTTGTTTGTTTTTTTAGCAGATCTATGTTATTCTCATACCATATGCCAATTGGAATTTTTTTGTTGTGGATTTCCAGTGTCAAGATGATGAATCTCACTGGCATTAAAAATGATTAATGATTTATGTTCCTGTTTCTTATGTTCTCTAAATAAATTTAATAATGTCTGCAGTTGCTCTGCCACAGCTGCTTAATCACCTTGCCCAAAAAGAGTAGAATGGATACAGGCTGTTAACTGCCCACTTTGTTACCCCTACCAGCTTAGATTTAAGAAGCTGAATCACTGCCTTCAGTTTCTGGGGGGAAATCAACTAAATGGCAAGGCTTAGCGAGAGGATCTCCCTACCTTTGTTTACAGGGATCTTTACCATTAAGAGCGCTCTCAATAACTAGACAGTTGCTTAACCAAAAGTGTTGTTTTTATTAAACAGAAGACAATCCTAATAAAATGCACACATACAGAAATAAAACACATGTTAATCATACATACAAGTAATGGAAGTATAGAGGTGAGTGGGAATAATAGGAGGGTGATGGGGAAATATGCTTTACCCATCCAGGAGATCAGGAGTCCATGGAGAAGAGACTGGGAAGATGGAAAATGACTCAAATGAATTTGGGGGTGACCTGCCAGTAGGCGCCTGGGGCAGACACACAGAGACTGGGGCTGCACTGGGCTTGTTATACCCAAAAACGTGTCCAAAGGGCTTGCTAATGTGCGGGATCCCTCAGAACAAAGAATTGATGGGATTAATCAAGTATAAAACAATGTCATTGGGAATACTGAATAGGGTTCTCAGGTACAGACAAAGAACAGGAGACATTCTTAGGAGGAGTTTTAGATGTAAAACAAAGTTTGAGCTGAAACTCCAATTGCTTAAACAATGCTTCTTGGTGACCCTCCATTTGTGTTAGGTGGGGAAGAGGGGAGCTGTTGTTATGAAAGAAATAGGGGTATGAAAAGGGGAGGGATTAGCAATCACAGGAGATGACAAAGAAACTCATATTTTGTATCTGTGTGGATGAATGGATTTCCTGGCACAAACAGGAACTGTTAATGTTTCTGTTGGAATGTGGCTAAGAATGTGAGACGTTAAAGATCCACTGATGATCCCTAATTGCTGTAGAGAAAAGGCTACCCAGTTGTGTGAATAGTGTATCGGTTAGTGTGATCTGACCAGGAAGGGATGAGCCAGATGGTGTTATGTCCGCTGACTGCCACTAGGGGCCAGCAGGATGCACTCGGAGCTTGGCTCCAAAAGAACAATAGGGGCTAGGATCCTGAGACTCCTAGTTAGCACCGACTATTGCAGAGCATGTGCTATTGTTGATCGGATGCCCGGCTTTGAATGATTATAATAGGAATGAATATTTTCCTGTAATATTGGGTTGAAGGCTTTTATACATTGTGAGTGCTATACTAAGGATTTTTCCTGCTAAGAGTCTTCTGTACACTATAAGTACTGTATGAAGTAGTGTGAACTTATTGAAGAAGAATTATCAAAACGAAGATCAAAGTCCAGAGTCTTCATCCATTTTGTCTGTCATTTTGTCTGTGTACCATTTATGGACTTGTACTATTCATTTTGTTTGTGTACCATTTATGGACTTGTACTATTCATTTTGTTTGTGTACCATTTATGGACTTGTACTATTTATGGACCTGCACACTATATGATGCAATTTGGTTTCACTGATATATGTGCTCCTCTTATATAAATTGATCTTTTTGCATAACTTTTTGAGCACTTATGGTCTACGTTATTTGTGCAGTGCTTGTTTATTTACAGGAAGTTTAAACCCTCCAATGGGATCTGTGGGTGTCACATGGGGACTGTATATAGTTGGCCGTTCTGGCTGGTTGTTGTTGTTGTGTTGTGTGCAAGTAAACTATGAGCTGCTAATCACTGAGCATCTTTCTTCGCTATGCGTCGAATTCAGTACACAACAATGGTTATGAGGATGGGATCCTGCTGAGCTGGCCGGGCTGCTGGGCATCCGAGGAAGACCAGGAACTGCTGCTGCTTCAACCGATGAGCACCAAAGGCATACAATCCACTTCCCCGCAACAACCACGCAGCATGATGGCAGTTGCTCTAGGAGAAGGACTTGTCCCTCCGTTTGACCCTACCAAACCGCATCACTGGGAAGCTGGGGTCGAGGGATTCAAGTCCATCTTGACTTTCTATGAGGTCACTGACGAAGGAAGGAGGAGGGGCCTCCTTGTTGGCTCATGTGGCCTCACCACCGTGGAGCTGGCTTGCAACTTACTCTCTCCAACAAAGCTGTCCAAGGCCATGTTCAAGCAAATCATCAAGGCACTACAGGCCCACTTTGTCCCCTGGAGATCTCACGCCACATGGCCTTCCACTCCCGGTACCAGCAACCGAGGGAACCTGTAACCATGTACCTGGCTGAGCTCCACCAGCTCGCCTCAGAGTGCACGTTCGGGGCCCAACTCAAAACAACTCTCCATGACCAGCTGGTCTGTGGCCTCCACGATGAGAAGCTCAGGCAATGGATCCTGGAGAACGAGAAGTGCACTCTCGCATCGACCCTCTCCACTGCCTCAGCTTGGGAGAGGTCACACCCTGCTGCGGCGATGGTCGCTCACTGGACAAGCATGGACCCAACCGACCTAGTGGAGGAGGAGGCCCAGCAGATCCAAATGCCTGACTGGAGGCATTGAAGGACTTGCCACTTCAGAGACACTGTCTGCTGGAGTTGTGGCCGCACAGGACACATCGCTCAGGCCTGCCATTCCCGGGGGTCCCGTGCCCCGCCATCACAACTCCTACTGGGCTGCCAGGCTGCTGCACATTGTGAGGATGATGAGTCCCATGACGAGCTCTACCTCCTTGGGAGCGAATCATTGGAGCAGGTACTGCGGCTTCCAAGCCAGACCTCAGCCCCTAAAATCCAATTCTGGGTCAAAATAGAGGGGTCCCCTTGTTCCATGGAGCTGGATTCCGGCTCCGCAGCCTCCATCATTTCAATGGAGACCCTTAAGAGACTGTGTCTGGAGGGGGGACCCCACCTATGCCCTTCCCCTGTGACCCTGATGGACTTTCAGAGGAACCGCGTCCTTATCCTGGGTGTGGGTAGTTTCTGGGTCCAGTACCAGGGGTTTGATGATTACTTGGACTTGATTGCAGTCGAGGGCAACCTGGTCAGTCTATTGGGCTGTGTGTGGTTCACCCTGTTGGGAATCTCCATTGAAGGAGTACAGCTCTGTGCCCCACAAGACTTTACCATTGCATGATAAATAAGGCTCTCCAGGGCTATGCCTATCCGATCCCGGTAGTAAGCCACATGCTAGCCACTTTGGCAGGGGCAAAGATCTTTGGCAAACTTGATCTCGCCCAAGCTTACCAACAGCTCCCAGTTGACGAGGCAACCGCTGCTGCGCAAACAATAGTGACGCATAGGGGGGCTTTCCTAGTTAAGCGACTGCAGTTTGGGGTGAGCAGGGCTCTTTCAACATCTGATGGACTCTCTCTTAAAAGGGATCCTGGGTGTCACACCATTCTTCCATGATGTGCTGATCGCTGCAGCAATGCCGGATGAGTTCGCTGCCCAACTGTGTGCCATCCTCCGCTGTTTCCACAATGCCAGGCTGAAAGTGAAGTGGGAGAAGTGCCTGTTGGGGGTTCTGTCCGTTGATTTCCTGGGGTTCATGGTTGACGCGGATGGCCTGCATCCAGCTAGGGACAAAATAAATAGCATTGTAGAGACTCCCCCGCCCACATCAAAGGCAGAACTCCAGGCATTCCTAGGGCTTTTGAACTTTTACTACACCTTCCTCCCCCACAAGGCAGCGGTAGCAGAGCCCTTGCACCACCTCCTGGACAAGCACGTTCCTTGGTTTTGGGGGCCCCACCAGGCTGCCACTTTCAAGAGGATCAAAGCACTGTTAATATCAAACAAGATCCTGGTGCATTTTGACGAATCACTGCCAGTGGTTCTAGCCTGCGATGCCTCCCCCTATGGCGTGGGCGCAGTGTTGGCCCACCATCTCCCAGACAGGCGGGAAGTGCCCATCACATATTACTCCTGGATGCTATCGGCGGCAGAGCAGAACTACGCCCAGATAGATCGTGAGGGCCTGGCGATTGTGTCAGGTGTAAAAAAATTCACCATCGCCACGGACCATTGCCCCCTTCTCGGCCTCTTTGCCGTGGATCAGCATACACCACAGATTCTCTCCCCGTGGGTCCTCCAGTGGTCCATTTTCCTGGCTGGCTACAACTACACCCTCGAACACTGCCCTGGAAAGGCTATGGGTCATGCCAACACCCTTAGCTGCCTGCCCCTGCCATCCATTGATGCTGACCCGGCTCCTGCGCACCACATCCTCCAGGTAGAGGACCTCCCCAACTCTCTCCTCTGGGCCGGGGATGTCGCCTGCCATTCAGCCAAGAACCCTGTCATCTCCCACGTTTTGGGCTGGGTATTGAGGGGGTGGCCTGCGGCCGCAGCGAGCCCAGAATTCACAGCTTTCGCAGCTCGCTGGGGTGAGTTGTCTACCTACTTTGGGGGGACTGGGTGGTAGTCCCCAGTGCCTTATGGCACCAAGTCCTGACAGCCCTTCATGAAGCACATCCCAGGATTGTCCATATGAAGGCCCTGGCCAGGAGCTATGTGTGGTGGCTGGGAATCGATGTGGAGGTGGAGGATTGGGTGAGGTGCTGTCAAATATGTCAGCCGTCCAGCCTAATCCGTCAAGTGCACCCACCCAACCCTGGGAGTCTGTCCGGATGCCATGGTCAAGGCTCCACATAGATTTTGCCGGGCCATTCCACAGACTGCTGTTTCTGGTCACAGTGGACTCAAAGTGGCTGGAGATTAGTCCAGTCTCCGTCACCTCTACCCGGGCCACAATCCGGGCACTCCACAAGATCTTTGTGACCCATGGGCTGCCTGACACCACCATCTTGGACAATGGGATGGCATTCACGGTGGAGGAATTCTTCTTTCCTGTGGGCCTCAATAGACAGAGAAATATCTCTTTATTTTGGTTGGGGGGAAACTATTAGTTTGACAGATGCCCTAGGGCCACCCTCCCAACATAGCAAGTCCAGACTTGTTCTTTTGCTCCTAGAAACCATACTGTTGGGTTTTGCTCCATCTTGGTTTAGTGTATATTTCCAGGCCACTTCTAGGCCAGACATAGCTTGCACTTAGACAGAGGGTGTTTTCTGCCAGTGGCTCCCCTTTTCAGAGGCACTTAGGGGGCCTTACAACCTGATCCAAGGTGGACAACCTTCAGGTTAGGGCTAAAGTTCTCTCAGAGTTACAACTGATCTTCAGACATCAAACAGGATGGGCAAGGATCTAGTATGCAGGAAGTGGCCTTCACAACCCCAAGCACTCTGTTGGTATCTGTCAGGAAACCCAACCTGAAGCTATCCGTGGATCTGTGACAAGAGGTTGCCCTCAATAACTGCAGCACAGGATCTGTTTCTAAAGTGGTGTCTAAGTCAAACCAGATGAGAGAGGTTTTATCATGAAAGAACTGGGCAAAATAATCACAACTGATTTCCAACTCAGAGTCAGAAGTGTGCTGCCCAGAAGTCTTGATGTCTATAGTATGTTCTGTCAGATCTGACGAGTTTTCCACTGAAAGCAATCTCCCCAGGTAAACCAAGAGGTCAGTGTATCCTCCTTGAAGAGAAAATAACAAAACTATTCCAAATGTTGCTGAATTTTTTAATTTAAAAAAACCTTTCAGTAAAAAGAAAAAGAAAAAGAAGAGGCTGGGGCTTTGTTTTGCATAAGTTTATTGCAAACATGTCCCAAAACTGATGAACATACAGAAGGTATAACACTAGTCATTTCTTTTCTGGAAAAAATGAGCAGGGCTTGCAAAATTGTCAACCAATTAGCATGAGTTACAAGTCTAAGAGACACCTGCTGTGGATAGAGCCAGGGTTTTTTTACCTATTGAGAGGAAACCTGACCTTTGCCACCTATTGACCCTTTAAGTAAAGGTAAAGGTTTCCCTTGCTTGAAAGCCAGTCGAATCCGACTCTAGGGTGTGGTGCTCATCTCCATTTCCAAGCCAAAGAGCCAGTGCTGTCCAAAGACGTTTTTCCGTGGTCATGTGGCCGGCATGACTAGATGCTGAGGTGCATGGAATGCTGTTACCTTCCCACTGAAGCTGTAGCTATTTATCTACTTGCAGTTTCTTGCTTTCGAACTGCTAGGTTGGCAGGAGCTCGGACCAGAGACAAGAGCTTAGACCAGGCTAAATATTAATAATCTGTTAATCATTAAAATTTTCTAGTTTAGCCTAGTAGGTTTAACACAGCATTTTGCCAGCATAAAGTGACATCTCTCTTGCTTGGAAGAATTACAGTCTGATGGATGCATTCCAGGTGGTCATGACATACAAAATTACCTAAAGAAGTCATGTCAGCATCTTTGGAAAGAAACCCAGCATACAGGAAAGGCTTAAAGTGATCCTGCTCAGCACAATATGTTTATGAATGCTTGCAGGAGAAAAAAAGACGAAAGAGTTCAGCCAATTTAAATCTAAAAAAAAAATGGTTGACGTGTCAGTAGCAGGCTTCCTACTCCAAAGCCATTCAAAATAAAATAATATTTCATATGTTAGCAGACTCCAGGACACACAGTAAAATAAATTTTAGTAGAATATACCTATGTAGTATGAAGAAGGGAACTTCCTTAAAAGGTAGTAGATCATTATAGCAATCTTTCAGAGGTTACTTCGGTGAAGGCTGTCACTTCCTTCTGCTGAAATCTTACATAATCTGAAGATATTTAATGGTTTAGCATCATTACTGCTTTCATATATGCAAAGTGCTTTTCAGCTTTCTTTAAAATATTCCTTAGGGGGAAAATGTGAGAAAAAATTTCCTCAGAATATTCTTGTGAGGCAAGCCACTATTTCCTCCAGGTGCCAGCCCCTCCATCCATTGCTGGCCCCTGGTGAAGGCTTCCTGCCACTCACAATGGGTCTTCAGCCACTCCCGCTCAATCACCACCTACGTGGATGACAGGGTGGGCAGGATGGGCCATGCTGGCTGTGGGCCCCATGCTTGGGGCCCCAGCAATGGACCAGCATCCCTCCCCCTTGTCTGGGACACCAGTGGCTGTAACACATGGCTCAGAGGAATGTGCCTCATCCTGACACACCATCCTTCTCCCTGTCTGGCAGGCCAGTGCACTTTGAAGATGCTGAGTCTGCCCTCTGTGTCACCTCCCCCTTAGCCGCTGGATCTGGGGACTCTATGATGCCCAACAATTGCAGTACCATGAAGGCTACTGGGCACTGGTGCTATCACACCTTGCCCCCGAGCTGGCTCAATTCTTTTGGCCCCTGGCCCAGGAGTCTGGACACCTTTGTCCTCCTCCCCACATGGACCCCTGGCAGGAGGTCCCATGGCTGTGACCTCCCACGCTGCCTTTGGTGAGGCAGACAACCCAGTGCTGGGGTGTCCCCTTTGGCTTCCTGCCCCAGTAGCTGCCTTAGCCAGGCCCCCACGCACACACCTGCTTGGTGCGTAGGGGGCTATGGGCAGTTGGGGGGGGGGGCACTGCAGTCCCCCTGGCTGTTGGGATTGGAAGACGCCATGCCCAGTACAGCTCTTTGGCACTATTGTTGGTCAAGGAGGGGAAGGGGGTTGGGAAAAGGGTACCTCATTTACCTGTTCATCCAGAGCTGCCCCTATAGATGCTGGGATAGGAATTTGGTGCCCATTGGGGGGAAAAGCTGGGAGAAGTCAGCCACAAAGTATAGACTTTGCTCTCCCCTTGGTATGTTTCCACCAAGTGCTCCCTCGGTGGTGCTAAATGATGCCCCACCCCATACTTTCCCTGGCACCAAAGTGCATGTGCTCTAAGTCTGCACACCAGAAACAGCATGCTGTGTCACATACCCTACCTTATGATTTATGGGGCAACCTGCGGGAAGCATTTGTAGGGCAGGGGGGTGATTAGATGCTGGGGAGAGGGTGCACCCATCATGGTGGAGGGTGCTGATTGTGTGCACCCTGTCTCCTGAGCTGTTTGGAGTTTAACGGGTGTGGCCACAGCAATGGAGGGGGGAGCTTTTTAGCTCAGAACAGGAGGTAATGGGCTATGGTGGCACTTATGGGAGGCACAACTTTGCGCCTGCTTTGGGGGTGTTCCTGCACTCAAAACATTTAGGGAGCCACCTAACTGCCACCATGCCCCTGGCAAGCCCTGTTTCCCACTGGTGCAGGAGTTGCCACTGGAACACTGCAGTGCTTTGTGGTGGTGGTACTGAGGAGCACAGCACCATTAATGCCAGCATAACTGCCCTTTTCACTGGCATAAACTGGATTTATACTGGCATTCTGGTCAGTCAGCTTCTCATGCCGATTCCCCTCCCACACACACACACTTATGGTTGTGCTGTTTATGTAGAGTTCTAGGACATCTAATTTTTTTTAAAAAAAATCTAGAAACATCTTGTTTAAAATTGTTTCTAATGCTTTATTGTATTGTGTTTACTGCTGGGGAAAATTTGTTCCAGATCAAAATACACCAATAATTACTTTTTTGCTTACTTCAGTATATAGATATGGAACATGTGCTGACTTATTAGCGTTTAACAAGCTTAAACAACAACTTGATTGATTTACCTCCATAAAAAGTTAATCATTTTCCGGTGTTGTTATTATTGATGTTATTAACAGGATCACCCAAGCTACTGAGATGATATTTTAATATTTTGCATCTTGACTGTTCACCTTCATAAACTCCAACCTTTCTAATTATTGCTTTTAGTATAGCTGCCAAACTGAAAATTAAGGAGGACTGGAATTTGCTTTTAATTTCCTTGCAGAAGCAACTGGGGTGGGGAGAGAGAAGTTATATATCACATGTCAACTGATACAAATTAGGGTTTGTTTGTAAGTTAGATACTGAAATGGTGATCTGAAGTGGGTCTGCAAACCAAGTTATGGGGAAAAAATCCTGGGTTCTTTTCTGCTGAGGTGCTGAGAACTTTGATGTGAAGATGATAACCAATGGAATTTACCCTAATCTAACACAAGCTGAGCTCCCTCACTTGATGGCCTCAATGTATAACCCACAAAACTCATATGACATCTGTGTCCTTGGTGCTCAATAAACCTCTTGAGGTATTCTGCCTGTTTAGAGCTAAAAAAGCAGGGAGCGTCAAAAGTCTGGTAGGCCACAATACACAGCAGGTGAGGCAGCTTTTGGTTTGGTGGTTCAAAGTCATTGAGACGTGAGCTAACTGTCTTAGAGGTTTATGCTGACAGATGAGGAGCACCTGCAATACACTGGGGGAAGTGCACATTTTGAAGAAGCCTTTTTTTCAGAACTGTGCTACAGCTGATGGAACAGGGGAACAGCATTCAATTAAGTAAGTTGAGATAAAGACTATGAAAGGGGTCCTTTAACATACATTTCCATTCACTTAGTTCTTTAGAGCATCTGTAATGATCCTAATGGAGCTGAAAAAGGGGGAAAATGTAATCCAGAACAACACTGGATATTAGAATGGAATTTTGCTTTAAAGACAATTTATCTGCAAAAGAATTGTGCAGATAGTTTTGAAAGCATCATTTGAGGGATTTTATTTTTCCCCTCAACCAAGGAACATTTTCAGAATGAAATTAAGTAGTTAATGTAAAAAAAACACTGACAGCAACAGACTACCTCAGAGTGCTGCTGTTTTTTTTAAAAAAAAGAAATGGACAAAGTGATTCTGTTATCCAGGCATTCAGTCAAATCATACTGAAATATTACCTAAAGATTGCCTTTTATAATGATTTAAAGAAAAATTTCGGTTACTGCATTATTCTATCACCATGGTGATTTGGGACACAGAACAGGAATTAAACAATTGTGCAGGAATTTACACCCCCCCACGCTACATTTCTTCTTAAAAAAAAATTAAAACTGACACAGCTTAACCAAAATCCTGCATTGTGTCTTATCTGTCAAGGAATAAACTTATAGGATTCTTTATAAGATGACTCATGACAGCAAAGTCAAAATTCTATTCAGATAATATGTTTGAAAAGAGGTGCAAATCCTCCAGGAAAGCACATTTTTCTTTCCAAATTGACTTTGATAAATAAAAAGCTGAAATGACCTTGGCATCTGTAAATCCTTTGAAGTGTCCTATCCATCCTCAGGATATGAGACCATTCATCTTAAAACTAATTTAGTTTTAACATTAGACAAAAGCAGGTGTTCTCTGATCTGTAGAATGTGACAGTGTTGCTTGAGGATAAGATGTTTTAACTCTGCCTAAATTTGCAAAATGGCCTTAAATAGCTATTTTGTACAATTTATTTTATCACATTTCTATCCCTCCCTCCCCTGCAAGCGGGCTCAGGGTGGTTTACAACCCATTAAAACAGTTAAAACACAGTACAGAAGTCCAATTTAAAATACAACATATCATGACTATCTAAGATGCCAATCAATCTCCAAAGCCCTGGGTGCACCTGCAGTCCATGCACAGAAGGATCAGACCGTTGGGCAGGTGGTTGTCAAATCCCATCAATATTGTGTCTGCATACAGAAAGACAGAATTTATTTATTTATTTATTTAATTGGATTTGCTAGGCTGCCCTTGCATACAAGTAGGGCTCAGGGTGGCTTACAACAAAGTAATATACACATTCTCAATTAAAATCAAGATTAAAACCACCAATAAACATCAATCAATAAAAGTGGGGTGAAATGGGGGTGAAGCAGGGGAGGCTGAAGAAATGGACACCTGCCGTCTCAACCATAGGCCTGGTGGAACAGCTTAGGGTTGGCTAGGTCCTTCCTGGCATTCGGCGGGGGGCTCCTGGGTCCTTCCCGGGATTTTCTGCCATGCATGCTCTGATCTAAGAACAGTCCTCCCTTCTGGACTCAGCTAACCAGCTACACTGATCCTGAATCCTGTAATGTGGCTGCCCCTAGGCAGACAGCTTGGAAACTCAATTGGTACAAAACACAGCTACACATTTGTTATTGAGTATAAATTAGTATGGGCACCTAACACCTGTCATGGAAGAATTTATTTTGTTACTAATCTGTTCCCAAGTTCAATTCAAGATGTTGGTTATCTCTGAAGTCTACCATGGCTTGGAAACAAGTCTGAATGACTTGTTTGACTGAATGCCTCTTACCAATGCACCATTTTAGGTGTGCCCAAAGCTCCCTATTCAATGCCTCTTTGGTACAGCTTGAGCATTTGGCCTCTACTAGAGATTGTGACATCTCTCTCTGTGTGTGCGCTATTCCAGATTGGTGGAGCACTTTATTTATCAGATACCACCCCCTCTCTCTCACACTCACACAAGACCACACCCTTTTGAGGGGTTTCTTTTAATTTCCATGTTATCAGTGTCATGTTTTGTTTTGATACTGATTTGAAAATTTAATCTGGGTAAAATTTTACCATGGTTACCACTTTTTAAATTGTAAGCCTTTTCATGACTGTTGTTACTTAAGCATGATTGTTCACTTTTCATGCCTACTGGCAGTTTGTTTTAAGTAAAGTAGAGCTGGCAACCCTAGGTATATTTCAAATAAATATGATGATACATATAGTTCTGTCACATTCCCAGTGGACTCATGATCTGGAATGTTTTAGGAATTTTATTTCTGGGAAATTAGGTTCTGAAAAGCAAGATGTTTGACCTCCCCCACCCCGCTGTTTCTCTAGACATTTCTGCGTAAGTTCATTTAGATTCTCCCAAGGCTGAGGAGCTGTATCCCTTTCACTGCTGTCCCTCTTTGCTTATGTCCCCAGCTCTTGACCATGTATGGAGTTGGAGCCAATCAGCTTTTCTGCTGATAAAAAAGGAAGCAGGAGTTCCCTTTGATAACCCAAATTATTACTATTACTTTCATTTATAGTCCACCTTTCTCTCTGGGACTCAAGGCAAATTAAAAGTATGATAAAATATTTAGTCAATCAGCAAGTGGGTTACAAGTATGATAACATTTTAATCTAAAAGTAAAGGTTTCTGGGATTTAAGAAGGGGAGGGGACCCAAGCAACCATAACAGTCAGAGAAGTCAGCTCCTGAGCTGACCCATTACGCCACAGCTCTGCTGTCTGTACAAGAATGCTCTCCTGAATTATTGTTTTCCAAACTAACAGAAGTGTGTGTGTGTTTGTGGGGGGGCTTCCTAATACTCTCGGGCAGACTGTTCCATAATTTGGGAGCCATCACAGAGAATGGGCAGCCGCTGATTTTATCTGTTTGCAGGATGTCATCTTTAGAAGGCTTTGCTCAGATGAGCAAAACGGTCACAGTGACAATCCTGCAGGTACATGGATCCAAATTCCATTAATGGCTTTGTTGGTTATGCTAGGGATCATGGGACTATTCGACAAAAGCCATGTGGACACATGTTGCAGTAAGGATGAGAACTGAGTGAAAAAGAATTGAATGAAAAAGCTGGCTGGGTCCAATCCATGGATCCATTAGCACCTTTGCTACTAAGTATTTGTGAAGAGGCTGACATTTCTGGTAAGTTATGAGTGGCACAGAGTTAGCAAAATGTTGATCAATGTAGGTTTCCTTTTCAGAAACAAAATAACTTTATATATATATACTTAAGGTGGGGAGAATAAAACTATATTCAGGAGGTGCTGTTGATCACATTGGTTGCAATTACACTGTAGCTGTGTGAAGTGGTACACTAACCTCATGAACTGGAAACAGCTTGGGATAGAATTTCATCTGTAATTCAGTCAGGTTTGCAAGCTTATTTAAAGGTCATATTCAGCATACGCATAAAGATATTTATTGTAGATCATTTTGGTGAAACAAAGGGATAAGGGTATCTTCACAGTATTCAATACCAAATTTCCCTAACTTTTTAGGAAGCAGCCGTATGCACTAATGTACCATATTCAGATTAAAAAACGATGGAGTCAGAAACTCCTGCACAGCTAACCAGAAAAGTTTTTCATTTGAGTGTTGTTCGGATGACCTGTGCACTCTCTCTGAATCCTCCTAGGATTCAATGAAATATTCGTTTAGGAAGCAGAATTATTCCCCAGTTCCATGTTCTTCAAGGAAAACGCGAATGCCACATCATCCCTTTGTATAGAGCCACCTACTCCTTCCTGTACATCTGGCCAAGCTCATTAGTATCCTCCCCCGCACCTGGATAGTAGGAGTGGATGGTTTCTGTGAAGCTGCATCACGGTTAGCTCAACAGTAGTGTGGAGAAAAAAAGGGCAAACACTGCAGAGTAGAAGAGTTATTCTGTCTCATTTCTTTTATCAAACATGCCCTACACCAAGCCAGTCAAGTTTTTCATGCTGTTTCCAACGAAAAGCATTGAGGTCCAATAAGCTTGCAAACCTGACTGAATTACAGATGAAATTCTATCCCAAGCTGTTTCCAGTTCATGAGGTTAGTGTACCACTTCACACAGCTACAGTGTAATTGCAACCAATGTGATCAACAGCACCTCTGGTTGCCTTTGACTCCCCCACCCTCCTGTGGTTAATAACGGAGACTTCAAATGACCATCAAATGAGAAACCAAAGGCCTAGTGTTACAGGCCACTGTCGTTGGTAAGAAAAAATGCTGATGTTCTGTGGTAGAGTGCAGGTGCTCAAAGTGTACACAGGATGTGTCACACTCTAGCAGGGAAGGTCAGTCCTGCTATGCTATCAATAGCTACCATTCTTATAACAGAAACACAATTTATTATCTGCTTTAATCAGCTAGGAAGTAACTCAAAATCCATTGAAAAAAAGTGGGGAGCTGCAATATAAAGACAAGAGAGCAATTTATTTATTTAATTTATATCCCACCCTCTCTACTAAAGCAGGCTCAGGGCAGCTTACACAAGATTACATTGAACAGATAAAACAGAAAAACCAGAAAAGCAAAGGAAGTCATTTGTGCCTTTCCTCCTGTCACCCCCCGCTGGTTTCTACTGACCCTTCTTCCCGCTCACTCCCCTTCTGCTTACCTCCCACATTCTAAATACATTAGAAGTAGGAAGCCAGCCAGGGAGGCAGTGGGGCCCTTGGATGACCAAGGGGTAAAAGGAGTAGTGAAGGATGATAGGGAAATGGCTGAGAAGCTGAATGCATTTTTTGCCTCTGTCTTCACTATGGAAGAGGAGAAGTGCTTGCCCACTCCAGAAGCACCGATTTTGGGAGGGGGTTTGAAAGACCTGAATCAGATTGCGGTGACAAGAGAGGAAGTCCTCTGACTGATGGACAATTTAAAAACTAATAAATCACCAGGCCCGGATGGCATTCATCCGAGAGTTCTGAAAGAACTCAAATGTGAACTTGTGGATCTCCTGACAAAAATATGTAATCTTTCTTTAAAATCTGCCTCCATTCCTGAGGACTAGAAGGTAGCTAATGTCACTCCCATCTTTAAAAAGGGCTCCAGGGGAGATCCGGGAAATTATAGGCCAGTCAGTCTGACATCGATACCGGGTAAGTTGGTGGAAACTGTTATTAAGGAAAGAATTAGTAGGCACATTAATGAACAAAAACTATTGAGGCAGACTCAGCATGGGTTCTGTAAGGGAAGATCTTGTCTCACTAACCTGCTAGTGTTTTTTGAGGGAGTGAACAAACATGTGGACAAGGGGGACCCAATAGATATTAGTTACCTTGACTTCCGGAAAGCTTTTGATACAGTTCCTCATCAAAGGCTCCTAAGTAAGCTCAATAGTCATGGAATAAAAGGACAAGTCCTCTTGTGGATCAAAAACTGGCTTATAAACAGAAAACAGAGAGTGAGTATAAATGGGAAACTTTCTCAGTGGAGGGTGGTAAGCAGTGAGGTACCACAGGGATCAGTACTTGGTCCGATGCTTTTTAACTTGTTTATTAATGATTTGGAATTGGGAGTAAGCAGTGAAGTGGCTAAATTTGCAGATGACACGAAGTTGTTCCGGGTGGTGAAAACCAGGGAGGAGTGTGAGGCACTCCAAAGGGATCTGTTGAGGATGGGTGAGTGGGCGTCAACGTGGCAAATGGGGTTCAATGTGGCCAAGTGCAAAGTGTTGCACATTGGAGTCAAAAATCCTAAATATAAATACACGTTGATGGGGTCTGAACCGGCAGAGACGGACCAAGAACGAGATCTTGGAGTCATAGTGGATAACTCAAAGAAAATGTGTAGACAGTGTGTAGCTGCAATAAAGAAGGCCAACGCTATGCTGGGGATTATTAGGAAGGGAATTGAAAACAAATCAGCCAGTATCATCATGCCCCTGTATAAATCATTGGTGCGACCTCATTTGGAATACTGTGTACAGTTCTGGTCGCCACATCTCAAAAAGGATATTATAGCATTGGAAAAAGTGCAGAGAAGGGCAACTAGAATGATAAAAGGGGTGGAACACCTTCCCTATGAAGAAAGGTTAAAATGCTTGGGGCTCTTTAGCTTGGAGAAACGACGGCTGAGGAGTGACATGATCGAGGTTTATAAGATTATGAATGGGATCGAGCAGGTTGAGAAAGAAGTACTTTTCTCCCTTTCTCACAATACAAGAACTCGTGGGCACTCCATGAAATTGCTGAGCAGTCGGGTTAGAACAGATAAAAGGAAATACTTCTTCACCCAAAGAGTGATTAACATATGGAATTCACTGCCACAGGAGGTGGTGGCAGCTACAAGCATGGATAGTTTCAAGAGGGAATTAGATAAACATATGGAGCAGAAGTCCATCAGTGGCTATTAGCCACAGGGTATAGATGGGAACTCTCAGTCTGGGGCAGGTGATGCACTCTATTCTTGGTTCTGGAGGGGACAGCAGTGGGAGGGCTTCTGGTGTCCTGGCCCCACTGCTGGACCTCCTGATGGCACCTAGTATATTTTGGCCGCTGTGTGACAGAGTGTTGGACTAGATGGGCCATTTGGCCTGATTCAACATTGGCTTCTCTTATGTTCTCTTATGTTCTTATGTAGACACCTCTCTCTTCTTCTTTCCTGCTTTTGGGCTTGGTGGAACAAAGCGTCAGCTATTGGAAAGTGCTGCTGAATTAGCAAGACCTGATAGGACCTACCAATTCCCTCCCCTAGTAAAACAAAAGAGATAAGGATTAGTTGGAAAGATCATGTAGCTTTTGCAAAAAAGATTAAGGAGGCACAGTTGCTCCTAAAGAAATTGCGGGGGCTTGTCTGGAAGCCCAAAGGAACCATCAAGCGATAGTGTTCTGAGCAGATTGCTCCTAATCCCAAGAACCTTCCAGAAACAGAGAAGTCTGGAGCTGCCTGTAATCACATGGGGGGGACAGTTGATCGTGGAGGCCTGTGAGCAGTGAGGGCTTGTGTTTGCTGAGGAAAGGACTGGGGGGAGGGAATCAAATTTTCAAAGAAAATGCAATGGCAATATATACTAAGCTACAATATCTTAATATTTGAATTTGGTCCAATGGAATACGGGGCCTCAGAGCCCCAAATGTCAGAAGTATAGTTTAACTACCACAGGTATCTAAGGCTAATGAATAATTTGGTATCATGGGTACATGGATTAACCAAGATAAATGTTGTTTGTATACATGAGAAATGAGATAAGGAGCTAGGGGGGAAAAAGGTATGATAACACCAATGGCAAACCAATGGCACTTGTACCTATCAAATATTCTATAGATTTAAAACATTAATGCAAAAGAAACTATCATTTGGAACATATTGGCTTCCACTCAGACTTTTAAAGAAAAATATGAAAAGTTCCCCAAAACATTGGAGATGCAGATGAAGTGTTGTGATGCTCAGTTGTAATTGCATCTTGCTCTTTAAAACTTTATTACTGTTAAGAGAGAGATAATAGTGCTATGTGCTGGATAATTTGACAAATTGTTAACAGATGATGTTTGTTAAGGATGAAGCCTTTGCATGTTGGCTGGAAAAGGTCATGTTTATTAAATCGATACCCCATTAGTAGGGAGATAGTGGATAAAATTGGTAGGTAGAAGGCCGCTTTTTTTAATCTCAGTCTCTCTTGACGATGGAGGATTTGCCCGTGGCTGAACCAGACTACCAGGAGGAGAAACTGATGTGCAAGATTTAAAGTTTTATTTCCCTCCTGTCTGAGATTCTGCCTGGAACAAGAACTTGCTTTTAAAGACAAAGTGAGATAATTTAAATAGCTTGGTTCCTTGTAAAGTTTTCAGTTTTGGACTCTTGAAGGTACTGCTGTTTGTTCTTTTGTAAAATAAAGTGTCTTTCTTTTGGAAGATTGTGGTTATCTGATGTGCATTTGGGATCTGATAAAGAAAGAGCTCATGGCACCTCTAGTGAGTTTCCCTTTCTCCAGGTCGGGAGAAGGGCTATATCACAGGGTGCATCACAAGTGTTCATTAACATGTATAATCCCTTACCAACCTGCCTGACAATAACAGTCATCTTTGGAAGCCTTGCTTCAGGTTGTCCCCACCTTCTGAGGTGGCAATCCAGGAAAGGGCCTTCTTGGTCATGGCACCAAAGCTCTGAAACTCTCTCCCCAGGGAGAGTCATCGGTACCCTTCTGTTGCTGTCTTCCGCCAGCAGGTGAAGACTTTTTTGTTTTGGCATTCCTTCAGTGCTCCTTCCCTCTTTCCTTCCTAAAATGGTTTGTATGCATTTCAACTGTATGTGTTTTACCCATTTTTTGTATGTGTTTTATCTGCTTTTTAAAAACTCTTTTAAAATTATTTTAATTATGTATGTTTGGGAGGTGCTGATTTTAAATGGTTTTTATAACATAATTTTATCATCTGTGTTTTAAATTTTAGCCACTTGGCGGCCCTTGTAAAGGCAGAAAGGTAGGATGCAATTGTTGTAAATAAGTAAATAATAAAATAATAGGAAATTGCCTGATTGCCCGTGGATTCCAGGTGGAAGTCTGCATTTGAACAAATTTAATGCTGGGAATATAACTGAGATTTTCAGATGTAAATGCCTGAATGGGCTATGTTCCAAGTCTACAGAAAAATCGTGGCATAAAAGATGGATCCTTTGAGCTTTTCCAGCACCAAAGAACATCAATAAAAGACTTTGAAGAGTAAACATCCACCTTCCATACATCAACAGACAAATTAACTAGCTGCTCTAGCCAACTCTGAAATGGTTTATATTATAATGCACACTTCTCTGAACAGACTCATATCAAGATATCAGGACAACATAAACATAAACAGAAAAAATGTGTATAAAATTGGAATAAGCTGATGCTAAGGCATAAAGTTAAAACTCTGTAGCTGAGGAAGAATGCTTGTTTTGGTTAATTAATTTAGTCAATATATAGGTTGCCTTTCCACAATAAATATGATCAAGGATTACAAGTACCATAAAATGATCAAACAACAACAAAACAGTTGCATGGAACATCATGTTGGGACAAAATTCATTCCCCCTTCTCCTTGTTTTTGCATTCTTAGCAGCCACTCATTTCTTAATACAGTTGTTATGTCAGTAATGAATTCCCTGTATATTTTTAACACTCAGCTGCTGGGGGGGGGGTCGGACGGCTCCAGCCAGGCTGAATGGTTGCCTTACCCCCCTCCATGGGCATTAAACAGGAACGCGGCAAAAGGCTCTTCATGGGCCTCTTGCTGCCAACACCAAGGGTGTGTGTGCAGATGCCCTCTGCCAGGGGGAGGGGAGGGGAGGGGGGCCCCAGCCAGGATACACGGTTGCCTTCCCTCCCTCCATGGGGGCCTTTAAACAGAGCACAGCAAGAGGCTCTTCATGGGCCTCTTGCCACCAGTATAATGAAGGGGACTGCGGGGATAGTGGGCAGATTGTCATCAAAGATGGCTTTTCATGCTGGCTGAGGTACCTCTGCCATTTCACAAAGTATTGCACTATATCCCAGCAATGTCTATTTTTACCACTTTTGCTTTTCTGTTTTTACCACCTGGGGATTTCAGGGGTGGAGCCAGGAGACTTTGGGGGTGGTGCCTTGCAAGGATGTGACATCACTTTGTGATGTCATGTCCTATGATGTCGTTTCCAGGTCAAAGATCAGGTGACATCACTTCCTAAGCTCCACCCCTTCCAATGACATCACATCATGTACCCCTTCCTGTGATGTCACTTTCAGACCACTCCCCTAAACCTGCCTCTTCCTCCAAAGACACCTTGTGGGTCTTGAGAATCTGACATTTAGTCTATGTGGCTCTTACATGAAGCAAGTTTGGTCACCCCTAAACAGCAAAAAAATAACCAAGGGTGTGAACTAAATTGGAGATATCCTGCAGATCATCCCATGCTCTTGGAACAAATGTGTTCTCATAGAGAATTTATGCTGCAAACCTATGCAAACTTTCCTGGGAATAAATTTCACAGAACTCATGGCCATGACGCAAACAATCCTTGATTAAAATTTTAATTTGTTTAATTTATATATATATAATAGCCTGCTTTTCTTCCCAATGGGGATCCAAAACAGCTTACAACACTCCTTCAATGGTAGTTTAGGCTGCAAGTGACTGGCTCAAGTTTACTCACTGAGCTTGCGTGGCAGAGTGGGGATGTCAGCCCGCATCTACCAGACCCTAGCCCAACACTCTAATCATTACATCATGATAGAATTCCCCTTTTTAAGAAGTGGGAAGGCTACTGGCGAAAGAAACGGAGCTAAGGGAAGGGCGTTCGCCCCTTTTCTCAATTTAAGTCTCTGTCATTCTCTAATAGCCCCAGAAGACGGAAATGGTGAGAATATATTCTCTATTTTGACATAAGTGTGATGGTGTAGACCATGAAAAGCTATGGATGGTTTCAAAAGAAACATCTAATCATTTTGATGTGCAACCTCTTGCTATACAAGAGGCTACTGTTAGGAAAGAATATGGAGAAACAGAACGTTCCCAGTTGGCAAAGGTGTCAGATAAGGATGTGTTTTATCTCCCTAACTCTTCAATCTATATGCAGAACATATCATAAGAGAAACTGGATTAGATTTAGATGAAAGTGGAGTGAAAATTAGTGGAAGGAACATTAACAACTTAAGATATGTAGATTACTGGTGAAAAACAATGAAGAAGACCTAAATTAACTACTGATGGAGGTTAAAGCAGGAAGTGCAAAAACAGGATTACAGCTGAAAATCAAGGAAAAAAGGATAGCTGGGGAATTAACCCAACTTTAAGGCTGATGATGAAGAAACTGAAATTGTTCAAGATTTACTATTCCTTGGCTCCGTCATCAACCAAAAGGGAGACTGAAATTGAGAAGAGCAGCCCATGACGGAGCTACATAAGATTCTTAAGTGAAAGGTTGTATCTCTGGCAATCAAGATAATTCATACCATAGTATTCCCCATTACAATGTATGGGTATGAAAGTTGAATGATGAAGCTGACAGGAAGAAAGTAGATTCCTTTGAAATCGTGATGTTGGAGGAAATTACCTAAAAGACAAAGTGGGTTGTATGGTTAAATGGGCACAAAACCTGGAATATAATATTGAATTAGACCAATGGTTAAAGGTTTGGAAAATTAATGTAAAGATTACTAAAGCAGCGTCTTATAAAGAAAATATGTATAAAATGTTCTATAGATGGTATGTGACTCTAGATAAACTAGCTAAGATTTATCCTGACTTATCGAGTGATTGTTGGAAATGTCATAATAATGTTGGCTCATTTTTTCAGATATGGTGGACATGTGAGAAAAGTAAAAAGTATTGGTCTTAGATATATGAACTGTTACAAAAAATGTTGAAAATCACTGTGCCTTATATATCAGAACTGTTTTTGTTGAATATAACAAAAGGTGGCAGGTGATGCACTCTATTCTTGGTGCTGGAGGGGGCAGCAGTGGGAGGGCTTCTGGTGCCCTGGCCCCACTGCTGGACCTCCTGATGGCACCTGGTATATTTTGGCCGCTGTGTGACAGAGTGTTGGACTAGATGGGCCATTGGCCTGATTCAACATTGGCTTCTCTTATGTTCTTATGTTCTCATAACGACAGAAAATTATAAGAGGCAAAACTTTTATCTTACTATACATATTCTAACAGCAGCAAGGATGTTATATGCAAAATACTGGAGAAGAACAGACGTACCTTCAAAAGAAGAAGTTATAGCCAAAATACTGGAAACTGCTGAGATGGACAAATGACTATGATACTAAGAGGAAACAACAATGAAGATTTTGACAACACATGGTCAAGATTTTACAACTGGATAAAAGAAAATAACAATTAAAATCCCCAGAGCTCTAACCCTTAATTGAAACAAAAAGAATTAAGAATTATAGATGTGATTATTGATAAAATATAATTGTATGGTGGAAAAAAGTGATAAAAATGTTTAAACTATAATAAGATATCAAAGACAAAGGGTAAAATGATACAGACAGAATCTCCCTTTTATGTGTATTTGTGTATGTTTGTTTTTTTGTTTGTCTTACATACTTGAAATAAAAAACATATATTAAAAAAAAGAAGCGGGTTGTAGATCAAATCAAGACTGAACTCTCCCTAGAAGCTCAAATGACTAAACTGAGGCTATAGTACTTTGGTTCCATTATGAGAAGACAACAGTCACTGGAAAAGACTGTAATGCTAGGAAAAGTAGGAGACAGCAGGAGAACAGGAAGGCCCAACATGAGATGGCTTGATTCAATCAAAGAAGCCAAGGCCTTCAGGGCGCAAGACCTCAGTAAGGCTGTTAACGATAGAATGTTTCAGAGGTCATTAATTTGTAGAGGGCTTTTGGGGGTGGAGCAGGTTTGCCAGGTCCCACTGGCCACCAGCAGGGCATGGGAGGTAGGGTTGCCAGATCCAGGTTGGGAAACTCCTGGAGATTTGTGGAGGGAGCCTAGGGAGAACAGGGACCTCAGTAAGATACAGTGCCACTAAGTCACTCCTCCAAAGTAGAGGGGAACTGATCTTTGTTGTCTGGAGATGAGCTGTAATACCGAGGGATCCCCAGGTCCCACCAGGAGGCTGGCATCCCTAGGAGGGTGGTTTGGTGAAGGGAACGGACCTCAGCGGGGTATAATGCCATACAGCCCACTTTCCAAAGTAGTCATTTTCTCCAGGAAAACTTATCCCTACTGTCTGGAGATCAGTTGTAACTCTGGCAGATCTCCAGCCAGTAGCTGGAGGCTGGCAACCCCAAACCACATTGCAAGCATACAGAGGTTAGGCTTCATTTTACAAGAGGCATTCTCACACTCCTCTGCTGCAAGATATATTCATCATTTGCGAGTCGCGACAAAGCCATGCTTTGTGTTTGCGTGCAAAATGTCCTATTTGATTTGTCTGTCCACAAAATTCCACAGTATTAACATTCAAAGTTTTCTGTCGGTTCAATGAGAGCAGGCTGGCGTTGCAGAACGAACTTGAGGGCAGCCCATGGACTCTGTTTTCATTCAGCGCCACGCTCAAGACCTCCAACGTCGTTTCAATATCTCTGGTTCCATCTGTGGACGAGAAAAGAATGCCCCTCAGCCAGAACGTCCGTCACTAAAGCGAAAACTACTACCGGCAGCTGCTCTATCGCTGCATCTCTATGATGATGAAAACCCTATAATATGATTACCTACAGGCATAGCCAGATAAGGAGCCGAGAGGCAACCAAGGCCAACTTGATACCGGAAGTGTTTAAACAATTGCAGTTGGACGGTATCCCTTTGGGATTTAGATACCACGGGGTAACGTTACAGTTCTCGCGAGATTTTCCCACGGTTTTTGTGCTTCCACTGGGAGGCGTTCTCAAGAGTACCGCCTTCTCCTCTCTGTCAAAGAAATATGGCGGCGCCCAGCTCGGAGGGGATGGAGTCCGGCGGGCGGCGGGGGAAGAGTAGCCGGACACTGCTGGTCCGGCACCTGCCCTCTGCGTTGTCGTCCTCGGAGAAAGAGGAGCTACTGAGACACTTCGGCGCCTCGTCGGTGCGGGTCCTCTCTGATTACGGGAGGCTGGTAAGGCTCGAAGCGTCTCGGCCATCGGGGCTGCGCCAGGGGAGCTTTTCTGAGCAAAGGAGGGGCTGAAATTCGGCGGTCCTGTCCGCAGGGGCGAAGTTGTGAAAGCTGCACATCCTTGTTTGCAGATATTACCTCTGCAGGATGGGGTCATCTGTAGCCCTCGTATGGGGCCACCGTATCCAGGCGTCCTCCTGGAGGGCTTTTTTAATAGGGTTGTCGCGTTTCCTTCCTGACGAGACGGGCAATGCTCCCTTTAAGCTGTGGAGTCTTGTGAGCAAAAATTCTACTTTGTGAGCTGCTAGCATTAAAGCTGTGAACGAGCAATTTGGCTGTAGCTAAGACAAAAATGTGTGAGCCGGAGGCTAAAAACCTGTGAGCTGGCTCACACTAACTCAGTTTACAGGGAACACTGGACAGAGGTTCTGTGCTTCTAAATGTTTGTCTGGCAGATTTAATATGGGAAGTGTTTTCTCCCCCATCTGCATGCTGGCAAGAAACCACATGAGTGGAACCTCAAGAGCCAAACGGCACCTGCTGGGATGTGTTGTGTCTTACATTACATGTCAGGCAGATCTTCCCGTCTGCCTCCCTGAACTCCCTGAATCTGCTGCCTCAGGAAAAGTCTTTTCGCCATGCCCTGGGAAAACCTCTGGATAGAACAGATATGGGAGACCAAAAGGTCTAAACGTGTCATGATGTGTAGCAGAACCTAAAGAGAAATTGCTGCAAAGATACAGGGTAATGCCCTTTAAATCCAAATGGCTATTCATAGCCAAAGGGATTTGGACACACATAAGAGTTTTTTTAAAAAACAACTCTTATGTATATCAACAGCAGACTGGATTAGCATATTCCTTTGCTCATAGATATGCACTGAAATGATTGTTTTGGAGTATGTGAGCATTTTTTTGCTACTTAAATTGCTCTGATAATGAGCAGGTCTGGGTTGTTTAAGGAATGAGTCTTAGAGTAAAGGAGAGTAACCATAACCTAGCTAGCTTTAAGTGACTTTAGGGATCTGTTGTGAGGCTTGTGAGGAGCATAGGCAATGGGGGTGATATTTTATTGTTTCTACATGCTGGGTTGAAGAATTTATCTAATTCCAGTAGTGTACAGATAGAGGATGAAGAAGTTGATGCAGCTTAGGTCATGCATCAGAATGAAAGAATCTGTGGTACAGTGAATTGTTTTTCATGTTATAATGTGTTCGTTTCTCAAAATTGTTTTGGCTTGTTTTTCAGAAACACACAGCTTTTGCTACCTTTGCCAATGAAAATGCAGCTGCTCAGGTGTGTGTTGGAACTTTTACTAATCTTTTTCAATATAGAAACAAAGAATTAAGATCTGCGGCTGGTCTTGTTTCTACAAGTGTGAAGGAACTGTAGACTGCTTTGGGGAACAGGAAGATTAATTGTGTTAGGAAGAAGAAATATGTTTGCTAACAGTGCTAGAAAATAGTAAATTTCATTAAATTAATATAACCTCGTTTGTCTGCAGTTGCAGAATTTAGTGTTTGTATCACAGGACCAACCTCTAAAATAGCCCTTCATAACTTGAGTCATTTGTAAAGAAAGCACATCTGCAAGTCCTTGGAAAGCAGCAAAAATGAGAGACTTAACGAGTTCTTAGTGGGTTGAATTGAGCTACTGGACAACTAGTTGTAGAGGCTTCCTGTAAGACATTATTTTAGAGCACATAAAGATACAACAAACACAGCTTATAAATAAGGGAGATAGTTCTCTGTGTTCCTGCCCTTGTGCCTTTTAGTCAATGAGAGCTGTTGGCACATCATATGATTGCTTGCTGCATCCTCTCACCTGTTCCCTTCCTCCCTTTCTTTTTAGATTGTATGCTTTTTTGAGGCAGGCATTTGTATTTTTATGCCAGTGGCCTTAAAGCCCTGCTATTGGCAGCTTTAGTCATTAAAATTGCTAATCATCTCCCACCCTGCCCAACATAAAACTTTTTTGTCTGGTCAGATCTGAAGGGAGACTACTCTATCAGTCTGTTCTGAAATGCTTTTAAATGTGACTTGATTTAGCTGAGTGTTGTGCTCGATTAAAGGCGTTATCAAGACTTCATCAGCTGAGCCTACTGGGCCATACATTGGTAGTTGAATATGCGAAGGACCACGACAGTGTTCATGCACTTAGCCAGTCTTCTTCCTCTGAAAAGGACAAAAGGTACGTGGATATTTATTTTCATATTCAGTAACTGTGTAGAACTTTTAAAAAAGGAATTATCTAAATACTTGTTAATAAGTCTTTTTAACGCTGATTTAGGTGTATTTCTAATTCTGTGCCTCTTTTAATTTGTTAATGGTCTCATATGTTTTTGTGTCCTTGCAACTCGTCTCAAGAAATAAGGTGGAGTATAAATATTGTAGACAAATATATCCTTTCCAAACTGTGGCCCTCATTCTGAAAACAACTCTACACATGCAAAGATAAATATTGTGCCCATTTCCAGGGATCTTGGCTGGAGAAGCTAGCAGTTTACCTCCCGGGTAATGCCATTCCATTCTTTGCATAGTTAGCCTTATAGCATCTTCTTATTTGAAGCCAATTGCCCTGCTTCAAAGAAGAGGGTGCTGTAAGGTCATCTCCATGCTTGAGAAGAGGCAGATGGAGCTTAATGGCAGGGTCTCAATCAATTACTCTCAGTATTGCACAGTTAAGGATACATCTGCCCTTCAGTCTTCAATTTTGATATATTTATTTCCTTCACTATGTCCCATCCCCCCAAATTAAACCCAAACAAATGGTAACCATATAAACTAAGCTTGTTTTTCCTGTTTGGTCCTTGAGTCCGTTAAACATCTTCATTATGTTGTATGCTAATTTACTCTATATGCATGGTCTGGTAACTTCCATTTCATTGTATCTGAAGAAGCATGCATGCACACGAAAGCTTATACCTTGAATGAAACTTTGTTGGTCTTGAAAATGCCCCTGGACTCAAACTTTATTTTGATAAATTTGGTAATCCTTTTTCAAATCACCATGCAGATCTGAATACAATTAGTTAATTTCATCTTGCCAAATACTTTTGTAAAGTAACTGATCTTACATTTTTTTTTTTTTAGTCTTGAAGAACCAGTGAAGGAAGAGAAAGGGAAGAAAGAGCTAAGTTGCCTCCAAGTTGAAAGTGGAATTGCTCCTAGCCATGGGTTAGTGCTTGGCTTCTTGGTGTGCATGCTAAAATTTAATTGGATCCCAGTCTTAAAGCACTTACATGCTTGTGTAAAAAAGTGAATCAGAAACCAAAACCATGTAGTTATTTTAAAATAGCTGTTAAGAAAGTTGCATCCTTTCTGCTCCTGTTTCATAATTCAAGATGCAGATCTAGTTGTAAATAGTTTTAAGCCTGTTTCATCTGCAAATGTATTGAACTTGTCGTCTAGGTTCTTGAGTTACGTGTGGCAATGTGATATTGCCTCATACTCTGGTCCTCCCTTTTGTTTTTCAAGAGGCCCAGGCTTCTGTTTACTGTGTAGGTTAAGAAGGTTTTCTGACTGTCTCTTTAGAAGAAAACACAACAGTCTTTTAGAATATTACATACTTGTGTGCATCAGTACATGGGCTGGAAGGACTGGTCTCCTTAGGACTTGCACATACCCGTGTCATTTTTTAGTTTGTCTGTAGAACAGCATACCACTGTGCAATATTGCATATTGCTTTTTAAGTTCCCTTTTATTTCAAAAGTAGCTAGCTCTTCTGACATGAAGGGGATGGGAAGTCTGAGCAAAAGATCCCATAGGGCAGATGGAACTGTTTGCATTATTCAGCCATTATATTCATGGCTGTGCTTTTTCAGCAGGATTTTAAGAATGAAATAGAAAAAAGGACAAAATGTACAAATTTGAATCTTAAGATTTCAGAATTATTAATGCATTTGTGATAATTTGATCACTTGAACTAAGAGTTACTTTGCAATTAAAGAACAAAATGTATAAACAACTGCTGTTATAAAGCTTTTGTACATTTTCATTGTTTGTCTTAAAAAATTTTACATTCTTTGATTTGCTTATCTCCTCTCCCGCAGACTAACTTTTCCTTTAAGCTCTTGCCTCAAGTACCTGTATCCACCACCTTCAAATACAATCCTAGCCAACATAGCAAATGCCTTAGCAAGTGTGCCTAAGTTTTATGTGCAGGTATGTATAAAACTCTTCTCACACTTGAATTCAAGGTGTAAAATCTGGTCCTTGTTTGAATTATATAGCTTAATAACACGTTATTCCAGAAGTGAATTTGCTATAGATTTTTACCACTAGTAAATAAATACCCAAAACAGTTGGTTTGTGCTCTTATCTAGCATCTCTAACCTGTATATTGGCCCGCCAGGGCAGCTGGTTGACCACTGTGACACAGGATGCTGGACTCAGATCTATCAGGGCTCTTGGCTTTTTCTTTTAAAATAGCAAGCTTGTGCCTGTGGGTTTTACCCTGTGAACTCAGAGCTGAGTATTGTTTGCTGAATGGAACTACCATGCTTCTGATGCAGCCTGCTGTGCCCTCTTAAGTTTAAGGAACCACCTTGCTGAATATAACATGGGGTCCCGCAGTGGAAAAAAGAAAGTTACATTCCCCCCATCCCCCCATCTCTGGCAAATTGAAGGGGCCTTTTAGAGTTTCTTTATTATACTATAAATACACACACACACGGAAGAAGGCCCGTTGTACCAAGAAATACAACAGGCGCTAGCTTGGCCGGCTGGCGGTGGCCCCCCTCTCCTGCCTGTCCTGGCTGCTCCAGTCCCTGGCGGGCTAAGGTGCGTGGTCTCCTCCCCATCACCCACTCGAGGCATCGGCAGGCCAAGTTGCCCAGCCTGCCCCCCCACAGAGACGGGCAAGGCATTGGGGAGGCATGGTGCTGCTTTGGGCTGGAGGAAGACAGGAGGTGTGTTCAGCAGAGCAAAGCCACTGTCTTCTGAGGCACATTTGGGCTGGCGCCACCTCTGTGGGTGGGAGTCAGAGAATGCAGCCAGTGGCCATGGCCCCTGTTGTAAGTTGCAGTTCTTGCAGCCAACTGATTTTGGCGTGCATCGAATCTTGCCACCCCAAATCAGCTTTGTAATATAGGAGAGATATTCCATCTAACAAATCACATTTGATAGATTTATAAATGATTTCTTTACAGCTTGCACAATTTATTGCATTTGCAGAGGATTTCTTGATCCCAGTCCCAGAATTTGTTCTAATGAAAAATTTTCCACCTTCTTGGTTGGATTGTATACATCTCTGTAGCTAGCAGTGGAGCTTTCCTCCAGCACAAAGAGTCTTGCTCCTGTGGAAGAGGCATTTTGCATCTGAGGAAGGTTCCTTGCATTGTCGGTAGGTTCCACCCTTAGAGAAATGGATTGATGGATCTAGCCTCTTATCTACAAGTATCTTTAAACCATTATAGAAATCTATGTAGTATTTTAGTGGTATAGGTAATATTTAAATGTAATGAGTTAAAACATGAGAAATGATCTTTTAAGGATTGCTGGTATTTTTGTTTTTTAGGTTTTACATCTTTTAAGGACTGCTTGGTGTTTTTGTTTTTAGGTTTTACATCTTATGAACAAAATGAATCTTCCCCCTCCCTTTGGACCAGTTACTGCTCGGCCTCCAACGGTACAGTATTTTGAATTATATTGTTAGTAAAAGTAGTAAATTGCATGCAGTTTAAATGTATCATTGAGCTCCTGAAGTCTGGTGTCCAGAACTAAAGAATTGTATGGTCTCACATGACCATAGTGGAATTTTTTTAAATTTAACACTTCTTTTTTCTATGTCATATCCCAAACTGATTTTGAAGTTCTGCAGTTTCAATAACAGTTTGCCATGTGGTGTTTGTGTTGGGGAAGGAGGAGGAGAAAAAATATAAGACTAAAGTCCTTTGTGGCTCACTGAACTATATCATGGTTCTTTAGATCCTGCTTTTCATTGCCAGGTGGATCTGCAGAATCACTGGAGTATATATCCACGGACAAAAAATAAAGTGGAATTTTTTAAAACGTTGGGAAAGTTCAGATGTTCAGTTATGCATTGTCAGCATATCTGAATAACCCAAAATAAGTAATGAGAATTGTGACAGGTGCAGCCAATAACTCTGACCTCAGCATCTGCCAAAATGCAGTTCCCCATTCCTGTCTTCTCACGATGACCAAATCTGTACTCCTCACAACAGCAAATACGTGTTCTGTCTTCTGCTGGTCCAGTCCTGGGGGAACAGCCTGTCTCTGTGCAGTAGGCTTTTCTTTTCTTGGCCTTCCCCAGCCGCTGCTTCTCCTCCATGGGCAGACAATGAATGTGGGCTTCTATTATTGCTTGATTGACTTGACATACCCCATGAGTACTGAAGTAACTTTTTCTTTTGACTTAATGAGGGCCCTTGGATGTTAGCTTTTTGCATCAGAAATTAGTAAGTGGTGGCTAATGCCTTAAGCAGTATGTTGTGGTGCATGACACTTCACTCCAGGCTTATGGTTGGATATCTACTGGTAGACCAACTTTGTTGAAGCCAAGCAAATCCAGGTTTGGAGGTTGCCTGGATGGGAGATCTCTTTGGAAACTCACATATGCCATCATGAGTTATATAATGGTAGAAAGGTATGACAGGAATTTAATACAGTACAGAAGAGGACAAATATATTTTATTACTTTGAAATGCAAAGTATGCTCCCAGCATTTTTTTTTAAAAAAGCATCCCCTTGTTTAGTATGAAGAGTATATTCCTGTGCCCCTGCCACCTCCCCCAATTCCACCTTTGCCTCCTGAGGACCCTCCTTTGCCTGAAGAAGATGGCAGTCAAGATTCAAGTAAAGATGAGTCAGAATATGAAAGTGATGATGAAGAAGATAAAGAGAGGTTAGTGGTCATGATACCTTTAGGACTCTGTCCTTATTTCTTTCAAGATTAACTCTCTTCAGCTGAAACTTTACGTATAAAGGTTCATTTAGAGCACTGGGGCTTGCTTTTAGATGTATGTATTTCAGTGCAGTGCTCTCCCTTTCATCTGCTAGGATGAGAGAATAGCTTATATTGCTAAGATTATTACCAGTTTCTTGTATCTCTGTGTGTTTTGCTTGATATGATACATGAGTAAAGAAAGGTCCATTTGATTGCTGGAGTTTCTCGAGTTAAGATTAGACTGGGGTAACTCTGCCTAGGAGTAATTTTATCAATGTTTATAGGCAAAAACATAAATTTAAATGTATTATTGCCTGTTAATTTGAATCAAAATTGATCAGAAGTTTTAAAACAAATCCTGGTTATTTTAAAATAGTTTTAATGTTAGGTAATAGCCTGTCCATTGAAATTCCCTTATCCAGTTCTTGGCGCTCTGGATGGCACAGAATCGGAGTGTAGCTGGAGAAAATGAGTAGGAAAACCATGACATGGTGTGGGTTATTTTAGTCTATGAATCCCTCAGTGATGAACCTCCAGCTGGAACAGCTCGTCTCCTGTTCATCTTCAGATCTGAAGAACTGCCCGTATTCTTATGTGTGAAGTGGGTTTTTTTTGGCAGCATTCTTCCCTGAACTTTGTTACATAGTTCTTCATAGACTAAGGCTAAAGGAAGTTATTGCTTTGGCTGCTGCTTCCTTCAGTTGTGCTGAGTTATCCTTAAGGCAGTGGGAGACCTAACTAGTCACTTTCTCAGGAGAATCTACATGGGAGCCAGCATCATCATTTTTAGGTTATGTGAGAGCCAGGTGTTTGCCAGAGACATCCTTTTTACACTTTTAAAAAGTTCCTGAGAATAAGAGGTAAATTTACCATGTCTACAAGTTTGATCAGGTCAACAAGTTTTGTCTAAGGAATTCGTATTTTTCTCTTCTGAAAATATGTGAAATAATTTTCTTTGTTAATATTTAGATACACAAAACTGATGGAACTAGCATCCCTTCAGCCCAAGCGACAAATACCGACAAAGCAACATCGTGCAAGAAAAAGGAGAAAGCTAAAAGACTTATTAAATGTTTCCCTACCTGTTTCTCACAGGTACAGACATAGGAATTTAATATATAATGCTGCCGTGCAATAATTCCTATTTTGCACCCTCTTTTATAATAGATGGATCTGGAATGTTAACACTCCGTGACTCGTACTTATGATGTATGAGGCAATTTCCAGATCTGAAAAAGCCCAAATTTTAAGTATCTTTCATCAGGTAGGATTGAAAGGCAGAGATGAAATCACTGCAAGAGAATTCACTGCCAGAGGATATCATGATTGCCACAGGAATAAACAGCTTTTAAATGGGATTAGATATATTCATAGAGAATAGGTCTATCAATGGCTGCTAGCCATGGTGAATGAGAGGAAATGCCACATTCAGAGGCATTAATTCTCTGAATCCCAGAGCCAGGAGGCAACATCAGGGGACAGCATTGGCCTCTGTGCCCTGTTTTTGGCTGTCCAGAGGAACTGGTTGGCTGCTGTGTGAGCCAGGATGCTGGACTAGATGGTATGATCTACCAGGGCACTTCTTATGTTCTTACATTGTTAATTGCTCAATTCCTTGCAGTTAACATATACACAAGTAGGATATTTATGTTGTTCTTTTTCTGACAAAATAATGTTATGTTTGTCACACGATCTAGTAATCTTCTGTATGTTTATTCACTGTGTATTTCAGATACTTCAAAAACTTGGTTTTGGGCAGGGAAGTAATTAATCTTTAAACCAAGATTCTGAAATCACCTCATGTGTCATATGTGTCTTTAATTGTTCTTCAGTATATTGAGTTTTTATTTATTTATTGAATCTATACCCTACCCTTCCAATGTGGGCTCAGGGCAATGAACAGGAGGCAAAAAGCCATGCATTGACGATAAAACATAGAGGCAAATGCCATAAATAGACACTAAAAGCATATATAATCAGCTATCATTAAAACAATTAAACAGCGGTCAACAGAACCAATCTCTATACACTCTAACAAGCACATTTCTCACTGCTCCAATGATGTCCCACCATAGCTGTAATCTCATACCAGGGCCAGTCCACCTTGCGATGTCAACACGATGGTACTGTAATGGTGGCAGCCCCTACTCAAAAGCCTGGCGGAAGAGCTCCATCTTGCAGGCCCTCTGGAACTGCATAAGTTACCTCAGGGCCCTGATCGCTTCTGGGAGCTCATTCCACCAGGTAGGGGCCGCCACCGAAAAAGCCCAGGCCCCAGTAGCAGCATATTTAACTGCCTTGGGGGCTGGGATGGCTAACAGATGTTGCCCCCCTGACCGTAGTGCCCTTGGGAGAACATATGGGGAAAGGCGGTCCCTCAGGTAAGCTGGAGTCTGGCCGTGTAGGGCTTTAAAGGTACCTTTTTTTACTTGTATTTGCTAAAGTCTGTGCAAATATGACTTTGTATATTCTTGTATACACTGATCAGCAAGTATTTCAAACTTGAGTGACAAGTGTTAGTAACATTTAAGCTCTGAACTATTATGAAAAGGTTCTGTAATTGGAATATATTTGGGTCACCTTTTTAACTTACATTACTCAAAATGGTTCATAATATGGACATCAGAGGCAAAAGTGAAACCAGAAGTTACTAAATGATTTTGACTTTTTAAAAGAAAAGGCAGTCTAAAAGCTTTTCGAGTTTTATAATGTTAGATACTCTTTTATTGTAGGAGTACTTGGAATAAAATTGCCATTGAGAAATGTGTGATTTTTCAGGAATCACTTTATGTAGAGAAACGGTTTTGTATAAATATTTATATCAGCTTAACATTGTTTTAAACAGTAACTCACATCCAGCACTGTCACCTTCAGATGTATTTGAGCAGCCGCAGCCAGTTGGTCTCAAAAAAATTGAATTTCACATTTCTGCAGATGTGCCTGCCATTCTTCAGCAAAGTACAGAGAAAGAACAAAGTAATGGTATGAACTTCCGTTGATGTATAGTCATTGTTGGGATCTACGCTGCATAGTAGCTAAGAGACATGTATGAAAAGGAGTTATGGAAAAACAAGTCCTTCACTTAAACCACTGAACTCACTAGGTTGCCTGAGTTCTGTTTCCACTATTGGGGAAATCATACAGATTTATAGTAGTCTTTTTAAGGTAAGCTACAGTGTAACAGGTTGGAGCCTACCATTTTTCCTGTTAGCACCTTCACATTTCTCCAGTGCAAGGCATCTCCCATTGAAACAAGATACACTTGCACTAGAGTGGACATTGATCTGACCCAATGCATATGAAGGGCTTTGTCAGCAAAAGCATTGTGAGTGATTATTAATCTACAGTTAACAGCTGGCCCTCTTTCCTGTACCATTCAGTAGGGGCAATGGAATTTTTAATTTACATTAAATTCTTAGGGTTGGATACTCTGGTAGCTGTCTGTTTATGGAGGAGGATTTTTGGCCAACCCCCTCTGTGCTGTTCCTTGGGATCCCTGTCCCCTAAGTAGCATTTCGGGGATCATTTGGGGCTATAATGGGAAGAAGATGAGGAAGGGCCATTCCAGTGATGGAAATGCCTCCCTTCTCATGTGTTAATGTAGTCTTCTGTTTGTCTTGCATGGCTTTGTTGTAAACTTCACTGACAGTGGTCACAAGCATTTTTAGGCTTGAGGTCAATAGGACTTTAAGCATGCTTAAAACCCCACTTGAGTTGTGGGAGTTACCTTTGGGCTCTCTTTTGCCTCTGAATAATATTTTAAATATTAGTTCTTCTGTCTTTTCTGTATAGATAACTATGCAGCAGCTGATGAAATATCGAATGCAGGATTTGGAAAAATCTTCCCTGCTCCTAGTTCCAGTCCTAAAGAGGAAATGGAAGAAGATGAAGATGAAATCCCTTCTGAATTCATTTCCAAAAGAGAGCTAGAAAAAGGCAGAGTCTCTAAAAGAGGTGATTCTCTAACAGCTTAAATATTAGAGCATGCAGTTGAAATGTTAGTTTTGTATTTTAAGTTAAAATGCTGAGATTTTTCGGCACATAGTTGAACAAGTGTCATCCAAACCTTGGACGTCTGACAAGCCCCTATATATTCTTTACTGGGTGGGGAGAGAGTTTAAAGTAAAGGGAAAATGTCAAATAAATGCAGATTACCAAGTATCTATTTGTCTTTCTGTGCTCAAGAAATGGAAACCCTTTCAGTCTTCAAAAATTATGAACCAGGTGATCCCAACTGTAGAATTTATGTGAAGAATCTATCTAAGCAGGTTCAGGAAAAGGTAAGTAGGAAATGAGCAGAAGTAGTTACCTAGTATTTATTTTCTTTGTCAGAGGTTGCTGACTTCTTCTGATTGTTTTTTAATTATCTTAATCCTAGGATTTAAAGTTTATTTTTGGAAGATATGTTGACTTTTCATCTGAAACTGAACGTATCATGTAAGTGAGGACTGGGTAGCTTCTTCTGTAGAGTTGGTGGATCTTGATTCAGTGAGCATGGTGGTACCTCTGAACTTCACATGTCCCCACCTACTTAAGGATTTAGTGTAGGCAAAGGGTAGATAACAGAACATATAGATTGAAAAACAGCAGCCCCATCAGGAAGGAGGCAGTGGTGGAGGAAAAGAAGCCAGTGAACACGTGGAAGAAGTTTGAATGGACCACAAAATTTAAGAAATGCGGTGGTTGGAAACAATTAGAGCAGCCAAGGGGGCAACAAAAATAGATTAGCCATACAGTGAACTGGAAGAGGGAGGAGGAAGAATGAGGAATGCAAGAAGCAAGGGGCAGCGGAAGCCGATAACCGTGGCTGAAAAATGCTACATGAACCGACCTTTTTTTATTCCAAAGCTAAAGATGAAGTATATAGTGGGGATTAGGGGTGTCAGAACCATCAAAAGATACCCACTTCCTCTTTTTTGCAGAGTCTTGCAGAACCCTGGGGGCTTGCAGGCAGTTTGCACACTGAATGTTTAAAAGGACTGTGGGAGAACCAGGTTTGATTCCCCACTCCTCCACTTGCAGCTGCTGGATGACCTTGGGCAAGCCATAGTTCTGTCAGAGCAGTACTTGAAAGAGCTCTCTCAGCCCCGCCTACCTCACAGGGTGTCTGTTGTTGGGAGGGGAAGGGAAATGAGTTTGTAAGCCACTCTGAGACTCCGAGTGAAGGGTGGGGTATAAATCCAATCTCTTCTTCTTCTTCTTCCTAGTTTCCAGCTCTATAGTAGGGCTCTTCTAAATGGCACTGGAATAAGTTGTACTTGTGTTCCATCTTTTGGCAGCCTGAATACAATCTGTACTTCAAAAATCATCACAGCCCCTTTCTCTGTGCTTACTTCTGTCTTGTAATAGGCGAGCTAAATATGCAACAGTTCTTTCTCTCCCTTTTTATCTTAGGTTTGATATACGCTTGATGAAAGAAGGCCGGATGAAAGGACAAGCATTTATTGGGCTTCCTAATGAAAAAGCAGCTGCAAAGGCTTTGAAAGAAGTGAATGGATATGCTTTGTTTGACAAACCCATGGTGGTTGTATCCTTTCCTAAAACCTTTTTCGCCTCATGGATTTCAATCAAGTTGGGAGGTTTTCAAAATCTTGCTTTCCATCTTACACACATCCAAAGTGTGATTAGGGTTGCTTTAGATGGTTGTTACCACTTGTATTTTAGAGCCAATTCAAACATTTTTGCCTCAAAGTGATTAAAATTATCTCATGTGGCTGTACTGTCTTAATTTCCATATTGGGCAATCTCTTATTCAAAATCATCCCTTACTTGGTATGAGCACTTGGAAACATATCTTAGATGATAAGTTGTGGTGTGAGGCCCAGTTATTGCTGGGATCACTTTCTAATACACCGTAAGTTCTACTGTTTGGAGCAGTGCTGTAAATTGTCCACACACAGTTTAAGTTGGACTTCAAATAGAAACATAGGCAAGCAAAGAAGGAAAAATGTCTAGGCCATGTGTACCATTTTGTAATGTCTGACCATTCGCATGAGATGTGCCTTGGAGACCTTCCAAGTTAAGATCTGCATGCAGTTGTTGGGGCCATTGCTTTCGTTTATTTATCATAGCTACCCAATCTATGTAACATTCTTTCATATTTACAAGTCTGATCCACTATACTTCAGCATTGACCTAAATATAATCTGTATATTTACCACTCTAGAATGTAGCTCAAATTGTATTTACCTCCAGTAATATAGTTTAGAGAACATATTAAATATCTGTGTAATTAGAAATATCTATGAAATATCTGTCAAAGTAACTAAAACCTTCAATATTCATCCACTTTAGATTATAATTCAGAATAGGATTCTTTCCCCTCCTGTTTTTGGGTGCCTTAACATAATGTGTTTTTGCAGCTTTTTCTCTCTGCAACATTGAGTGTGATGGATCTACTTTTCCCCAATAAGTTTGAAAGCTTTTGGGTAAATGGTTATAAGTGGTAACATCCCATAGCTTGTCAATATCTTTCCTTTTCCATAGTCTTTACTATTTGCAAATATTTTTGCTGCATGAATTGATCATTCTTGCACTAGGGTGTATATTCCTTAATACAGTCCAAGCAATTTGCTCGTTCAGCAAGACCAAAGCAGGATTCGAAAGATGATAAAAGGAAAAGATAGAACCCTGAAGGTAAGTCACTGTAAAAGTGCATGTTATCTGTTACATATCTGCCATTTAGATCAAAAGGCACATCCAGCCAATTCTATATAACTGAGATACAGATGGCTATTCAGATACACACTGGTAATGCATGTGGAAAGCAGTATATGTTCTTGCTGGACAGGAACATATGTCTTTAGTTCACACAGTCTAAAACTACTTTCCTAATTTAACACACATTTTGTTTTTAACATAGCCAAGAATTTTGAAAAGAAAGCTAAATTTTGAAAAGAAAGTGAAATTGCACCTTTGCATTTCCTGAACCAACTAAGTTTCTCACATTAAAAAAATCCACTTGTTACCAACTTTGTCTATAACACACATTGAAATGATCAGATGCTACAATGCATTTCAACAAACTAAGAATTTTCTGGCTACTGAATCATTTTATACTTTCAATTGTATGCAGTTTGGTTTTTGCATATATGTTAGCAAGGGTCAGAAGAGAGCTTACAGCTCTCTTGTACCCTTTAGTAGAAAGGAAATAAATAACCTGTAGTGCACAATCCTCTTCGTTTTAAAATACAAGTTAATTTTATTCATGTAGTATGCTGTGCACCTTAATATAAGATCATGAAAGTGTCTCATGTAAATGTCTGATGTATGTATTAACCCTATACCCTGCATTTCCAAAAACTGATCAAGGTGGGGAACACATAATCATCACTATAAAGGCCAAAAAATAGCTGTTGCTGAAGGTAACTTAGAACAAATGTATCTCCACAGTAGGGAGCAACCTGGTGGACAGCATAAAGTTGAACTAGATTCTCAAAAGCTTAATGCTGTTGTTGAGTCAAATATCTTCTGTTTTAAAATATCAGCAGAAAAGTAGTGGACTTTATTAAATATATTTTTTGTCATTTAATATTTATCCACAGGTGAAATTTGAATGGAAAACTGTTACATTTCGTAAACCTTATTGAACTCAACACTTTTAGAGACCTTGTAAAAAGGCTGTAAATGGCTCTTCATAGCCTTGTTGCAAACTATGTAGAAGTGTAACTTCTGTCTGCCATTGTTAAAGAAGCCACGGGTACTTGATCAGACTGTTTTAAAAGTTACTGATTAAGAATGGCCTGTCAAATATTGAGGCTGAGTAATCTTTATTCTATGAAATTTGACTGTAAACAAAATCTACAATTGGTGCAGTAGTCTTACAAAATGCTCTTCACAACATTTCTCATCCTTATAAGCTAGCTGGTGATGCAGAATTGATGGTTACTGTAGGTGGAGATCAGGGCTAGCGCAAGTTGACAGTCATGTTTTGAGTATGACATTTGTGAATCAAATTATTGTGTATATTGAGTTCCACAGCCATGTAACCTATATTTTGATGATATAATCAGTGGCAATATTGCATGTGTTCATCAGCATAAATACTTATCGCTGACAATGTTTGGTCCAAGCATTGCAAATAACTTTTAAGAGGTAGTGGTTCTTTCACTGTGGATATGACCAGCTATACTATGGCAAAAGTCCTGGCAGTCCTCGTACCAGACCCATGGGGGAAAAATTCAGTGCAGTGCTAAAGGAGGATACGTGAAAATAGCTCTGCTTCATGTTTATGTTTGGCAGTGCAAAGAAGCAGGTTTAGCTTTCCCTAAGAATACAGACACACTGACTGAGGAGTTAGAAGAGTTGTTGCCAGAACATAGTCCAGCACAAATGTGGAAGTGTCGGGCAGCTTCCCACAGAGGCAGCCATGTTGGAAGACAGTGATGGAGGGAGACTAGCTTTTGAAAATAAGGTTCACTAGATTCTGCTGTGTCAGAACTGGTGGTTTGTCACCTGGTAGTGCTTCTGATTGGGTCTTTTCCCCCTCAAATGATGCTATAGTCCCCAGGCTCCATCCATTGTTTTCTTCTTCATTACAATTAACAGAGCTATTAAAGTAATATTTACTTGGTGTGGCATTGCATCTATTGAACACGTTAAATTATGTTTATGGTGAACAGATTTTGAAAATGACCTTTTTAAAATAGGCAGTTTAAAGAATGAAAGAACTGTACCAGGAAATACAAGTATTAAACCACATTCTGCTGTTCTTCCTTAGAAGCATTCCTGCGTAAATACTGCAGTAATACTGTGTCATGCAAAGTGTATCCTTTCTTGTTGTATCCTTTTACGTAATTTTTTTCTGCAAAAATAAGTTCTCAGAAGTTCTCTTCTACTATTAGCTTTAGCAGTAAACAAGTACATCTCTAATACTACAACTTCAAACTCAAATTATCTCAGAGGACCATTTAATGATTCCCTTCTGTTTGTCAGGGTGGCCATGTAAATGCCTAGCTTTAAAACATAACATTTTAATCCCTTGTAATAAGCAACACAGGTTTGGGTGCCAGATCACCAGCCAGTATAAACTGCTCTGCTTACGTTGGTAGAGTTTTAAAACAATGTTTTATACAAACTGAGGTTCTGGCCCCAAATTTATATTTAAAGTGCATTACGACACAAAGTCTTCCAATTACATGGTGTTCCAAGGGACAAAAACGAGATCATGACATTAATATGCCTATGTGATAATTTCTCTCTCTGGTGAATAGGACCTACATTTCAGCTGCTTTTTAAAACATTTCCTTTAGTAGAAAAGGATCAGGAATTGAAACAGTATTTGTTTAAACAGGCTAACTGGAAAGTAATAGCTTCTTTTGTCTTTCCTCATTGCTTACCTAAGGATAAAATTAGTGATGCTTCTGTATGCCAAACAGTGAAATCATGCAGGTCCAAACATACTTCTTTAGTGTGTGAAACTTTCAGCAGTCTACTGAGTGTGTGTGTGTTTTAATGCACCGTTAAATCATTCCAGGTTCGTTTTGAATTCCATGTCTTTCAAGTACGTTCAAGCTCTAGGAGAAGATGCATGGTCAGCTGGATTGTTGAACAGTGCGTACTATCATTTCAAATGCATTTAAAAACCCAGTACATTTCTTCAGCCTTAGGTGTAAATGTTCTTTTAAACAATGACACCCTTCCGACCAGCCACACTGCAAAAGTGCAAAAGTGTATTTTGTTTAAGCATCTAATAAATTATTCATTCTTGGTTTTATGTAGTTCTGTTTTCCTTTAATCAAAAACAACACACATACCATGTACATGTGCAGGAATGTGTTTATATGTGCATGCACATTGCAGTAGGTTTAAGTATTAGAAGCTGGGCTTTTGGACATAAAGGGTAGGAAGTACTCCATTAATCATTCCTAACTGAATATCTTGAGTCAGAAGAGTCTTTGCGCTAGAGAGTGGAACCCAGTCTATTTTTTCCAAAACTCTAATCAGTGTATATAATCTGAATAATACATTAGCAAAATCATGATGGCTGTGTAAAGATGCTACTCAGTCAGCATATGGGACATAGAAAAACATTCTTTTTCAACTTTGTGTCCAAATAAAATTGTAAAAGATCTGTGTGCTCTTCCTATCCTGAGGTTCTCACTTAAGCTTTGAAAGATACCATGCATGGGATGCAACCAACTTTTCTGCTGAATTTTGCCCAGCATCCATCCTCACTTCAGCCCTACCACACATGGGTGTTTTTTTTGTCCAGGCGAGTCCTCTGATCCTGCACGCATTCCTTTTTGGCTCTTGTCTCTTGCTTGAACTAAACTCTAACCTTAACTGGAACTAGGTATCAGACCATACCAGTAGTGTCGTAGGGCTCAATTAATGGGGAAAGTGGTGTGTGGAGAAATGTTGTAAAGGGTCAGATGGAAAATGGAACTGGCAAGTGAGGCTTTCATCAGATTCTTTTGGCAGTACTCTTTGGTTTACTATATAACATACTGAAGTCCCTCTGAGCCAGGCCTTGTTTATATTCCAGATTTAATGCTTGTCTGAGAGATGGCTGAGGTCTGGTCTACAGGTAAATTTTAAGCACATTCCTGGCAAATAAAACCTTCCCCAAAACTTTGGAATTTGACTTCTAAATGAGCACTCCATAGGTGAGCTGTTTTTCCAAGAAGTGGTAGTCACTGTTTCCTACTGCATCATCATCAGAGGTCAATCTACTCCACTCCTAGTGGCTATATACTTAGGCTAGGTAACTCCAGCACATTGGCTGACAATGACACACCAGACCATTTTGCTTGGTGCCCATAGCCAGATCTCTGCCCAAGGCACTGGTAGATTTACTAGAGCCAACAGTGGGGAACAAGGCAACTGGCATTTTCTCCTCGACCTGTACAATTACCAGCCGAGTTCAAGGCAGATTCCTGAGATGTTGCCAGCATTACTGGGGTATGGCTTGCTGGGATTATGTTTGGTCAGGTACAACCCTTCTGTGTGCATTCTGCCATGTTTGCTGGAATACAATATGAGTAGATGTTGCATGGGGGACACTTGGACCATAAGGGCTGCCTACCCCAGCTTTGGCCATTATTTCCCAAACTGCAATGTGGTACTCCAGTGTGCTGTATATGTGTGATTGAAGTGAACTGCACACAGTGAAACACATTGGGAAAACAAGCTTGGATATGTTCCCCCCCACCCTGTTATCTCCTAAAGTAATAGCTGCTGCTGCTTAATGTCTGAATGTATTGATAGCTTAACTTTCATACAGGATGTTTAGTCTGGGCTTTTTTAAAACCACAAAACATTGCTTAGAATATGTTGTCGAAGGCTTTCACCTTCCTGAGTAGATATATATTACCTGCCTACCATTTTTCTTCTCACCTTGACACAGAGAGTACTCTGTCTTTCTGTGTTATACCTCTTGAGGATGCCAGTCACAGCTACTGGCAAAACGTCAGATCCTACAATGCCAAGACCACGACCATACAGCCTGGAAAATCTACAACAGCTAATTGTTTAGAATATTTTTTTTTCTTAAATTGTACCAATCCCTGATTGTTCCACAAAAATGTAGAACAATCATCAGACACAGGAATATTTTTAAAAAAGTGTTGCCACTGAAATATGACTTATGTTTTATGTTTATATGTTCCAGAGTTACCATAGTGTTCTTTGATATCACTCTTGTGTGTAATTATGGTTACCATCCTCCAGGTGGTGGCTGGATATCTCCTGGAAGGTCTCCAAGTGACGGAGATCCTTTCCCCTGGAGGAAATGGCTGCTTTGGAAGTTGGTCTCTGTGGCACTGTACTCTGCTGAAGTCCCTCACCCTCCCTACACCCAGGTCTCCAGGAATTTCCCAACCCAGAGCTGGCAACCCTAATAATAGTCGGGAGAGAGATGACAGGGATGGTTCCTTATATTCATGTATGATTTATATACATTTCTGATAATAGCAGTACCTTTTAGTAAACATGAAAGTTTTAAATCTGGCCCTGTTTTTGCATTAAATAGACAGATGAGTAGTTGGTTTATGCATGCATATTATCAGATGATTGGCTTGCATTTGTGGCTGTGTTGCATCACATACTGAACTTTCATATCTGTCATAATGCTTTTAATAGTATTGGTTCACATAATTGGACTGCTGATCATAAACCCTAAATCATTCGGCCATGTCCCCATGACGGGGTGGTAGAATTATACAAGCTCCTCTTTATCATGCATAACCTACCCTATGACATAAGTGTTCCTTTTTGCAATCTTTTTGGGGACCTAAGGGAATGAACTCAACCAACAGGTCTTCCAGTGAACCAAGGCAGGGGGACAGTCTAGCACAGAGGTGTCAAAGTCATTGGTTACAAGGGCCAGATCTGACATAAATGTTAATTTGTTGGGCCAGGTCATGTGTACCATAACGTAATGCCAGTTAAAGGTAAGGTAAAGGTTTCCCTTGCTTGAAAGCCAGTCAAATCCAACTCTAGGGGGCGGTACTCATCTCAGTTTCGAAGCCAAAGAGCCAGCGCAGTCCAAAGACTTCTCCGTGGTCATGTGGCCGGCATGACTAAACGTCGAGGCGCACGGAACGCTGTTACTTGCAGTTTCTTGCTTTCGAACTGCTAGGTTGGCAGGAGCTGGGGTCAGAGATGGGAGCTCAAACGTCTCCTCAGCACCTAACTATCATTTGCTCGATATGCACAAGAAGTTTTGCACAGCACAGAATGTTATTGCCTGGCAATCAAAGTGCAACAACCAGAGACTCTTGTGGCTCTTTAAAGACCAATACATTTCAGAAGCTTTTGATGAGCTGGAGCCTGAAGGGCTGCATTGCGTTGCTGCAAGTGTGCCAGCCAAAGACAGGTGGCCAAGTGGCATCAACCAGGGGAACCCAACAAGCCCAACAACCAGGGGAACCAACAACAAACCCAACCAGGGGAACCCAAAGAAACTGCTCGGTTAAGAGGCGTTGGGGAGGGGGAGTGTGCATGCATTTTGGTTTCACCTCTTATTTGATCTCCATGCTGCCAAGGGAAGGGGGCAGGAGAGAAGCCATGCACATTTGGGTCAGCAGATTAACAGGCTCTGGCTTACCCAGCTCAGTGGACCCTCTCCACCCCCGACCCTCCACTTTCTGCATGCCCAGTGCCCCTTACGTAAGCACTGGGCTTTTCTCTCTTGCCTGGGCTGCTGTGCACAGTATGCCTGACCCAGCCAGTCAATCCATTCACACACTTACGTAAATGGACATGTTTGGTGAGCCGTCTAGCTGCCTCCAAGTGGGAAGCTGCTCCACTGGGCTTGGAGAGGTGGGGCCAAAGAGATTCTGTCTGCCCCACATGAACAGCTAGTCATCTTTCCAGCAGCCCAGGTGGCAGATGCAGGAGCCCAACACACTCTGGTTGGAGGAGGTGGCTGTGGCAGGCAGGACATCCCGGCCTGGTGTCTTGGCCAAGGACAGCAGGTAGGCCCCAAGGGGACTGGCTGTACAGAGCTCAAGGCCAAACCAGACCTCCTTGCCCATTATGGTTGCTAATGCCAGGTTGGGGATCTGGGTGAACAGATCCCTGTAGGCTGGAGATCAGTTTTAATTCCAGGAGAATACTTGGTAAAATTATCCCCCAAACCCTACCAAGGTATCTTTAAATAAAAAAATAAAAATAGAATTTAGCAATCTAACCTGAACCTCTCCTTTCTGTCATGGCAGAAGATCAGTAAGTCTCTCAGGAAAATACAGGAAATGGCAAATGATCAATCGTCATGAAATCTTGAGGCACCTTGAAGATTAACACATTTATGGTGACACAGGTGTTCTGGGTGAGGGGCTGAGGTGGCTCAGTGGTTAAGATGCTAAACTGCAGGCTGGAAGGTCGGTAGTTCATCAATTCGAGACCCGAGTGCCACATGATGGAGTGAGCTCCCGTCTCCAGTCCCAGCTCCTGCCAACCTAGCAGTTTGACAGCAAGAAATTGCAAGTAGATAAATAGGTACCACTTCAGTAGAAAGGTAACAGCGTTCCATACACCTCGGCATCTAGTCACACCGGCCACATGACCACAGAAATGTCTTCAGACAATGCTGGCTCTTTGGCTTGGAAACAGAGATGAGCACCACACCCTAGAGTTGGATTTGCCTGGCTTTTGAGCAAGGAAAACCTTTACCTTTAGGCATTCTGTGAGAGTGTGCTCTGGTGTGGTGTAGTGGTTAAGAGCGGCAGCAGACTCATATCTGGAGAACCAGGTTTGATCCTCCTCCACATGAAGCTGCTGGGTGACTTTGGGCCAGTCGCAGTTCTCTCAGAATTCTCTCAGCCCCACCTACCTCACAGGGTGCCTGTTGTGGGGAAGGGGAGGGAATGAGATTGTAAGGCTCCTCAGGGTACAGAAAAGCGAGGTATAAAAACCTACTCTTCTTCTGGCTCATAAAAACTTATACCACAATATGTTTGTTAGCCTTCAAAGTGCCACAATATTTTTTAAAATTTAATTCAGTTTCTCCCCTCCCCTACCCCACAAAAGGGCTCTGAGAGGCTCACAAGGTAAGATAAACATAACTTATACATAAGATAAAACAATAGTAGTTCATAAAAACATCCTTCTGGAATATTTCAAATAGCTGATGAATAAAAATAACGTCTGTGCAACTGCAATGACGCCCCAGAAATAAACGGAACCAAACGTCGACACAACTTTGAACCTTTCCAGATTTGGGTAATTAAGAAGCATGTATGAATTGTGCCGTGGAATCGGTAGGCCAGTAGGTGAAAATAAAGACTGCTGTTTGTTTTCAATCAGAGCGAGCCAAAATGTTTGATTTCAAGAAGTAGGTTGTGCGGGGGGAAGAATCTCCATACTCGTGAGGATATTAAAAACCTGCAAGATTTTATTCGCAAAACACTAGAGGGCAGTGGCCAAAAGCTTTTGCTGTGAATCGCCGCTGTAGAGCTTCGTTGCAGCGGAGATACGTCATCCGTTTCAACTTTCGGTGATTGGTGGCAATCAGTTCTTCGTTGAGTTGCAGCGGCGTATTGGCAAAAGTGAACTTACTCAGCAGATGGACGGAAAAGGCTATACGGTGTGTTATAGCGCGACCAAGCACGTATGTATTTGATTTCCAAATGCAGCCGTTCCCCTCAACTATAGTCTCCCTGTTGTGGCTGTAATAGGAGATGCTTCTCATTTTGCATTTATGGAAAAGGACACATTTCCCCCGTCCCTGAAGAGGGCTTGTCATGCAAGCCAGAGTTAAAGCCATCTCCCTTCTCCTAAGAGCAAACAAGCAAGAAGAAGGTTGCCAATAATAGAATAGACCAAACATAGAGAAGCAACCTTGTGAAGAATATAAACAAAATCTGTTTATATTCTTCAAGGTTGCTTTGGTATATTTGGTCAATACCTCTCTTCTCCTGGCAAGGCAATATTTGTTTTTGATGCTCCTGCAGATTCAGATTAATGCAATTCACTTGAAGCGCCTAATGTCGGAATTGTTTTTAATCATGGTGTGGAGCCTATTTTATTTATTTTCTTCATTTATACCCCCAGTGGGGAACCAAAGTAACTTGCATCGTTCTCCTCTCCTCCACTTTATTCTCACAACAATCCTGTGAGGTAATGAAAACTGACAATCTGCAACTCGCCCAAGGTCACCTGGCAGACTTGCATGGCGGAGTGGGTGTTTGAACCTGCATCTCCCAGATCCTAGTCTGACACTAACCACCATACTAGTTTTCAGTTTCTCAGGAAAGCATGCTTTAGGAGGACTGTGATCAAGTTTTCATGTACGTTATGGCAGCGAATATAGTGAGCCCCTGCCCTGCATGGCACTGGACCAGCCATCTCAGCCTAGGTTTCTAATCCATTGCATAGAGTCAACCATGCTCACTTGCTTCTTCCCTTCTTTCCTATGAACATAAGCTGTTGGAATGCTGGCATTCTTTCCAAATACTGATTAGCTCTTTCGCTACCAGAGAACTAAGTGATGTACCTTGGATCCATTTCACTTCAATATACTTGTATCCAAAGGCATGTTGAACTTTGAGTAGTCAATATACCATGTGGGCATTATGGCAAGAGGAGCTCTCATTGCTGTGGCCTTTCTTGGTGCCATTTGCCCTGCTTTTGGGGATACAGGCTACTGCACTGGATTTTTATTTTTTAAAATATTTATACCTCACCTTTCCCTTGTGACTTGAGGCAGTTTACAGTTCCAAGGTTGGAACCATACACAATACAATAAAACCCCATCAGTCTGCCTCCCCAATAAAATGCCTGCAGCTTAAAGTCAATTAAAGGCCCTTGGAAGTAAAACAGCCTTACAGCACCTCTTAAAAACTTCTAAAGGTAGTGCTTCCAGCACAGTCTCTGGGAGCCCATTCCACGAGATGGGAGCTACTAGAGAGAAAGAACAGGTCCTAGTTCGTATGTGTGTGTTACACAGGCAGTTTCAGTTGGTTAAAGGCCATAATAACTGCTTTGTTCCTCTTGAGCTCATTCGTGTGTGTGCAGCTTGTGTTGGACTCCTCGGGGGAACATTAATGTATTGTTGGGGGCATCTATCAATCAAGCAGCATTCAGGTTAGGTGTGGCATACGAGAGGAATGGGATATTTGACAAACTTTATTGAGGCATAGAAAGCAGAACACTGGCAAATGAATCTGAAAGGAGAGGAATCTTATCTGAAAGTAAATGAACGCTCTTAATAATTAGCTGGGATAGAATATCTAGAACTCACTCGCTGTAGCAAGGAGATAATATTTCAGTTTACTTATGGGGTTGCCAGCAGGCCTGAAGAAAGATGTCCTGCCCCTTTGATGGTGGAGGAAAGTGCCACCAACAGCTGATTTTTAGTGACCCCTCATGGAGTTTTCAAGACGAGAGATGTAAAGAGGTGATTTGCCGTTGCCTGCCTCTGGCCCCAGTCACACGAGAGGATTTGCCACGCAAGAGGGACGGATCGGGTGCGTATCAAGCGATCGCAATCATACCGCAACATCTGGGAAGTGGAGCGCACCTGTCCTCGATCAGTCCCGTCCCGGCAAAACCGCGCATCAAAAAGGTAGCACCAAAAGGGTACTACCTACCGGTTGATGTGCAGCAGGGGCAGGCGTCTGATTGCCGCGGTGCCCCTCTCTGCGCAGCTTCCCAGGCCCTGTTGAACTGCGCATGCTCGGGCACGCACAGCAGGCTCACCTCATTCCCCTGTCTGTGGCTTCCCCTCGGCATCTGATCGTGCCGGGGAGCAACTACGTGGCGGCTCGGGGATCCTTCTGATCCTGCTGCCGTGCGTCTCTTTTGATGCGGCTCTAAAAAGCCGCACTTCAGCCGTACCTTTTCCCCCAGAGTGACCGGGGCCTCTGTGTAGCTGTACTAGATCCCTTGGCTGGTCTTCTGTCCGAGTACTAACTAGGGCCAACCCTGCTTAGCTTTTGAGATCTGATGAGATCGGGCTAAACCGGGCCATCCGCACTTGTCCTTTTAAGAGAAGCTTAACGTTCAAGAGAAGTTTTTCATGGACATAAGTAACAACCCCTGGTAAATAATAGCCTATTAAGCCTGTATTAAAGTGACAGGGCACTTTTTTTCAAGCAGTTGCCAACCCAGGCTTCCCAAGAACTTACCGTAATTTGGCGGGGGACGGATATGTCTTGGCAGGACCATTCTCGGGGAGGTGGGGAGATGCGGCGCATGATGCCATCGCCAGGAAGTGATGCCGGGCGACGCTCTGGCAATGGGGCTAGAAACTCGGTGGTTTCCAGCCCCATTGCCAGAACGTCGCCCAGCGTCATTTCCTGGCGATAGAATTGTGCGGCGTGAGTGTTCCACGGAGGAATGTTCCAGCTGGGGACTCTGTCCCCCCTGCTGAATTACGGTAAGTACTTGGCAACCCTATGCCAACCCAATTAATATGAACATCTGTTGGATTGTATGAATTTTCGTATGACCTATTATTCTAATTATAGACATAAAATTGCATATATATATATTTTTAAAAAACACCTGAAATTGAGGGGAAATGACAGGTTAAAAGTTTAAAGGAGCACCACTGAAAAATATTTCTCTAAACAGACAAACTGGATATTGTGAGAAGGTTAGTTCCAGTGCTAACCTTCCCTCTAAGAAAGCCAGAAGTGAAATGTTAACAAAGGTAGGACATTAACTGAAGGTCTCACAATTTACTCCTAGGAGTTTCTGGAATTTCTTAGGCCAAAATGACCTAGGGTACTCTGTCTTCTTAATAGCCATATCCTTTGCATAAAAGTTTCCTATGGGTAATCATGCTGTAGAACCATAACAAACTGGAAGAGACCTTATTTTCTTACAGGCTTATGATTTTATAACAATGTGTATGCGAACAAGCTAGTAAACTTTTTGTGGGCTTATTTGCAAAACTGCTCCAAAGGCAGATGTGATTCAGACAGCCTGAAATGTGTTCTAAAATCTTTCCACGCTTTCTAATTCAGCAAATAGTGTCCATCTTGCCATGGGAGAACATAAAAAGTATCAAGGGACATAAAAAACAAATTCTTTGGCCAAGATTGTTCAAATTTACAGAGTGTGCAGTGCATTAAACAGTTCGTAGGATGCCATTTGTCCCTATTCAGCTGGATCTACAAGTACTAAAACTTGATTTCCTCTCTGAAAAGGGCTGTGTCAAAATTGTTCAGTCCAAATAATTTTGCTTCCAGTTATGACTGTGAAATGCAGGGACAGCTGGTGGCAACAGTCTCTGGCAACCTGCACAATATAAACCGGCACATTTTACAGTGAAACAGGTTCCAAAAAGAGCGCATCAATTCACTAAGAGAGTTTCTCTCTCTCCTAGATTTGCATTTAAAGCAACAGGAGAGAGATTGCTTGATAAAATGCCGCATAAGTTTGATTATCTGCTGATCTACCTAAATGGCATAGGGGCATGGAAGATGGCTTCCATATGCATATCTCTAGCTGAATTATGAACCTTATGTAGAAATAGATCCTGTTTAGGCTCTTTCTTTTGCTGATCCAGGGCTCTGTGTTTTGACACCCGTGTGAGAACCTGAAATCTCATCAATCAGTTTATTTGGAAGGGAGAATCAAGGTTCAGTTACTACCCTGCCTCTTTCTTCCTGAACTGTTGATCAGCTGAAGTGCCTCTCCTGCCTTTGACTGATAGAAACCAAGGCTTAAGTGCTGGCAATATTGTTGTGGTTGCTTAACAATAGCCACTGAGGGCATTTATTTCTTAAAGCTACAAGTGCAGCTTCTATTATTTTGGGTTTGTACCTCCCCATTTTTAATTTGTTAAATGTATTTTTTGGATTTCAGATTTTCAGCAAGGGGTGTTTTTCAGGTTTGTAGAAAGTTGTCTAGTTTGGTTTAGTGGTTAAGTGTGCAGACTCTAATCTGGGAGAACCAGGTTTGATTCCCCACTCCTCCACTTGCACCTGCTGATGTGACCTTGGGTGAGTCACAAGCTCAGGCACAGCTGTTCCTGAAAGAGCAGTTTGTGTTAGAGTTCTCTCAGCCCCACCTACCTCACAGGGTGTCTGTTGTGGGGAGGGGAAGGGAAAGGAGTTTGTAAGCCACTCTGAGACTCCAAGTGAAGGGCGGGGTATAAATCCAATCTCTTCTTTTTCTTCTTCTAGTCATGGCTCCAGTTTCCAGATTTAAGATTCCACATATTTGGCCATGTTGAGAATATATATTGATACTAACAGGGCCTGCAAGAAATGTATTGGTGAAGAGAAAGCCAATCCTTCCTCTGGTCCCCAATTCTACTCTCTTGTTCAGTCCCATACCCTCCTGCTGTCATCTCTGTCTCCCTCCTCCTAACCATCCTGCTGCCACTACTGCTTTCTTTCTCTTCCCTCTCATTGCTGCCCTTTCTTCCCACCAACCCTTGCTCACTATCATAGTTGCTACCTTCTTCTCTGTCCCCAAATCTTCCCATTGCAGCTAGAGTCACCAGGTTTTGAACTGGACAGTCTGGTATTTGCCCTTTGTGTTCAGTAAATAAATTCAGAAAACATATATGTCCACTGTTTTCTAATTAAGTAAGCCTGCATCCATCATGACCAAGCTCCGTGCATGTGCTTTTTCTTTCCTCTGCATCTTGACAAAGCAGTGACACCCCCATCTTCTTGTTCTCCATCACAGGCAGTGTGCTTGCACTTACTGTCTCTCATGCATTTGTGGGGCTGTCATCTGTACAAACAGTACAAGATTGGAAAATGTGGCGAGAGCTGGCCCATAGAATCACCAAGAGTCGAACACGACTGAATGGCTAACAACAACATCTGTACCAGACTGATTTCGTTAGGGATGATAGGTGGCCCCAAATGTGTGCTGAGATATCAAAATACTAGCTTAGGTGATCTCCTTTTTCCTCTGGGTTGCCCACATGTATCTTCAACAGTTTTTTTTAAATTTAAAACAAACTCAACCCCTATGAAAATTCTTTTTATACCTGAGTGCCCCCTTTTGTTTTCCTTTCTCTGCACGTGGAACCATATTCAGCATTTGAGATATGTCTTGGTTAGGATTGGGGAAGTGGAAAACACATGAATTTTGCTCTTTCAAACTGGGAAGGACTTTACAGAGAAATGGAAGCTCCCTAGAACCTAACATCTTTAAGCTCCTTCCTGGAGATTACATTGCCTCCCTTTGTGCCTGTCACTTTAATGTAGGCATAAGATAGACAACGAGGAAAAACTACAGCTCAAAACCATATTCAAATATCCCGGGCCAATGCCTACTGACTGCAAGGTCACCCCTGAATGGCCATAAAACGGCCATAAATCTATGCAGAAGGTACCCTAAAATCCAACAATCAAAGGAAGTGAAAGCAGCATGCCATGCAGAGGGGAATTTCTGTTCCAACACAGGTTTGCTAAAACAACAGAAGGAAAAGCCAGTGCAGAATCAGCCCAAGACTGCATTAGCCAAAATGTCAAAGCATCTTTGCAACCTCTGCAATCACCAGTTAATCTCCGCTGTAAGTATTGACTGGCCCAACAGGATGCTCTGCTCTCCAGGGCAGGGGCCCCCTGTACTGGCCAGCTGAGGAACGGCAATGACAGCTCCAGTACCAACTGTAGTTCTTGTTTACTGAGATGCAGTTTCAGTCCGATCAGCCAAGCATTAGGATTGCTTAGAATGTCTCTGTGTAGTCCATCCTCTTGGAACAACTGCTAGAATGTGCTTCCTTGCTGTATTCATGGCAGATTCACCTCCAGTAACGACATCTTAGGGGCATTAGGCCTTTTTAACAGCTTGTAAGTTTCCTTTTGTGGGAATCTCAATCTCTGTTTAACACAGAGAGGAGCACAAACCTTGGGCATCTTGGTTTTCAGCCGTTTATCACTGTTAAGATGTTTATAGCTATCACATCAAGAGAATAGCTGTAGAAACATCCCAAATGGAAACAGGAGGCAAGCAAACCATACCTCTTCATTATTTCTGTTGAACATCGTGTTTTGAGGTTTCTGTACAAGTTATTTCAGTCAAGGTATTACTTATTTTTTTGTTGGGAAAACCACTTTAAAATCCCATAGTTTGTGACTGTCACAGTACTTTTGACATTTGTTTGCGGAAAATCCTTTTTGTATGAAAATCCAATAGAGTGCACTTGGAGCTTACTTCAAAAAAAATGGCTGTGGGAATCAGGCCTATCTATTCCAGTTGTTTACCAATTCATGGCCACCAGAAATGACCTTGCAGCTCACTCCAGAAACCCAGTCATGTTATCTTTTGGACAGTGTTAAAATCAACAGTTGTATCCTGCATGTGTGTAATGTGCTGTCAAGTCGCAGCTGACTTACGATGACCCCAGCAAGGGGCTTTCGAAGCAAGTGAGAAGCAGAGGTAGGCTACCAGTGCCTTCCTCTGCAGAGCCTTCCTAGGTGGTTGTCCATCCAGATACCAGCCCTGCTTAGCTTCCAAGATCTGATGAGGTAGGGCTATACCATGTTGCCTTACCTCGAAATCGTATGCTCAGCTACCCATTTTTTTTAAAAAAAATAATAAACCAGCAGATCCTGACTCAAGGAAAAGTCCATCTACTGAAGATCTGTTTTATTTAAAAGATGAAGGTTTTAATTCAGGCCAGTTTTGAGATTACAGGGCAGATTAACACTACCTAGCTCTCTTTCCTACCCCACAAACTGCCAGTATCATTGTGTCCCAGTTTTTGTTCCACAGTATCCTATACTGAAGCCAGTGGCTGTCCCGTCCATTGGAAGTCCAAAGGAGGGCCAACACAGTTTTTTCAGCTAGATTTATGGCCAAAATCCTGAAGGAATGTTGGGTTAGTGGAGTTGCTCAAGGCACACGTCTCTGCAGAATCTACCCGGTGTGTGTACTGCTATGAAACAAAGTTAGACACAGAGCCTTTTTTATCTTTGCAAAACTAGTATGAGTTCTTTATTGTATACTGGATAAAATAGAGAAAGGATTCTAATCTAGTTGAACTAACTAGGGTGGATGGAGATACAGGAGCACGTCCTGTCCTCATAGTGCCAAGATGAAGAAGAATGGTGGGGAGAGAAAGTGTCAGCCGGAAGGAAGGAAGGTTCCCTGAGAGTAGCAATCTGCACATCAAAAGGATAGCACTGGAATAGTAGAAAGGAAGGGTCCTGACCTGTCTGTCTCTCTGTCTCTCTATAGTCCCTCTCTGAAGTCAAGAGGCAGTGCAAAATCCTTCATTTTCAAAAAATCCCATATCCTGACGTCCATCACCATGTAGATGTCTGCCAGAGAGCACCATAATTTGAAATGGAGGCAAGGCCTAGTAAACCACTGTGGACTGTGTATTCTGAGGTCTTAGTGCCAGTGCAGAAGGGAGTGCTGCTTTTCCAGCTCATAACTTGTAGACCCATAATCCTGTTTTCAGACACTGAGGTGAGGAGTTCCCACCTGGAATAGGTATCCTCCATTTCCAGACTATCCCATCACTCCGGTTAATATTTTTATCATGTCTGTGGTTTAATAAAGCAGCGCCTTCTCTCTAAATATTTACATTATTGTAATGCAGCTCCCCTTCCTTGTATTGGTGCTTGTGTTTCATCAGTAAAATGTGCTTTGCTGTCCAACAGGAATGCAAAAGGCTATTGAGAAGGATGTCTCCTCATGCCAAAGACAACCTGAGATGCCTGCTGCTTCTCCTCTTAACAATCTTGGGACTTTGCTGGATCCGATACAAGTCAGACCCCCAAACCAGGAGGACATCTATTGTCCACCTCTTTGAATGGCGTTGGACTGATGTTGCTCTTGAATGTGAACGTTATTTAGCACCAAATGGATTTGCAGGAATTCAGGTTAGTACACTGTCCCCTTCAGAGATGGTAGTATTAGGGTCTGAGCTAGTCTATATCACATTTTTATCTGGCCTAGGAATGCAGGGCAGATGGTTTTCTAAGTCCCCTTTTTATACTTGCAACAAATATGAGAGAGAAAAATTGTTCTATTGTCAGCCAGTCATTGCAGAGGATCATAGCAGAGTGGGGATTTGCACCCAAATCTTCCCAGTCTGAGATTGCCACCTCCAGAGTGGTGGCTGGAGATCTTCTGGAATTACAGTTGATTTCCTAGGCAACAGAGATCATTTCACCTGGAGAAAAAGGCTGCTTTGGAAGGTGGACTCTGTGGCATTATACCCCATTGATGTCCTTCCCTCCTGAAACTCCACCCCCAAGATTTATTTATTTGTGGGATTTTTATCCCAGTGTACCACAAAGGCAGGCTCAGGGTGGGTTACAAGTTACCAATAAAAGCATATTTAACATTCCATATAAATTTCAGTTAAAACCTAAAAACCAACTAAACTACATGATGGTGAGATGGTAATACATAAACCTGGGGATAGACTGGGTATGACTCAGGAGAGGGCCATCAAAATGATAGATGGGCCTGCTCCCAATCTGTGATACATTGATATAACTGCCACCTCAACCAAAAGCCTGGTAGAACAGCTCCATTTTGCAGGGCCTGTTTCACAGGGCCCTGATCTCAATTGGGATCTTGTTCCACCAGGCTGAAGCCAGAGCTGAAAAAGCGTTGGCTCTGGTCGAGGCTAAGCGGAGATCTCTAGGGCCAGGGATTACCAGCTAGTGATGTTCTGTCGAGCATTAAGCTCTTCCGGGGACATATTGGGAGGGATGGTCCCACAGATATGTTGGTCTCTGACTGCATAGGTCCTTAAAGGTTAAAACCATAACCTTGAACCTAATCCTGTACTTAACCGTCAGCCAATGCAGCACACGAAGCACTGGCTATATGGGTACCCACAAAGACATCCCGGACAGGAGGCGTGCCACTGCATTTTGCACCACCTGAAGTTTCTGGGTCAGGTTCAACGGTAGCCCTGCATAGAGCAAATTGCAGTAATCCAGTCTGGAGGTGACCATTGCATGGATCACTGTTGCCAAGTCGCAGGAGGAGAGATAGTGAACCAGCTGCCTGACCAGCCAAAGATGTTGGTGATCTGAGTTTCACTGAAAGTGAGGCATCCAGGATCACTCCTAGGCTCCTCATCATTGGTGCTGGCACTAAAGCTGCCCTGCCAAGGGTTGGGAGCAGTCTTCCCTCTAAGCTGAGTTAGTGTGAACTAATTGCTTGCTCACAACTTTAATACCAGTAGCTCACAAAATTGCTCGCTCACAACTTTAACACCAGCAGCTCACAAATACGGCTCACGTATTTTTGACTTAGCTCAGGAAGGATGGCTCCTGAGCAAACTAATTTATGCAGTAGCCAAATTGTTCTGCCCTGCCCCCACACTTAAATGAGGGAAGTTCAGATAAATCAGTACTCTACGCATACCAACCTTGTTCTCCACTACCACCAGTGAATACTCCTCCCCAGTTATTTCTTTTACTAGCGTTCAGGTTATTTTAGTAACTAGATTAAATATTAATAGAAATAGAAGCCACAGATGAAAACTTCTGCCAGCCTTTAAACACAATGAAGTTTACAAGCAGGACTGTGGACACGCAGCGCTAAAACAGTCCAGAACTGTGTTCTGAAGGAGATCAATTCAGTGATTTGCATATATGACTGTTAGTAGTTTCAGGTGGGTAGTGGTGTTGGTCTGAAGTAGAAGAGCAAGATTCAAGTCCAGGAGCATCTTAAAGACCAGCAAGATTTCCAGTGTATAGGCTTTCTAGAGTCAAAGCTTCCTACATCAGACATTTATTTATTTATTTTATTATGTATTTTATTTAATTTATACCCCACCCTCCCCTCCAAGGTGGGCTCAGGGCAGCTTACAACACTCATAAATACAATTAAATACAGCTAAAAACCTATCATTAGCATAAATTACTTAAAATAACAGTCCTTTAAAATGTAACACATAACACGCTGGATACAAGTCAGAATGGAGACTCCTGAGCCCTTATATCCCAGTCAGAAGATGGGAGGGGTGTTGCAGAGATGGGAGTCAGGATGCAAAGGTACTGTGCAAAGTGTAATCAGCTTGATTGTTGACACTGGATAAACAGGCCAGTCCCTGTGCAAAAGAATGAATAAGTGCCATTATAAACACCACACTCAGAAATCAGTTGGAGAACATTTTAATCTTCCAGGACATGCCATTGCTGACCAAAGAGTGGAAATCCTGAAACAGAGAAACTTCAAAGGGAGATTACAGCACAAGATTACTGAACTTGAATTCATTCACAAATTCTGAACAATGTAACCCCCCCCTTGGGCTGAACAAGGACAGGATTCTTATCTCCTCACTCATGCTAATTTACTGCTCCCACCCCTAAGCATATTTACTCTGCTCTAGTCAAGCTGGTTACATTTTGGTAATAGGATTTGGGGGGGGGGCACTTGTGTGTGTGTCTGCACCTGGAATTCATGTTGACCTCTGGTGACTGACCCCTACTAGGGGCCTGGAGGATGTTCAGAGAGGTGGTTGAATAAAGCCTGCTTCTGTCCTCCCGACTTGGTATTCCAAGGAAGTCTCCCATCCAAGTACTAACCACAGTCAACCCTGCTTAGCTGCCAAGATCTGACAAGATTGGGCTTGCCTGGGCTATCCAGGTCAGGGCTGGTAATAGGTTCCTGATGTAACAAAGGCCAAATCAGAGCCTATGCTTAGGTATGTTCGATGCTGGCTTTTAAAGCTATCAGGCTTCTTACAATTGATGCATTCCTGCACATAGTTATGGCCAACTATGACCCGCCCCCGAGGGTCACAAAAATATACAATACTATTCCACTTAATTTACGTCACTGAGCATTCTTCTTTAGAAAGGGACTCAATTGCTGTGTAATGTTTCAGCGCACATCCTTCTGTGTGTATGTGTTAAAATTTAACACATAAAAATGTGTTAAAAAGTCTCTCTTGAATCAATTACATCTCATGTAAAATGAAGGGAAATGAAAGACTACATAGCCAAGGTGTCAGGGTCCAAGTGAAAACAGTAGAAGTAAAGCTGTAACTGAACAGCAGCACTCTGAATAACATATTAGCTGCTTTATGATGATGCACTGGCAAAGATAAGAGGTTATTTTTAAAAAGAAAAATGTGTAAGTTATTACAGGTCTGCGGCTGTAAAGGTAAAGGTTCCCTTGCTCGAAAGCCAGTCGAATCCGACTCTAGGGTTGTGGTGCTCATCTCCATTTCAAAGCCGAAGAGCCAGTGCTGTCCGAAGATGTTTCCGTGGTCATGTGGCTGGCATGACTAAACACCAAGGCACATGGAACGCTGATTCTGCGGCTGTAGCTTGAATCAAATGATGAGCTTTTGCCTGCAAGATGTGACTTTTGCCTCCTACTATAGTCCCTTATTTCAGGAGATATTTTGGTTGGAGGCAGTGAGAAATTCATGGTCAGCAGATAAAATTCCTCCTGCCCATGGAAACGCTCTGTTGGATCCAAGCCATAGAAATTAACATTGTGCAGTTGGGGGGGGGTCCACTACAATAACCAGATAATGACCTGGATCCAGCTACTCCATTCAGCAAAGTTTGATTCCTTCCTCCCACTGAAATCGCTCTGCCTCCAATGGAAAAGCCACTTAAGTTGGAGGGAGGTTCCTTCAGCTGGACTGAGGCTTTACGCTTTTCTGAAAGGAGTGGATGGACCCAGGCTGCTACCTGGGATCACAAATAATAATGTACATACACACATGCCATCAAGTTGTGACTTCTGGCAATCCCAGTGAAGGGCTTTCAAGGCAAGTGAGAAGAAGAGGTGGTTTGCCATTGCCTTCCTCTGCAGAGTCTTCCTTGGTGGTCTACCCATCCAAGTACCGACCCTACTTAGCTTCCAAAATCTGATAAGATTGGGCTATACCATGCTGTTTTCCCTCCACAAACAATAAATCTTAGTACAAGTCCATATTTTTACATATGACTGCAGTCATTGCCAAATACATCTTGTTTTGTTTAAACAGGGACTAATTTGAGGTTTGTCTGAGCCCTATATCCAATTAGTAAAAGGTAGGAAAATTAATGTCATGTCACATGATTGCTTATTTTTTTGGGATAGATTTCTCCTCCAAATGAAAATCTTGTAATTACAAGGCCTTGGAGACCATGGTGGGAAAGATATCAGCCAACCAGCTACAAGATATGTTCACGTTCTGGAAATGAAAATGAATTTAGAAACATGGTGACCAGATGCAACAACGTTGGAGTAAGTAGTTTTCAGTGCCTTTTCGGACAATAGACTAGGTTGAGGCAATGGATTTTAGGCCAAAGCAACCCCTTGTTACATACTAACTAGAAGATAATCTTTCTATTTAATTATGTCTAGTGAGATATCTCCCTCATGGATCACTGCCTTGTCGTGGCGAGGGGGCTTGCGTGGTTCGATGAGGCTGTGGGCTATGCCGTGGAGGGCCACCCAGGACGGACAGGCCACAGCAGAGAACTCAGACCAAGCGTGATCCCCTGGAGAAGGAAATGGCAACCCACTCCAGTATCTTTGCCAAGAAAACCACATGGACAGTAACAAAAGGCTAAAAGATATGACGCCGGAAGATGAGCCCCTCAGGTCGGAAGGTGTCCAATATGCTACTGAGGAAGAGCAGAGGGCAAGTACGAGTAACCCCAGAAAGAGTGAAGCGGCTGGGCCAAAGCCGAAAGGACGCTCAGTTGTGGATGTGTCTGACGGTGAAAGGAAAGTTCGATGCTGCAAAGAACAATACTGCATTGGAACCTGGAATGTAAGATCTATGAATCAAGGTAAGCTTGACGTGGTCAAAAATGAGATGGCAAGAATGAACATTGACATCTTGGGAATCAGTGAACTAAAGTGGACAGGAATGGGCGAATTTAACTCAGAAGACCATTATATCTACTACTGTGGCCAGGAATCCCGTAGAAAAAATGGTGTGGCCTTTATAGTCAACAAGAGAGTGAGAAAGGCAGTATTGGGATACAATCTCAAAAATGACAGAATGATCTCGGTCCGAATCCAAGGCAAACCATTCAATATCACAGTAATCCAAGTCTATGCCCCAACCACTGCTGCAGAAGAGGCTGAAGTGGACCAGTTCTACGAAGACCTACAACAGCTCGTAGAACTAACACCAAAAAATGATGTCCTCATCATCATAGGGGACTGGAATGCTAAAGTAGGAAATCAAAAGGTAACCGGAATAACAGACAAGTTTGGCCTTGGAGAACAAAATGAAGCAGGGCAAAGGCTAACAGAGTTTTGTCAAGAGAACACGCTGGTCATAGCAAACACCCTTTTCCAACAACCTAAGAGGCGTCTCTACACATGGACATCACCAGATGGGCAACACCGAAATCAGATTGACTATATAATTTGCAGTCAAAGATGGAGAAGCTCTATCCAGTCAGTAAAAACAAGACCTGGAGCTGACTGTGGCTCAGATCATGAGCTACTCATTGCAAAATTCAGACTTAAATTGAAGAAAGTTGGGTAAACCACAAGGCCATTCAGATTTGACCTAGATCGCATGCCGGATGAATATACAGTAGAGGTGAAGAATAGGTTTAAGGGACTAGATTTGATAGACAGAGTGCCTGAAGAACTATGGACAGAGGTCCGTGACATTGTAAAGGAGGCAGCACTCACCGCCATCCCAAAGAAAAAGAAATGCAAAAAAGCAAAGTGGCTGTCTGATGAGGCTTTACACATAGCAGAGGAAAGAAGGAAAGCTAAAGGCAATGGGGAAAAGGAAAGATTTGCCCAACTGAATGCAGATTTCCAGAGAACAGCAAGGAGAGATAAGGAGGCTTTCCTGAATGAACAATGCAGAGTAATAGAGGAAAACAATAGATTGGGAAGGACTAGAGATCTCTTCAAGAAAATTGGAGAAATCAAGGGAACGTTCCATGCAAAGCTGGCCATGATAAAGGACAAAAACGGTAGGGACCTAACAGAAGCAGAAGAGATTAGGAAAAGATGGCAAGAATACACAGAAGATCTATACAAGAAGGACCTCGATGTCCTTGACAACCACGATGGTATAATCACTGACCTTGAGCCAGACATCCTGGAAAGCGAAGTTAAATGGGCCTTAGAAAGCATTACTAACAACAAAGCTAGTGGAGGTGATGGTATCCCAGCTGAGTTATTCAAAGTCTTAAAAGAAGATGCTGTTAAAGTGCTGCACTTAATTTGCTAACAAATTTGGAAAACACAACAGTGGCCACAGGATTGGAAAAGGTCAGTTTACATTCCAATCCCAAAGAAGGGCAACGTCAAGGAATGTTCAAACTATCGCACAATTGCACTCATTTCACACGCTAGCAAGGTCATGCTCAAAATCCTACAAGCTAGGCTCCAACAGTACGTGGATAGAGAACTGCCAGAAGTACAAGCTGGGTTTCGAAGAGGTAGAGGAACTAGAGATCAAATTGCCAACATTCGCTGGATTATGGAGAAAGCAAGAGAATACCAGAAAAACATCTACTTCTGCTTCATTGACTATGCTAAAGCCTTTGATTGTGTGGATCACAATAAATTATGGCAGGTTCTTAAAGAGATGGGAGTACCAGACCACCTCACCTGTCTCCTGAGAAACCTGTATAAGGGTCAAGAAGCAACAGTTAGAACCGGATATGGAACAACTGATTGGTTTAGCATAGGAAAAGGAGTACGACAAGGATGTATATTGTCACCTTGCTTATTTAATTTATATGCCGAGTACATCATGCGAAATGCTGGCCTGGATGAATCACAAGCTGGTGTTAAGATTGCTGGGGAAAAGATCAATAACCTCAGATATGCAGACGATACCACTCTGATGGCAGAAAGTGAAGAGGACCTCAAGAGCCTCTTGCTCAGGGTGAAAGAGGAGAGTGCAAAAGTGGGCTTGAAGCTCAACATCAAAAAAACTAAGATCATGGCATATGGCCCCATCACTCCTTGGCAAATAGACGGAGAAGTCGTAGAAGTAGTGACAGACTTCATGTTCCTAGGATCCCAGATCACTGCAGATGGTGACTGCAGCCATGAAATTAAAAGACGCCTGCTCCTTGGGAGGAAAGCGATGGCAAACCTAAACAGCATGATAAAAAGCAGAGACATCACCTTGCCAACAAAAGTCCGCATGGTCAAAGCAATGGTATTCCCCGTAGTAATGTATGGCTGCGAGAGTTGGACTATAAGGAAGGCTGAGCGCCGAAGAATAGATTCTTTTGAACTCTGGTGCTGGAGAAGACTCTTGAGAGTCCCTTGGACTGCAAGGAGATCAAATCAGTCAATCCTAAAAGAAATCAACCCTGACTGTTCCCTGGAAGGCCAGATCCTGAAGCTGAAGCTCAAATACTTTGGCCACCAAATGAGAAGGGAGCATTCACTGGAGAAGACCCTGATGCTGGGAAAGATTGAAGGTCAAAGAAGAAGGGGACGGCAAAGGATGAGATGGTTAGACAGTGTCATCGATGCAACAAACATGAAATTGAGCAAACTTCAGCGGACAGCGGAAGACAGGAGGGCCTGGCGTAATCTGGTCCATGGGGTCGCGAAGAGTCGGACCGACTGTGCGACTGAACAACAACAACAACAAGTGAGATATTTGGCTCACTCAGTGCTCTACAGAAAATGATTCATAAGCTAACTGCCCTATAATGTTCAGTATCTTCTCTGGATCTTTTCTTTTTAATTAGCGCTACATTTGTTACTGCCCAGTCCTCTGGAAAGTAGTCTGTTCTTGTGACAAGGTGTATATTTTGTTAGATTCATTGAGAACTCTCAGTATATGTCATCCATACGTGATGATTTGTTGGTTTTTTTGTCCATTAGCCCTAGAACTTCACCTCGTGCTTTCTAGTTGACAGAAGAGTTCCAACACAGTTTCTGAAAACACGAACTATAGAACAGATTGCTTCCCTCTATTTCCCGCAGTGAAAACGGATGCAAAGACTTCATTCAGTTTCTCTGCTGTCTCTCTGACTTCCTTCAGCAATCCTTTCACACCATTGTTGTCCAGCAGACCAGCTGCCTTGTTAGCTGTTCATCTGATTGTGTAAAGCAATTCATGTTGTTAGTCTTGCTTTATTTGGCAATGTGCCCCTCACATTCTCTTTTCATTAATCTGACTCCGCCGTATCTTCATCAGGTTCATATTTACGTTGATGCTGTAATCAACCATATGTGCAGTTCTGGGGCTGGTTCTGGCTACCGTGGGACCTGTGGGAGCTATTTCAATGCAAGGATCCGAGATTTCCCTGCTGTCCCATACTCTAGCTTTGATTTCAATGACAAAATATGTAAAACACCAAGTGGGGACATTGAACATTACAGTGATCCTGTGCAGGTAAGCTTTACCACACTGATATTTCAGCCTGCTGTTTTTAGGAAATGATTGTTGTTGCTGCATGTCATGACTATTAAAGTCAAATGTTTGTATACTGACTGCAAACAGACAACAGGTCTGTGAATGATAATGTTGGACCTCCATGAAAAGAGAAGCCCTCCCCCAGGCTCCTTCATCCAGAGGAAATCTTTAAATTTGTTTGAGTGGAGTGATAAGATACAGGCCAGTAAGCCTGATTGTGCACTCTCTTGAGCAACCGTTAAGTCTGCTATCTGGTTTTGAATGGGAACTTGTTGGGAAATTGCAGTTGTGGGATGCACAACTGGAATTCAGATCTACTTTATGAGAACATGTATCGATTTTTGCAAATGCAAGACGTCCATATGAGAGTAAAATGGAAATTTACATAAATGGACAAGTTCGTTGTGTTCTCCTGGCTTAGTCCACATACCTTTTCTCAGGTATCCTTCTTAAGCATTTTCTGGCAGGTTATGGTGCATGAAGAACATTCTCCATAAAACTTGTCTCCAGGGGAAGAGGATTTTAAAAAAAACCTCTACATATGTATCATTTCACATGCATCAGCTGTAAGCCAAAGCAAGTGGGTGGGTTGCAGCACCCTTTAGGGAGATACTGCTTTTTTGTCCCTGGGCATGAACAGATGTCATTTTCTTATTTGAGGTTAGTAAGAAGCATGTAGCTTACTTGCAAGGGTGATGTGGTATCAACAGTATGGCGAAAAGCAATTTGGATTAATAGTGCAAACTATTTTGCACACTGAAGTCTGTTTTACACATGCATGTACAGCATTTTAGTTTTTCATGATTTTCATCTGAATGTGTTCTTACTGTTGAAAAGGATTAGATTTCAGGTGACAAAATACAGTGTTTCATCTCACATGGCTGATTCACTCACACAAGTTGCCACTGGATGTCATCGCATAAACCAGCCTTAAGTTGTACTCTGCTGCATTTATTCAGTAATCATATTCAGCGATAATGTCTTTAAGAATAGATATATTTTGATTCAAGATTCAAAGTGAAGACATTTTAAATGAAGCACTTAAATACACTTCACTGGGAGAATGCAAGAAATTTTGGAGGGAGGCAAGCTGTCAAAAGTGCCATGAAGATTGTATCTTTGGGTTTTGACCAGTGTTCCCTCTAAGCTGAGTTAGCCTCCAGCTCACAAACTTTTGTCTTAGCTCAGAAGGGATGGCTCCAGAGCAAACTAATGTTTGTAGCAGCCAAATCGCTTGCTCATAACTTTAATAGTAGCTCACAAAGTAGAATTTTTGCTCACAAGACTCCACAGCTTAGAGGGAGTATTGGTTTTGACCACTGAATTAATGACAACTCATTCTCTGTGTGCCCAGGTTCGTAACTGTCGCCTGCTTGGCCTTGTTGACCTCACACAAAGGAGAGATGATGTGCGTTCCAAAATAGTTGACTATATGAACCACCTGCTAGGTATTGGTGTTGCAGGGTTTCGAATTGATGCATCCAAGCATATATGGCCTCAGGACATAAATGCTATTATAGGCAAACTAAATAATCTAAATACACAGTGGTTCCCCCAAGATTCACGACCTTTCATCTATCAGGAGGTAACTACCCTGTTTTTTATTTATTTATTTATTTATTGCTTGTTTGTTATTTTTTGAGCCAGGACAAAATTCTTGCATTTTCCTCTTCCCCAGTGGTTACATCATGGCCTCTTTCCCTTTATCTTTTAATGCTGAGTTGTCATCATGGCAGCCAGGAAGTAAGACACCTTTTTAAATTTTGTGCAGTATTTCAATAAGAAGCCACTTCAGTAGAGGAAACTAGGTACCCATTCCAGGGCTGATATAATTTTAATGCAGTATTAAACCAGAAGAGCCCACGTGTGGAGGCACAAGCTCACTTCAAGTCAGACTCAGTAACAGAATAACCTGAAATTTAAATGCTTGCTAAAACATACTCGGATGGATCCTTTCAGATTTTTTTTGCTGTGGAAAGAGGTAGTAGAGGCCCCTTCATAACCCGAAAAGGCTGTGCTAGGGATCATGATAGACAAAAATAACACCAAGAGGATTGATGGTTGAATGGTTCTGGAAATGTTGGCCACAATAGGCTGACATTTATCTAGTCACATTGGAGATGGTCTAAAACTTCTAGGAATAAATTGTGATGAACCAAGTACAGTAAGATATTGATGTTCTGATGTTCTAATTCAGGGCACTGGCTTGTTTCAAATAATTGTAACAGTATCAGTAACACTAGTGTTCCAGCAAATTGCAATTAAGATCATTTCCCTTTATCTATTTTTCCTTCTCATTCCCTCATCTCTTGGTCATCTTTTTCCAGGTAATTGACATGGGTGGTGAAGCAGTCCGAACCTATGAGTACTTCAGAAATGGTCGAGTGACTGAATTTCAATATGGTGCACAACTTGGGGCTGTCCTTCGTAAATGGAATGGAGAAAAGATGGCAAACTTAAAGTAATGGACTTTGGGCACAAACTGACCAGAAGAGCCCACATGTGGAGGCCAGAGTTTAGATGCCTCTGTGCATGCAAATACAACTAAGATACTTCGGATCTGTTCTCCCTGCCCCTACCCCCCACCTTGGAATGAGAATTCTCCTGTGTCCTGCAGCAGACATGGGATTTGGATGTAGAAATCTATATCCTGCAGCTTCTCAGCCCATGCACAGGAGTGAATGTTTTCCCGTCACCTGTGAATTTGGTTGCAAAAGTGCTATATATGCTGAAATAGATTTTAAAGAATATTTTAATAATTTTTTCATATTTAGGAGCTGGGGAGAAAACTGGAATTTGATGCCTTCTGACAAAGCCATTGTGTTTGTTGACAATCATGACAACCAGAGAGGACATGGTGCTGGTGGAGGTTCCATTCTCACCTTCTGGAACCCCAGGTAAGGAACTATGTAGGTCCAAATTTCCAGGTGTGTCATGAAGAACTTTCTTAGATCAATATGTTGCATTCTTAACAAGAGTAATCCAGAAAAAAAAATGCTAATCTTTCATGTGACAGTTCTCATTCCTTTACTCATGCCAGGGTCTGAAGAGAAGTTAAGCCATGAAATCATATGAGATGACAGCATCCATTTTATATCCAGTGGTAGCAACCACAGGAAACATTAGTTCCCTTGGGGAAAGTAGTAGATCGCCTCATTGGTCATGGGGCTGGGAAAAGAAAAAGGGTGTCTGTAGTGAAATGATAGGCAGAAAGGGGAGGACAGGAGATGCCATGACAATTAGACTGTTTGAACGAGGTCCAAGTGTTTTCATGGCTAGGAAGAAGAGGAAAAGATGTTTTTTGCCAGGACAGGGCATCCTCTCCATTTGGGAGAGATAACACAACAGCCCTTTGATGTATTAACACTTCTTGATCGGAGGCTGTAGGTTTGGTGGACTGGAGGCTTACAATTTAGCACCCAGATTGGCTGAAGACCACCAGGCATGCATGGGGGTGAGTTCTAAACTGGGGAACTGTTCCTTTGCGTGGGGCTTCCTTCTTAGTTTTCTAGATTGGGAACTCTGGGGAGTGTGTGTTTGCCATGAGGCATGATAGAGGGGAATGATGTCAAAGGGAGATGCAGATGCACCAGGGTGTGGCCATCCTGCGTCTACCCTGATCAGATGCAACCTAGATTGTAAGTACTTAAGTTTTTGTGCAGCCTGAGTGCTGTGGTCTCTCATGATGTGGGCAAGACTAGTCACAGTTTTGCCCCCCCCTTCTGGTCGTTGCCATCCTTTCAGGAAAAATTCAGCCCTGCTGTCTGTAGCATGGTTGCCTGAAGCTAACCTCACAGGGGTATTAGTAGCGCTCCAAGGAGCCAGGCAGATGCCAGTAGTCTCTGTGGGCTTGGGCACAGCAGTGAAGGACACTGGCATCCCCTGCATGCTGAGTGGTAGGTGGTGGGGCCTGGAGCTTCGCCAGATTCAGCAAGGGGGGGGATATGGGATTCCCCATTTGTGGATACCCAATTCATGGATCAGGGCCACATGGACACTGTGGCAGAACGTTCCTGCTCTGGCCTGCAGCCTCTGTTTCAGCCCTGCCCTCTCTCTGGTAAGACACCACCACCACTTGACCATTGTATGGAATTGCCCACTGGGAGAGTCAGGACTCTCAGCTTCCCTTCCAAGCTCTGACATCTTGCCTCTGTGTCTCCTGCTGCCCAGTGCCTGGTCACTATGGGGACAGTTTACTGCCTTGGACACTCTGGAAGAATATCCACTTGCCAACTGCCTACCTTCCCCCTGGTGCTTCTTTTAAAATAGTATGTCTGAGATGGTGAAGTCTATATAGTACAGAGAACCACGGCCCTTTATTAAAAGGAAAATGTTTACAAGCCTACTTTTAGCACAGCACCAAATTGAGCAAGGGATACAGAAGAAAGAGGTAAATTGCAAATCCTCTGTCCCTCTCTCTATACATGTCCTATCAGATGTTAAAACAGGACAGGCTCTTTAGCTCAGGAGTTCTAGATCGCTACAAAGGTATCATTACCTTGAAGCTCCCTTCAGATGTCCAAGCCAACCACATGGTCAATGGCTGCCACTTCCACTGAGAGTCCTGTTTCCTCTCATGGCCTCAGAACCCAAGGAAAAAAGCCCTTCCCCCTGTTGCAAGGAGGTTTTATCGTATCTGTTTCTCCACCCACTGACCAGGTAAGTCCAGGTGAGAGAACAGTTTCCTGCCACTAGATCTATTAGTATTTGAATGAAGATGCACTGAGGTACATCTGGTTAAAGCAATTGTACAGACTTCCCTCTTCCCATGACTGTTCCCTGCCCAGAGGGGGAAAAAAACTTTTGAAATACACAATGGAGGCTTTGGTCATCTCAAACTTCCCAGGAGAAAAACTACAGTTCGTCACAGTTGCTGAACAGGTTTTTCAGCAAACTTGGGTAACTCCCCAAGTGTGCAGAAAAATCTGAAATCAACATTAAAATATATAGGGTGGTTATATCCAGTGTTCTCTCTAAGCTGAGTTAGTGTGAGCTAGCTCACAGTTTTTTAGCCATCCGTCTTAGCTCAGGAAGGATGACTCCAGAGCAAACTAATTTATGCAGTAACCAAGTCACTTGCTCACAACTTTAATGCCAGTAGCTCACAAAGTAGAATTTTTGCTCACAAGACTCCACAGCTTAGAGGGAGCATTGGTTATATCCTTCCCCAAATATATTTGCTCTCACCTGATCACAACGGAGCTGCTCCAGCCCGGTCCAGTGGCAGATGCTGGCAGATGCATCAGGCCCAGCAGCAGTAGAGGAGGACACCAGCAGCTGCACCAGGTGCAACAGTGGCAGGCGACACTAGCAACCATGCCAGGCACAATTGTGGTGGTAGAGGTAGAGGACACTGGCAGCCATTGTGTCCTGGCCGTGGCTGCAGAAGATGTTGGCAGCTGTGCCAGACCCAGAAGCACCAGAGAAGAATGCTGGCCATTGCTCTGGGCCTGGGTGCAGCAGCAGCAGTCACCAGCAGCTGCTGCAGACCCAAGCGGAAGCAGAGGAGGATGCTGGCCACTGCAATGGGCCCAGGCACAGTGGCAAAGGATGCTGGCAGCCACTGTGGGCTGAGTGGTAGGTGGTGGCCTTACTATCCTCAGGGATGGGGGAATATGGGATTCCCACCCACGTCTCCCACCACCCTGAGCCATAAGGTTTGGGAAATCAGCAGCAATGAGGGGAGGAATCCCCCCCACGACTATCACAGGTCCCCACTTTTATATTTCTAAAAGTGAAGTAGGCCAGATCTGAGAAGACTGGTGATTGGAGCTGTGAATGGATAAGACAGAGCATTCTACCAAGTTGAAAATAGCCCCAGGCTTGGTTCTCCTTAGTAAAAGGCAGGGGGAACAGGCAGGGCCCTTTTCCAGGGTTAGGGCCTTTGAGGGAGAGCTTATTGGGGCTAGGACTCGATTGGGGTTGCCAGGTTAGAATGTTCCTGGAGATTTTGTGGTGGAGTCAGAGTAGGGGAGGGGAGGGGAGGGGAGAGGCCTCAGCTGGATATAATGCCATGGAGTTCACCTTCCAAAGTAGCCATTTTCTCCAGGAGGACAGTTCTCTGTCATGAAAGCTCACTAGGCCATTTTGGACCAGTCACATACATTCAGCCTAAGCTACCATACAGGGTTATAAAAACAAGGAAAGTGGAGTTATTTAATCTGCTTAGGTCTCCTCTGTGGAGAAAGGTAGGGTAAGTGAAATAAATAATAAAAGGTTGAGGAATGATTGAGCAGGAGATAATGAGGCAGGGAATGGTGAGATGATATGGGGGTTACCAGGGGGAAATAAAGAGGAAACAGTGTAGGGAGGAGGATACGGAGGAAAGTGAGGTGCCCCCCACAAGTTTTTGAGGGTTCCCTATCATGCCAGTGAACCTAGCCCAGTGGCCAGCACCATATAACTGGGCCATAATTTTTCCTTAAGTAGAGGCTGCTGGAGGGGGGGAAGCTGAAGACAGAGGGGCAGATAAATATAGGTTCACTGTTGGGTGGGAAGCAGAGAAAGAAGCAGGAGAAAGGGAGAGGCTGTGGTAGGTTTCAGAAAAGGGGAAGAGGAAATAGTGTTTTGGGGAGAAATGAGATGCCCCCTGCAAGTCCTTGCAGTTCCCACTTGTTTTCTCTGTTTCTAATCCATATTTGGTAAAAGGAATCTCTCTCACCTGTTCTGCAGACTCTACAAAATGGCGGTTAGCTTTATGCTTGCTCATCCCTATGGATCTACACGAATAATGTCAAGCTACAGGTGGCCAAGGCTTATCCAGAATGGAACGGTAACTTTCTGCTCACTCACAACAAGTGTCTGGCTTTATTGTGTTCTTTTATATACCACTGCTTAATTGTTAGGGCTAGTAACTGCAGTTTGAAAACAGACTGAAATATTATAAAATGTACTGAACCCAATACAGAAAAATTATGAAGCACACTAAAGGGAGACATTGCCCATGTTGAGTTTCCGTGATTATCAAATCAATTATATAACTCCATTATTTTTAGATGTTTAAAAGACTGAATTGCCCATTCCGGCCTAACGTTATAACATTGCTATATTATAAGGGAAAAAATTGTATTATAAGGGAATCAACATTATGCTTTTAAAAAATTAGCAGATCGTTGAGGGGGGTGGAAGGACAGGAGGCAGGGTGATCATGTGATCCTGACAACACAAAAGGGTGATGGGAAACAAAATTCAAATCAGGAATTCCTTACTGAAAAACTGCATGTTCAGATCCGAAAGGAAAAAAAATCGTGGTAAAAGTGGATTCGGAAAATGTGAGGTAACGGGGCACTAAATTCAGATCTCCTCCTGGGGAGGCAAGAAGTTGTGCTGAAAGTTTTACAGACTTTTGATTATTTAAGAACACCAATGCAGAGGTTTGCACTTGTGTGAAAATGGTCTCAATCGGGTGAGAGAGAGCCAATTAAAAAGCTATACAGTGGTGTAGGAAGAAAGTAGAACTTGAAAACATGAAGCTACACAGCGAATTTAACTGGCTATGAACTGATTTTAAAATTTCCTTCATGCTAAGAGAGTAGTTATCTTAAATAGTAATAAGACTGTGTAGTATTACTAATGTAATTTGTAAGTATTAGCCAGAATTAATGAGATGTGTCTGCTTTGCTAAAACTCAAGTGAAAGTATGTCTTTTGACAGTAGGGAAGGAAACTTAGTCTTACATGTAAAATAACTTCCAATTTCAGATGGTTATCTAGACTAACCAAAAGAGATATTTTTTATCCCCTCAGATCTTTTGTGGGGAGTTCTGTTTATGTACATTTAGACATTTCATGTCTGAAGTTGTTGTCTTGAAATACTTCAGTCTCCACCCACTATTCTTTGACAAGGATCCAGCTCCAGTCTTGCTTTCTTTGAGTTTCTGTGCTGTCCAATATTTATGTTGCTTCAAACAAACAAACAAAGATAAATTTTGCAAGAATTTGCTAATTTAGTTTTTTAAAAATAAGCCTCTGAAAATTTGCTTAAAACAGTGATGAGGATCTATGTATATTTAACACCCGTTATTACTCTATGCAATTATTACTCTATGAATTGGTGCGTTATGTGATCTCTAATGAGACCCAGTAACAGAAGTTTAGGAACTTCTGAGGTTACTGTCCTTCCAAACAAAAAGTTTGTACTAAAGATTAACTTGCAGTTTAAAAAACCCAAAAAAACTGAACCCATCATCTCACATAATTATTTTGTATATAAATCTTTCACGTTAGGTAATAGCTAACTACCTAAATGTAACACATTAATGTTATGGCCCAATCAAAACTATAAACTCTGTAGATGTTTTCTTTTAATCTAAATCTAGATTTAACTCCATCAGTTCTGCTTTTTTGTTTACTTTATTTGTAACCCAGATGAAGTACCATATTTCTCAAACCATTGCAAAACGGATGTTAATGAATTCATAGGCTCCTTAAATATTAGAAAAATGTCATATGCATGCAGACAGATTTTCAATTCATTATCATAGAATGTTAGAGTTGGAAGGGACCTTGCAGTTGTATGCCTTTAATACCTGGATTAAGCCTCACCATCCCTGCCAAAGTTTCAGTACTGATGGCAAAAAGTAATGCCAACAAGCAACTACCCTGGACTCAACAAGGGCTGCCTTCGTGGCTGCAAGGATGGTAGTGAGTGAAAGGGGAGGAGTTGTGGCGATTGGCCTGGGCAGCAGCATGGTCGGTCAACCAGGGGTCCTGGACTGCTGTGGGGGCAGGGGGAGTGGAGCATTCCAAAAGATCTGGAGGCCAAAGTCTTCACTCTGGTCTGACCTCTTGTTCTTAAGTGGCTGCTGCTGGGGCCTTGGCACTAGTTGGCTCCAGCATCCCCACCCACCTTCCCTTTGTCAGGGCACTTTGTAGATACATGTTCTATCAGTTTCTTGATTCTTTGCAAGCTCTCATCACAGCTTTTCATGGGCAGTTTGGACATCAGGCCGAATTCAGATTGGGGGGTAGGCTGAGCCTGCATGCCTGCCCCCTCAGGTTTGGGGGTGTGGCCATTCAGTGATATGCCCAGCTTTTGTGCTGTTGCCTGGCTCTCACCCTCAGATGGCAAGGGAACCATACTGTGGCTTATGCCCATTTGGAACCTTACGATTTGCCTTCCCATGAAGGCTTCCCCATCAGGCAGGCTGGGTGGCTCTTTAGTGCAGGTTTCCCAGGCAGGTTACCCAGTTCTGGATCTATGTGGCAATGCTCCTGTGATTGTTCCCAATAAAAGCTGTGGCCTGTTTTTTCTCCAGTTATGTGTTTGGCTTCATTATTTCCTTTTGGGCTCTCGTTCCCTCGTTTGTCCCAGGACTGTAAAGGACATCCTTGAGAGAGCATAAACGGAACAGACATCACTACTTTGCCAAGGAAGCTTTTGAACAATTTTAAATAGTGCTATTAGCATTCTAAAAACTACAGTCTGTGTTAAAGGACTGAAGAATTTAAAAGGATACAGATAAATATTATACTACAGACAGTATGAAATTCATTAATCTCTGTATTTATATCATTTATAACAAGGATATTAACAGTTGGGTTGGACCACCAAGTTACAGTGAGGGATCAATTAAACACGTTCCAATTAACCCAGATGGCACTTGTGGCAATGGCTGGGTTTGTGAACATCGGTGGCATCAAATAAGGTAAGTAGTAGAAAACATTCTTGTACATCTGACACCAGTGGAGCTCTGTTGACAGCAACTCTGTTCCTCCACACATTTAGGATTAAGATCACAAATGCCATTTTCACCAATATATATATATATATTAACTCATGGCATCCCTCTTGTTTTGTTTCCAGGAACATGGTAATATTCCGAAATGTTGTTCACAACCAACCTCTCGTACAGTGGTGGGACAATAACAACAATCAAGTGGCATTTGGACGAGATGGCAAAGGATTTATTGTATTTAATAATGATTACAGGTATTTTTTTTGTTGTAGGAATGAAGAAGCTAGTATACAGCGATTCAAAATACCTGTCTGTACCTCAGCTCCCCAGCTGGCCAATCAGGCACTGCACTGGCCTATCCGATGGGTGGGGCTCTGGCTGGCAAACCTCAGGAAGGAGTCTTTCCTCTGGTCTGCCCTGCCAGAATTAAAGAAGGCTATGTGAAAACCCAGGAAGTGAAATTTCATCAATAATCGGATACTTTGCTTTTTTCCCAGGAATTTGTCAGAAACACTACTAACGGGCCTCCCTGCTGGCATTTACTGCGATGTCATTACGGGTCAGAAGGAAGGAAACCATTGTACTGGAATTCAAATCCATGTTGCTGCAAATGGCATAGCAAATTTTCACATAAGTAGCCAAGCTGAAAATCCATTTATTGCAATTCATGTTGAAGCCAAATTGTAATCAACTCCCCCCCCCCCGGCTTCGTTCTCTGTGCATTCTGAAGCTAAATAAAACGCAGCCTGTTAAATTTATATCCAAGACAAAATATCTCTTTTGACAAGCCATACTTATTTCTTTTACTATCTCTTCTGTTCTATGTTTAATTCTGCTGTATCAGATCCAGGATCTATCCAGTCCAGCTACCTGTTTGCAACACTTTCCCAGCTTGATGCACTACAGAAAGCCCAAAGCAGTGCTTGAAGAAAATAACCATCCCATACTTTGTCCACAAGTAACTGCATGCCTCTGAACTTAGTGGTTCCATTTTACCTATCAAGGCTATTGATAAAAATGCCCTCTATGAATTGTTTCATCTCCTTTTAAAAGAATCTTAGTCAATTGTCTGAATTTGTGGCAGTAAATTACATGATATGAGGAGAGTTCTTTTTTAAAAAAAGCTTTCCTGACTGTATTGCTTCTCACTAACTGGTGAAAGGAAGTTATAAGACCCATTGTTTCGGAATGGAAACAGGCCATAAGAGAATGTTTTAACCAGAGACTCAGGGATGGCTTAATTTGAGCAAAGCTTTTCTAGGTCTAGAAGGAGAACGTCTTTGCTGTGGAACATGTTAAGTCACAGTATGTTGTAGCAGGTTGCTTCTGCCATCTGGAAAGGGTATTATTAATAAATGCTCTAAATGTAAACATTTCTGTGATGTTTTCCCATAAAAATGCACAAAGTGGAGTACGATCATAAACCCAACAGTAAAACATAAAAATGAGAGAACATAAAGCCATTGTGAATGTTTCTGAAAACTAACTGCCAGATATGCTTGGTAATGTGACACAATTGTAAACATGATTTTTCAAAATAGTCATAAGAGGCATATTATTACAAGTTTCCCTCCCTAGTCTGATTCAGAATTAACCTTGACAAGCAAAGCTGTTCTCCAGGAATAATAAAAGAATGTAGAACCCATTCACAAATGTTTGAAACTCCATCAGTGTGCCAATGAACATTATCCGGTGGGGGCAACTGAATTTCCACATTCTCTTCATCAGCCCTCTAATCCTTTCCCCCTAAACGCTAACATCTTAGGGGGCGCCTGAATTCTACGGGTTTAGATGTTCTGGGAAAACTACATTTCCCACTGTGGGACCTGGGATATTAATGCTCCAAGTGGAAAGAAAAGAAGGAGAGAGTTGTTCTCTGGCTTAGATGCTTTGGAAGTCTGTGAAGAATGACACTCACTTTATATTATGGCTGAGCTGGGTAAATTCACATTCTAACTCTTTGTATTTTGATGACAGCACTACTCAGATACTTGAATGCTGGTGCTATATCAGCAGGTACTGAAATACATCCATCAATCAGCACAGTAGGCTACTACAACTCACTTATGCGTTCCGAAATAAAAGCATCTTTATTTTATGTAGAAAGGCGAGGAGTGAAGGGACCGGGCAAATGTCTTGCAGTAGATCATTCCACAACCTAGGTGAGCGCACTGAAAAAATCTTATTTTGCATTGTCACCTTCCTTGCTTTCCTTGTGGCCTGTGCTCCCTCTGAGCTGTGGAGTCTTGTGAGCAAAAATTCTACTTTATGAGCTACTGGCATTACAGTTGTGAGTGAACGATTTGGCTACTGCATAAATCAGTTTGTTCTGGAGCCATCCTTCCTGAGCTAAGGCAAAAATGTGTGAGCTGGAGGCTAAAAAACTGAGAGCTAGCTCAGTCTAACACAGCTTAGAGGGACACACTGCTTGTGACCAATGTTCCCTCTAAGCTGTGGAGTCCTGTGAGCAAAAATTCTATTTTGTGAGCTACCGGCATTAAAGTTGTGAGCAAGCAGTTTGGCTACTGCATAAATTAGTTAGCTCTGGAGCCATCCTTTCCTGAGCTAAGACAAAAATATGTGAGCTGGAGGCTAAAAAACTGTGAGCTAGCTCACACTAACTCAGCTTAGAGGGAACACTGCTTGTGACTTACTAAAAAACCTAAGAGCATAGATGGGTCCTTCAAATACCCTGCTTTGAATTTGAGATGACATATCTGACTGATCACAATACAGATGAGCATTCTATTTGATACTTTATTCCAAGATCAACCCATGGTTCCTGCTTAAAGAGATCTGAATCTCTCATTAAATCCTCCTCACATCATATGAGAAGAAATCAACATTACAATCACAGTCCAACATTCAACTTATACCAATGATAATCTCTTTTAGGAGTGTTTGTATAGTTTGGTGTAATAATATTTAAGTAAATCCTGAAATGGTCTATCATTTCAGTCATTGAGCAACAGGATTTTCTTGGGTTCATTGACCTTTTGGAAGTTGTCATACATGTTCCGATGCAGTCATGTCACAAGAAGGATTTACATACAGTCACAAGTCATTTCCTGTACAGAGCAACACAGCAGCTCCCTGGGTATTCACCTATGTCCTGGTAGTTTCATTAGTATACTCGAGTCCAGAGTAGGGTTGCTAGCCTCCAGGTGGGGCCTGGGGATCTCCCGCTTTTACAGCTGACCACTAGCTGACAGAGATCAGCTCCCCAGGAGAAAATGGCTGTTTTGAAGGGTGGACTCTATGGCATTGTACCATGCTGAGGCCCCTCCCCAACCCCCGCCCTCTCCTGGATCCACCCCCAAAGTCTCCAGGTATTTTCCAACCCAGACCTGGCAACCCTAGTCCAGAGGGAGTGCTTCTTTATTCAAATAACATCTTAATCTCAGTGCCTCTGAATTATTCAAATTACCTTAGTCTGTCTCAAAGTCCTTGGATTTGTGTGGAGAAAAATTAAACCTAATTTACTCATATCCTGATTACTCTGACGTACTACCCATCAAATTATTATGTTCCAGGCCAAGAAGAGAAAAAAACAACTGCAAAATTAGCAGCTCTTCAGCCCAAATGATATTTTTGTGGCCTACTTCTGAATGTAATGCTAGCCCTTTCCAATTGTTACAGTTTTGATGTTCAAGCTGCACATAAGTGGAGATCATGCTAGCTGCAAACCTTCTCAGATGTGTGGTTGCTATTTTGTGTGAGTAGAAAAACACACATATTTTCTAGCTGTGGTATATGTGATCAGAAACCCAGATTTAGTATGAGTACACATTCATGCTTAATGCAACTAGAAAATAATACATTTACCTAGTCACAGAAAATGTTGTCCATGGGTACCAGGAGGATTGCATGTAGCGTGATCTCCCCTTGTGTGTGGTTTGCATGTCAAAATTGTAATAACTTCAAAGGGTTGGTGTCTTGTCATTATGTGGTGCATTCGCCTTAGTTCCAAGCATTCTGTTTCAAGATCAAGACGAAGCAGCTCATGAGCCAGATTGGGGGCTAGAAAATTTAATACTGATGTGGAAGGTCTTTTTGATATCAACCATGGTCACAGATGTAATCATATCAATCGTGGTCGCAATCATAGATGTAAATCTCTGGGGCTGAACGATACAAGCTGGGCTGTATCTCAGATGGAGAATAGAAGAACAAGATCTGGCTGGAAATCCATATTATGAATTTAGTCCTTCTGCCAAGAGTGGAAGAGTGATCAACCGTGCATAAACATCTCAGCAAATTCATATATAAGCAAACAAGGAGAGTTCTTCCTTCTCACCACATGTCCCCATGAGCCAAACACAGACTCCTCACTGCTGCCTTCTAGTTGTTCCCACACTTAGGGTGGCCTGTTTGGCACCTATTAGGACCCGTTCCTTTTTTGTGAGGGCTTCCTGCCTTGTAGAATAGGAGGTTAGGCGGGCATGGGGATGCCATTTTTAGAACTTTCTAAGGAGCAGTTTAAGTTGTAGACATTTTTCTTTTTTAATTGCTCTTCAGGGGGGAAAGGTGGCATGGGATAGCTCGATCTATGTCAGATCTCAGAAGCTAAGCAGGGTCAGTACTTGGAAGGGAGACCACTAAGGAAGGCTCTGCAGAGGAAGGCCATGACAAACCACCTCTGCTTAATTACTTGCCTTGAAAGCCCCTTGCTGGGGTTGCCATTAAGTCTGCTGTGAGTTGAGGGGCACTTTACACATACGTACATTGCTCTTCTATTGAGCTTGTACATGCTCAAGCTGTAGACATTTTCTTGCAGGAGGTGCATTTTGTATTTTTTTAAATGTTTGGAATTGTAAGCTGCCTTGAGCCATAAGGAAAAGTGGGGTACAAATATTGTCATAAATATATTAAGGATGTCCCAATGAACAAAAGAAAATCTGTTTTCACAGTGAGACCAACAAGAAGCTGCAGGAGTTTGAATTTGTGTGCAGATTTGATCTATTGAACTAAATAGGGATAGTTAGCTTATTACAATCTTTCCTTCTCACATGTTTATGTGTACTATTATAATAGGGATAGTTAGCTTATTACAAAAAGTAATCATTCCTTACAGGTTTATGTGTACTATAATATAGATTCATTTACTTTGCAAGCATATCAACAACTGTGGTTCACACCCACTATGTGGATCGGTTACTGATTTGTCTGTAGCCCAGAGGTGCTGCCTTATGTGTGGGTAGCCCTAACACCAGTTGGGGGCACCCCACTCCTGACCTGAACTAGAGACCCAGAAAGTCAGGCCAAAGGAAGGCACTCCTGGCCTGAAACACAGAGCTAGCCACAGCAGTGGGAGGAGGGTCTCCATTTTCAGGTTTTCATACAAGGCAGTCCTCCAAGGCAATCTTCAACCTCCCTCCTCCAGTGGCGACAATGAAGGCAGGTTCCGCCAGGTGTAGTATCTGCATTTCTAAAGCTATTCAGAGGCCACCTGGTGAATAGCCCTTCTATCTCCAGAACTTCACCTAGCCCTTTTTGTGATTCCTATAAATCCTTTGTCTCATCACCTGTCCTTCCTGCCCCATCCCTCAGGATACCAAGATAATTAATCAAACATTCAAATTATTAGTGATCCTTCCTGACGCTGATCAGGAACCCATCTCCCACCTTTTGTCTGGTACCAGGGAAATGCCAGGCCACTCTTTTGTTCCACAGTAGACACTCCCAGCCAACCATTCAGCACCTGCCTTAATCCCATCAAGGCTATTTAGTGTAGTTTGTTGTAGTGGTTAAGTGTGCGGACTCTAATCTGGGAGAACCAGGTTTGATTCCCCACTCCTCCACTGGAACCTGGCTGGATGACCTTGGGCAAGCCATAGTTCTGATAAGAGCTGTTCTTGAAAAAAGAGCAGTTTCTGTCAAGAGCTCTCTCAGCCCCACCTACCTCGCAGGGTGTCTGTTGTGGGGAGGGGGAAAGGAGTTTGTAAGCCGCTCTGAGACACCTTTGGGTAATGAAGGGTGGGATATAAGTCCAATCTCCTCCTCCTCCTTCTTCTTCTATTGTTAACCCAGACTCTGCCCCTCTGGAACTTCATTGGTCACATCTAGGTGTGGCTTGTCCTGATGCCACACCCCTGGGACCCAGGATTGGCCCAGGTAATCTTTTGTCTTCACGAAGGCAAGCCCCTCAAGACCTCCCATTGGTCTGCATTGTTTTCCGATGTCTATATCTGTCAGAGCACATGGCCTCAGATTTTGTGTGTCTGCCCCTGATGCCAACTGGCAGTTCACCCCTGAACCTTTGGTTTGGGCCATAATCTCATCTCCATGGACCCCTGCACTTCTGGACAGCTTGTATCACCCTGTAACTGACCCCTCTATTTGCTATCAATCACCTCTGCTTTCTTAGTTCTGCATTGCTTGGTCTCTTTGAATGTTTAGTGTGCTTGTAATTAGGGAAATACTTGAATAAAAACTATTTAATTCATTCTTCAAATTTGGAGTCTTCCTACTGTACCAGACCTTGGTATAGACAGGTGTACAGGTCCCTTGTACCCCTCTGGCCTTGCCTGCTGGGTAGCTAATTTCCCCAAACAACGAGGCAGGCCATTGGTGTTAACATGCCTAGGTCTTGTTTTGCTCTTCAATAAGAAATGCAATAAGTGATGAGTAATGATCCATACCTTGGATTCTTGTAGCCCAAAATACTAATATTGCCTTGGGAATTCACAGGGACTGAACTAAAACTTTGAGGCTGTTTTTGGTTAAGAATTCAAAAGCATTTAAGGAGAGATGGTGTGCTAATAAGAATTGGTTTGACAGAGAATGTTCAGTTATGAAAAAGCAGTTGAGGTGTATTGTTGATGCACAAATGGACCCAATCCAATCTCTTGCCAAAGTCCTCTTTTAAGCCCCATAATAAGTATAAATGTCTCCTTTGATAATATAATGTAGCACACCTATGTCCTGGGAAACTAGGTCTTCTGACCTCTTTTTGCAGCTCTCTGCCAACTGTATGCAATGTTTCATGTATCTGATTAGATGAGCTCTAACACAAAAACTTATGCCATAATAAATGTGTTATTCAATAAAGTGCCACTGGACTCATTTCTTATTTTGTCTACAGCAGGCTAACACAACTGCTCCTCTGAGACTGGCAATTAGTAACACAAGTATTTGGAGTGATTTGTATTCTAGGGCCATGGGCTAGGTTTTCTGGACAACAGCTTACTAGCACGCGATGTACTTTACCAGTCAAGGTCAGGGAAGAATGTGTTAGGTAGAAACCTGGGGAGATTCATCAAGAGGTCTTTAAACTGACACCACAAGGGGAAGGAGGTGACCAACATAGGGATTAAAATGAAATAGAGCAAACAACAGAGGCCCACCTGGGAGGGCCAGGTTTAATGGAACCAAAGGTGTGGGGCTTCAGGTGTCTATGTACCAATGCCCAAAGTTTGGGTAAGAAGAAGGAGGAGCTTGAGTTTCTAATGCAGGCAGAAGGATATGATTTAGTAATAGGCATTACAGAGACTTGGTGGATTGAGTCCCAAGACTAGAAGGTAGTAGTGAATGGATCTGAGTTCAAGAAAAACCAAAAGGACTGAAGAGGAGGAGGAGTGGTGCTGTATGCAAGGAGAAGACGGTTTGTCAGAAAATACTAGAGGAGGAGGGCGACAGACCACTGGAAAGTATCTGGGTGAGGATAAGGGAAGAAAAGACAAAGAGTATTGTGGCTGGAGTCTGCTACAGACCTCCTGACCAGGATGAGGAGGTGGATGCTACCCTCCTTGAACAGCTTGACAGGGTATCCAAACAACATGACCCTGATGTGTGCTGGGAGACAAACTCTGTAAAACATCCACAGTCACACTTGTTCCTGACCTGTCTGGCCAACAACTGCTGGAGGAAGCTATAGGGGGCTCAGCCATATTTGACTTAATATTGACCAACAGACAAGAGATGGTAGATGGGGTGAAGGTGGTGGGGATCTTAGAGAGAAGTGACTATGTTCTGTTAGAATTTCTTTTGCTGGGGGGGACCAAGGAAGTTCATAGCCACACGTGTATGTTAGATTTCTGTAGGGTTTTGATTCCACCTTACTTAATAATTGCTCCTCCTGATACTTGCACCCACTGCTTTCTGTCAAGGTTTCTCAATTTGTATTTCTTTTTTTGTTCGTTTGTGTATACCTATAAAGGAGATTACTGGGGTTTGGATCCAGACAAAATTTTATGCCAATGGATTGGGTGGGGTAATTTCTACCAATTCCCTGTTTCTGCTGCATATCCCTGGTTTGACTCTTATGCCATTCCTAAGGGTCACCTGTTCCTTAGAAGCAACATTTTTTTTTTGGGAGGGGGGGGAAATCAGTGTGCTGCTGGGGTGGGGGGGAAGGAGCATCCTGTTTCAGATAGAAATGCCTTGTGTGAACTGAAATTTTAGTCTGGATCTAACCCAATATGTAAATTCTGAGAAATATCTGGGGTGGAAAAATTTAATACTACATTTCTTTTATATATTGAGGATTAAACAATTATCTGTGAGAGTGGCCTTGTTTTCTTAATGGAGTTTTGTATTTGTGGATGCTAATACCAGTGGATGATATAGAAAAGAATCACAATGGAATTCAGAAGTGCCATCTAAGGCAGACACTTTTCCAAAAACCAGTACCTCCAGCATATATAGGTTTGCTACATCAACCGTATAATCCCAAACAGAATTACACCCTTCTAAATCCATTGACATAAATGGACTTAGAAGGGTGTAACTCAATTGCCCTGCAATTCTTGGAAGAATGAGGACTGGTCCACCTAGGATAAATTGTTCAAACTATTTCAGAGTAATATGGTTTTTCAGCCAGTTCAAGTCCATCAAGTATTTTTCATTCACTTGGTTAACCTTCCGTGTGCTGAGAGTGAGGTGACATGAGACATAAACCATTTGTCTAGCACCACATACAACCATTTGGTGTATTTCACTTGCCTTTTGTGCCACTTATTGTAGATGTGGCAGCTTTGTCATTAGAAAACACACTGGATAGTCTAAGGATACTTTAGATGTGGTTTTGCCATCATATAAGTTATTCACTAAAGGCTAATGCCAAATTGTGATAAATATGTATTTATGAACCAGCCTCAAGTTCCATGAGAGTTCTTTACTGTGGATTTTCCCTGAAACATGACTTTTTCACTAGACTGTCTGAAACCTAATGGCTGAGGGCATCTCAGCTTGCCAGCCTGTTCTTCTGTTTGACTATAAGTTCAGAATCATCAAGGGCCCAAGCACCAATAATATTATAAGAAATTAATCTTTCTCCTTCCTAGCCCAATTGTGTGGTACTCCCGATACAGTAATACTGGTACTGACAAGATATATACTATGATATTTCAACAATACCATGTGTACCTTGGGAGAATATGAAAAAGATTTATAACATTAAAATTGATGTGGAAACTGGATTGATGTGGAAACTGGATAGTCAGCACAGTAACTGAGCAGGACTACAAACCTGACCAACATTCTAACCACTGAACTAGGAGTATGCATTCCAAAATTCCCAGCCTAAAAATATACACAAAAATAACTGGGGTTATTACCATGATTTTCTAGAACAGTAAAACAATCTTGGTATTCTTAGGCATTATGAAAATCTCCCCCTCAAAAAATCCATGTTTTTTTGTGTTTAGGTGCTTACCATTAGCTGCAGCAGCATTCTTGTTTTTCTTTGATTCTCCTAATTCCCCAGGCAATGTCATTTCTTCCTTCCAATCAGATTCATGCAAGGGATGAGGAGGTAAGTGGTTTCAACCATTCAGCTTCAGTGACAAGCTCTAAGTAAGGAATCTCCATCTGTGTCAAGCTGTCTGAGTGCTCAAACTATTCCATGTGTAGCTCCAAATTTATGTGAATAACTTTTCACTGGGGATTCTTTAGGATCAGGAAAAAGGCTGAGGGCAAGCAAAAGCCCCCTCCTCCATCTGTATTACCCCTTTTCAGTGAAATCAGCTTCTTTTAAAACAACATTCTTGGAGCTGACATATGATTCTGATAAAAGTGGGGAATGCTGAAGACAAAAACGTCATGTAACTTAGCCTTCGAATTTCAGCATGCTGAATTCTGCCTCTGAGCTTGTATAATGCAATTGGCCTGAACTGTTTTACAAAACATTGTTGTGCCTGGAGTGGGGACCAGCCCATGGGAAAGGGAGAGAAGGAGACAGCCGACATCACTTCTGGGGTTTCCCTGGAAGTGACATCACACTATCACCAACAGATGCCTCCCTCAGTCTCTCACCTTTTGCTAGTATATTTTGGTGACTCTGAATGCAGTCAGATCCCCAGATATATTATTTAACTGCGAAAGCAGCTGCAGTAAAGGATTGATAAGTTCGGGGCTCTGGCAGTGGGGAAGAGGGGTTAACAGTGCTGTTTCTTCAATCAGATATGCCCCTCCACCAATCTGCTTTAAGCTACAGAACGAAAAAGATGGCACAGTGTTGGTACATGTTTTCCCTTCCCAACATAGAAAAATAATTTCTGACTGGAGAAATGGCATGAAGGAAGTTAACCTTGTCCTTTTTAGTATTGCAGCCTTGAACCATATTCCCAGCCCTAGCAGGAATTTTTGCCATCAAATTATATGTGTGGGGATCCAGATCAAAGTCCCCCTATATGTTATGTAGTCCTAATATTTCATTAGCATTTCTTGCACTCTTTTAAACTTGGTTTTGTAAGCCCAGGGGCTATAAACGTGAATAATAAAAAAATTAAGGCTTCTGGCATGCTGAATTCTGCCTCTGAGCTTGTACGGTGCAATTGGCCTGAATTGTTTTACAAACCTCATTGTGCCTGGAGTGGGGACCAGCCCATAGGAAAGCAGAGGCGTAGCCAGGATTTTTGACTTCAGGGGCATTTAAATGTCAGGGGCACCCCCCCCCTCACACACACACACACACAGGCTGTGTCAGGAGCAATGAGAGAGTAAAAGTTTTTTAAAAGCGACAGAGAGAGGCGAGGGCGCTGGCAGGCAGAGCAGGGTGATGGCTTGGTGTGGTGTAGCAATGACGTGCACAAAAAATTAAAAAGTGATGAAGAGAGGGAGAGGCGAGGGCACTGGCAGGTCAAGGCGACAGCATGGCACAGCTGTGGTGCACACAAAAAATATCTTTTTTTAAAAAAGTGGCAAAGGCGAGGGTCCAGGCAGAGTAAGGCAATGGGATTTCTCAGCTCAGTGTGGCTATGTCATGGGCAAGAAATAAAACCAGCTGGATAGGAAGTTGGGAGGCTCGGCCACGAGATGCTCCACTGTAGCTATGGGCCTGTGGGGAAGGGAGAGAAGGACGACACAAACATGTGCTGGGAAGAATCGGCCACAACTTTATATATGTACTTTGTGGTGGGGAAGGCAAAAATCACCAGGGCCTCAGAACCAATCAGACGCCCTGTTAACCAGCAGTCCCCTGCAGGTATACTAAAGGATGAGAACCACACTGAAAAATAAACTCTGAAAGCATAGGTTCAGAGGATGGATCTTTGCACATCACCTTCACCAAGTCCCTTTTCTACCTGAGCCATGGATCAAAGAGAAGACTGTGGCTCCAGGTCTGCCTCCCCCATGATGGGCTATTCCCCCCCCAGGAGTGGGCTGCAGGAAGCCACCTGTTAGGTACCCTGCTTACAGTAAATGCTAGGCCATTTGCCCAGTGTCATCCTTGCTTCCCCCCACCCACTGAGGCACACATGGCGTGCCAGCCCATGGCTGAGAGTCAATCTTTCCTGATTATATATCTTGCTGTACTTGTTTGTAGGGTGAGCAAGTAAAAGAAGGGCAGAGCCTCCTAGACTTGTGATAGTTGGACAGAAGAAAGAATTCTTGTCTCTTGCACCTGCCAGATTTTCTTCATCCAGGAACAAGTATGTTCACTTTTTCATGGTCAACTAGTAAATTACAGGGAATTCAGCCCTGATGTGTAAGCATAATCAGGTTTCACTCGGAACAAAATCTTCCAGATTTTTCGTTAATCGTTATCAGCCAGCTAAAGAGTTTTTAGCTCATCAATTCTCCATTTTTGAACTATTTAATGGATTTTATATAAACCGTTGAATTTAATTAATCTATTAAATTCTATTAACTGTAATTTGTTAAATTCCATTAAATTTAAGTACCTTTGTTAAACTGGCAGCTCTGGTATTGATATATGGAATTTTGATGACTGGGCATTGTTGCAGGGTTTATTAGCACTGTGTCAATCCTTTATTAGCACTGTGTCAAGCAGGTTTGGTCTGATTTCTTGCTGAACTTGCATATGCACCTTGGTGTGATCCTCTTTCTTCCCCATCAGTCTTACACAGAGATTCTATTAACTATAGCTACCCATGATGAATCGTTGCATGTTTCTGGAATAACTAAAATGAATCCCTCCTTCCTCAACCCACACTAACAGCGCAATCCTAAGTGTGTGGAAGGAATCTGCACAGGGAGCCAACTGACCCACACCAGCATAACTCCAAGTTACGCCAGCATAAGGGGCATTTACGCCAGTGCAGGTCACAAGCAGTGCTGCTCCATGAGTTCCACTGGCATAGCTGCACTGCAGCCACATGCTGTTGGAATAATGGCACAGACCCCTGTACCAGCATAAATGTGGGTGTTCTGGGAAGCCTGGAGCCAGTTAGGTGGCTCCCAAAGAATTTTCAGTGTGGGAATGCCGTCCCCGGATGACACAAAATTGCACCAACACAAATGCTGGTGCAGCCCATTGGCAACCATTGTAACACCAAATTTACTACTCCATACACAGCTGCAGCTATGCCCATAGGGCACCTAGCACCCAAGCAGCTCAGGATACTGACCAAGTGTGCACCTAATCAGTGTACACACTCTGCACCAGCCCCATCTCTCCTTGGCACCCAATCTTGCTGCCCACCCCCCTGGAGGTTCCAGGAGGTTGCCCCACAACTCCAGAGGTAGGGCACATGGCATGGAATGCTGTCTGACAGCTCCCTGCCAAGTGGACTTAGAGCAAATGCACATGTACCTCGGTGGCGGGCAAAACACAGGGCACCTAGCACCACTGGGCAAGCCAAAGGGAGAACAAAGCCCACACTCTCTGGCTGAACTCTGTCAAATTTTGGCCTGCACAGGTATACCAGGCCCTCCACCAAGATTCCTTAGGGCAGCTGCAAATGAACAGATAAGCAAGGCTCCCACCCCCTATCCCTCCCTGCATTACTGAGGGCAATCAGTTTTCTGGCCACTGTTATCCATGGTTTCCCTTTCACACCAAGTGTACATTGAAGCTCCCCCCTCCTTTGCTGTGTTGTCATGTGATTGTCATGACTCTATTTAAAAAATTCGCAGTGCTGTACAGGAATAGCAAATTCTGCTATTTCGTAACAACCATATTAACTGGAAGAAGGCACTTCCCTAGTGCTGGACTGTAGAGCCCAACTGGAAGCAAACTGAAATTCATTGCAGAGGGGACAATGCAGCAGCACCCCTACACACTCTATGAGATGAAAGTACCTTGAAGAGCAACGTTCCTAATTAGCAGAAACAAAGAGAACTATCCTCAGGGGACTCTGTGGGACTGCAAAAAAACCCCTGAGGATATAGTTCGCTGGTTTCACCATCTACAATCTGTGCCTGTCACATATATATGGAAAAGATCAATGAGCTGACCATCAAGACAGACCACCGGGTATATCAAGATGAATGTCGCTACAATCCTCAAGCGATACCACTGCTACAGATCTTTGCTAGCCCTTTATAATAACTGATTGGTTTTAGAAGGTTTTATGATGTTACAGTTTTATTTATGTTTTATCTCTTATGTAAGCCGCCCTTCTCCAACACTGTTTATCCTACAGTATGAACGGCTAAATAGCAGGAAGAAAAGGACATCTGAGCCTGCAACTGCAAAGCCTTGCAAGCGGGAGAGAAGGATAGTTCTCAGCCCAATATCTGTAGCTGTGGGCTCTGCTGCCCTTTAATACCATCCTCTCTGGCTTCTGATTTCTTCTCCCTCCACCAGCTTGGGCACTGCTTCTTCCCACTACTTCTCTTTTCAGACTGACTAGAAGCCAGAGGGAAGTTATAAAAGGTCAGCCGAGGCATCATTAATGGATGGGTGGGCACAGTGACTGAGAGGTAGGGAGCAGGTGGAGAGGAGGTGTGATTTCCTCCAACCAGTGTCAGTTTGTACACACCACCTTTTAAAATGCTCCTTAGCAACCCTGACAATCTGCCAAAGCCAGCTGTGGTGCTGTGGGTGAATGTGCACTCATTTCAGGATAAAGAAGACTGGAGCCCTGCAAGCACACAATTCTCCACAGCAAGGCAAGAGACTGAACAAGTGAAGGCACCTCAGGCTGATCCATTGATAAACCAGTGGCCATTTAAACAGATGCTTTTGGCAAGGGCACTCAAAAAGAGAGTGGTACAGGAGACCTGCAGCACCTCAAGACGTGCAGTACCCAGTAAGGCAATCTTTGAAATCTCACCAGACATAAACAGTGATTGTAATTCCCTGGCAGGGCCGGCTCACCCGCTAGGCAAACTAGGTGCTCGCCTAGGGCGCGCCGGCCCTCGGGCACCAAAGGGCACCCCACCCCCGAAAAGCCCCCCTGCCCTAACCAGGTGCCTGCCGCCGCCACCTCCCTGCCGCTGCCGCCAGTACAGAGCACCCGGCCGGGGCTCAGGAGGTGACGGTGCAGCTTGCCCGCCCTCCCCTCCTCCCCCCTTGGGGGGGAGGAGGCATGGGCGGCATGGCGGTGTTTTCAGGCCCCACCTAGGGTGCAGAAACACCTCGAGCTGGCCCTGTTCCCAGGCAAACTCATCTTTGAAGCCAACTTCAGTCAGCTGGCTGACAATGCACAAGGGAACTGAGCAAAGCTAGACAGTCTCTTTCCAAAGTTCAATAAAGAAAAAGGGGAAAACAAGGGAGGAAAAGGGAAAGTGGGCACCACATCTCAAAAAGGATATTATAGCATTGGAAAAAGTGCAGAAAAGGGCAACTGGAATGATAAAAGGGTTGGAACACTTTCCCTATGAAGAAAGGTTAAAGTGCTTGGGGCTCATTAGCTTGGAGAAACGATGGCTGAGGGGTGACATGATAGAGGTTTATAAGATTATGCATGGGATAGAGCAGAAAGAAGTACTTTTCTCCCTTTCTCACAATACAAGAACTCATGGGCACTCAATGAAATTACTGAGCAGTCAGGTTAGAATAGATAAAAGGAAGTACTTCTTCACCCAGAGAGTGATTAACATGGAATTCACTGCCACTGGTGGACCTCCTGATAGCACCTGGTATTTTTGGCCACTGTGTGACAGAGTGTTGGACAGGATGGGCCATTGGTCTGATCCAACATTGGCTTCTCTTATGTTCTTATGTTCTTAACTATCACTCCCTTCCCTTCACAGAAGGCTGTCACAGAGCTTCCTCCTCCCTTAAGAGAGCGCTGCTCAGAACAATTGAAAGAACCTCTGCCTTTTTTGTCAGAAGCAACAATCCCTCATCAGTACCGTACAGAACAATACAATGCCAGAATTACCTCACAAAAGCGGATGCCCTGCCAAAATGAGAAAATCCAAAAAGCTAACAAATCAGTTACTGCAAGAAAGCCACTTAAACAGTAACCAACTATACTATGAAAAAGACATTAAGAAGACACAACATTTTGTTGTGGGTCCCCACTTGTTACTTCTAAAGGGTAAACCCTCCTTATCAATGTTGTATAATTTTCTATGTATTTCTGTGTGGGATTTGAACCAAGAATTTATAAAGAAATGAAACCACATATTACAACTGAAGTTGACAGCAGATCTACGAATTTTTTAAATGTCTACTGTTCTATCATTCTCTGTAAGCCTGGGTTTGAGGGAAACTGCCATTAAGAGATCGTATCACTGGCATCTTTCCCTTGCTAGTTTGGCCAGAATATACATGAAGGTCAGTAATCACTGCTGGTACAGACACATATATGGTGGGAATACAGTAAGGCAGTGAAATTTTGGAGGTCTGTATCAAGATCACTCTCAAAAGGAATTATGTTTAACATTGAAATTACTCTAGAATTGTTTTTTATTAAACTGTGTTGCCTATTCCTAAGAAATCATCACAGCTGCTATACTGGCATTGGCTAAAATGTGGAAATCAAAGAAGATTTAGACAAGATATTTTCTAGATAAAATTAAAGACTATTGCATGCTTGTATGACTCACAGCACTTCAAAAAGAACATGTACAGGATATTGATCAAATATGGCAAGACATTTTATTTTGCATGGAACAGACAATATCATATGTAATGAATTTTGGTTAGCAGACCAATCTTTTTCTGTTTGCTAATTGTTATTTGTTCATTTCAATGTATGTATAGTTGGAAAATATAATTTTTTTTAAAAAGCACCATTTGATTACATGCAAAACACTTTAACAGGTCTCAAGAAAATTCTCATGGTGTTAGAAGAATCCTGAAGGGAAACAGCAGTTATTATATGGTTTAAAATAAAGTGGAGTTTTATGCAAGCAGAGTGGGCTGTTCATGATTTGTGCATGTATGGAGGACAATGTCATGTGGAAACAGGAAGAAGAAAGCACCAGTTAGGTGGCTGAATGCGAATAGCAACCTTGATCATAAGCCTTCCCCCCTTTCTGTGCAACATTCATCATGTGGAGAAGAGCCCATACAATTTAGCTTTAGAGACTTTGTCAATCTGTACTACTTATGGAGGGCATTTGGTGGCATTTAGTTATTCCTGTTTGGCCATTTCCAAGTATGCATTGTTTCAATTAGGGCTGCCAACAGCTTGGAGGAAAAAAGCGCCCTGCCCATTTAACTGTGGCTTAATAAGATATTATTTACCGAGTGATGTCATTTACCTCCAAGCCGTGAAAAGCTTAAGTTGCCCATTTCTACACATTAAGCCTTTATTAAAGGGACAGTACATTTCCCCCCAGCTTTGTACAATCCTAGCCTGCACTATTGATAATTGAAATATTGTTGCTTTCTGTTTTAAAAGTCTGTATTATTTTAATGCTTTGCTGACTCTATCCTTTTGGTATATTTTCTTCTCCAAGCCACCCTGGGCCCCTTTCAGTGGGGGTACCTTGTTCTGTTGGCAGTTTTTAAATTTATTTTTAGGCTAGTGGTTTCAGTTTGGCATTTTTGTACTTTTCCTGTGATTCCTCTGTATTACGTTTGTGTTCAGTCCCTGATTCTTGCAATTGGTGCAATTTTTGTTTGAAAACCTTGGTCTCATTGTGCAGTTGAGCATTCCCTGCCAGATTCTTAAACTGGTACTTCAGCTCACCTGCTTCTGCTATGTACACTTTTCTGTCTTTTCCCCCTTCAGTTTCAGTTCCCACATTGCCTGTTACACTTTTATGGCAGGAATTCAAATACATGTCACAGTACCTAAACAGCAGCTGCTTTGACTTCCTTTTAGTCCTCTCTGCGCCTTTTCTCTTTTTTTTGTAGGTGAACTGAAATTATTTTTTTAAGCTCTTGGAAAGGAACTCTGGTGCCAACAAAGAATTATTTACAAGCGCTTATTGAACCAGGTCTGGCTAAACTCTTTAATTCACCATTTATTTTAGGTAAAGGTAAAGTTCTCCTTTGCTTGAAAGCCAGTCAAATCCAACTCTAGGGGGCAGTGCTCATCTCCGTTTCCAAGCCAAAGAGCCAGCACTGTCCAAAGATGTTTCTGTGGTCATGTGGCCAGCATAACTAGATGTCAAGGTGCATGGAACGCTGTTACCTTCCCACTCAAGCGGTACCTATTTATCTACTTGCAGTTTCTTGCTTTTGAACTGCTAGGTTGGCAGGAGCTGGGACCAGAGACGGGAGCTCACTCCGTCATGCGGCACTTGGGTCTTGAACTGCTGAACTACCAGCCTTCTGATCTGCAGTTCAGCGTCTTACATTGCTATTAATTACCTGCTTTTACTTATGTGTTTGAATTAATTATACAAATTTCCAAAGTAAGTATTTTAAAAAATAATTTGTTTTTACCTACCATGTTATAAACAGACTGTGTTGGCAGTGTTGGGTACTGCCTCTTTAAGAGGCTCACCCAGATGGCCTCAGTGCAAGTAGGGGAGTAGGAGGGATACTGCCAATGACCTCCAAAGATGCTGGGCTACACAACTGCTCAGAATCAGGTCAAGACAATCCCAGGTCTAGTGAACTAGAAACAACTATTAGTAAAATATTATTATATCTCCTTTTTTCAGGCCAAGTTCTCTACCCTGAAATTCCAGTTTTAATTAATAAACCATTAAGTTAAACTAACCTGGATGTTTGTTGTTGCTCAGTTATGCTATAGGGAGAAAGGTGGGGTATACAAATGTCGTAAATGAATGAATGGATTTGCCCTCAAACAGAGAGATGGTCCCTTTTCCCAAGCCACATTTCTCATGCAGGCAGTCCTTCCTTAATACTTTCCAAAGAGAATGTAAGTACCTCACCCACAAGCAACAATAGTATCCGGCAGAACTGGAGAGGGTTGAGTTAGGAAGACAGAGCTGCCCCATCCTTGCCGCAGTTTCATAAGGCATAAAAGGGCACTGCTCTTCTTGAGACCTTTCATATAAGGCCTACCAAGTGAATTGAACTGCTATGATGTCAATTAAAAATTAACACTGAAAAGGTATGACTATCAAATTATTGCCGATGGACTGTATTTTGTACTGTTAACCATGGGGATTCTACTGTTTATGATACATTTATCCATAAACTGCTTGATGTCCATCATTTGATGAAGAAATCTGGTAAAAATATAAATCTGGTATAAATATCATCCATGTGATGTCATCACACCGATGATGTCAATACGGGAGGGGGCTGCTTGGGGGTGGGGCTTCCCCATCCGCCAGCTGACAGGCAGATTGGAGCCCCCGAATTCAGGGGATCCCCTGCCCTTACTGGGGGTCTGGCAACCCTATATAAATATGTTTTAATAAATAAGTAAATTTTTTAAAATACAGGTTGGTCTTTTTCAGCAGGCTTTTAATTGAGTGGTTTGTGGTTTTGCTCCCACACTCCAGGTCACAATTTGCTGTTTTTCGGATGTGGCTTTCACTGCTTGCTGCTGTTTTTAGTAGTTTTAGTTGATTTGCATGGTTTAAATTCCATTTTAGATCTCCTTGTTTTTATTTGATGATGGCATAAATGAATTTGGTATTGGTGCAAGATGCCTTGGGCACATGTTCGTGGAGAGGCAATGTAAAATTGTTTTTAAAAAGTAAATGTAAAAAGGACACTGCATAGCTATTGAATGTCTAAATTCACACATCAGTGGAACTTCAGAAAGACCTCTAAAAGATCTAACCTATGCAGCTGAGAACATAGACATGAAAAAAGCCAGAATTCTTATCTGAATCTTATCCTGTTTATTATGTTTGAACTTGTTAGCAAGGGAATCTGGCCTGGATCTTCACCTGTTTGCATTTGCGTAAAGCCATCAAGTGGATGACCTTTGATTAAGTTCAGTTACCTAAATATAGCCAATTGTGTTAAATGTCCCATGACTGATATGCACTTTGATCTGTTACAGAAATATAAATAATGAGAACAACTCAGAGCACAGACGGTCATGGCTCGAGACATCATGAGGATTTTTCTTCTCCTAGTAGCTGTTGAGCTTTGTTGGGCACAATACAACCCAAATACAAAGCCTGGAAAGACATCTATTGTCCACCTCTTTGAATGGCGTTGGGCTGACATTGCTGTTGAATGTGAGCGTTACTTAGCACCTAATGGATATGCTGGCGTTCAGGTAGGTACTGTTCACATGACAATACTAGAAATTTTCTATATACAGTCCTAGCATTTCAAATTTTCTCCCAATTTATCCAGTTCAAAGGAAAGAGAAAATTCAACACAATTACAGTCATAATCAGGAACTAGTAAATTCTAACCAAAATATATTTGGGCTACTCAGGGCTTGAGTTGTAGTGACTGTCTCATGGCTTAATGAATGTGTTTTGAACAAATTTTATGTTCCAAAAGCAACAGATTATTTTTTTGTTGACCTGTTTCAAAGGTTGGGCTGATTAACCAAGCTGACATGTTGAGGGTAGCTCCATTAAAAGCTTGGCTTATGCTCATATGATCCTGTGATTACTTCTGTACACTCAAGTTGCAGTTCAATAAGGAATGTTTCTGAATTTCTCCCTGGAGCCTGGCATGCTAAGTTAGGTGATCTTGTTTCAGAAGTCAAATTGATGCATTAGCAATTTTCCATTGTTTCATTTTTAATTTCCAAATTTTATACACAGCTATATTTATGCTTGTTTTTCTACAGCTTTCCATTCTTTTGGTTCATAGGCATTCTAACCCCCCCCCCCCGCACACACACAAACTTTTTTTACAGATATGAGCATGGGCACTGATAAAACACTGCAAAAAAAGAAATTTCGATGTGTTTGTATCAAGACTTTTTGAATGTGGTGGTTTACTGAAGTTCATGTGCAAATCACTAAAACACTGAACAAATAGTCATTTTAGAAATGTGAATACAGTTGTATCAAGACTACATTTTTGTGGACATTGATGCACATTATTTAAGGTACTGAAAGCTAAGAAAAATTGCACATGAGTCTATTTGAGAATTTGTTTGGGAAATTCCCCTAGTTAGAACAGAATTGAGAGAGTGGAAGGCACGGCAGTGTGAAATTCTGGAACAATAAAGAAACAGAAGAAGAGTAATCTAGTCATCCCTGAATTCAACCCTTGTTATTACTGAGCATCTGAATAGCTGCCAAGAAGTGGTTTGAATGGGGAAACAAAATGTGTGCTGACTTGGAAACTAATAATCATCAAGTTATTTTATAATATATCCACTTTGTACAGATTTACTGAATCCATATTCTCAACGTTAATTTACCTTTAAGTAGCAACCATATTGGAAATGTCAGCCTTGTGAGATACTAGATTAAAAATGAAAACATTTTGTTGTGGCTTTCATGATTCCACTGTACAGACTTGTGCTATTCTATTAATGTTATTGGGGGTTGTGAGTAGGGATGGGCATGAACCGAATTCCAAACCAGGTTACATCACAAACCAGTCCGGTTCATGGTTTGGGAACCCCTTGGTTGCCAACCCGCCTGGTTTGTGATCTGCCCATGATCCACCATGGTTTTTGCGGTGGTTTGTTGGTTCATGGCCATCTCCAGAGTCACGCCAAACATGCCTCCACAAGTACAGGAAAGGCAAATTGCCTTCCCTTCACTCCTGGAGGTGTGCCAGCGGGACTTGGGGGGCGGGAGGGGCAGACATTTTAAATTCCCCCCTTCCCTCTCCAGAGCCACACCACCTCAGTGGCATGCCTTCACAAGTTAAGGGAAGCAAATTGCCTTCCCTTCATTCCTGGAAGTGTGCTGCTGCGGTGGTGCAACTCGGGAACGGGAGGGGAGGAATTTAAACATGCCCCCCCACTCTTCAAAATCATGCTGCAGTGGCAGCACACTTCCGGGAGTGAGGGAAAGGGAAACTGAGACCCCACAAACCTCCATTTTCCTGGTTTGTGCCCATCCTTAGTTGTGAGTAATGAAAACTACTATGTGATCTAAATTCAGAGCTACATAGAAGGCCAAACCAAACAAGATGCTGGGAGTTTTGTGTGCGGAGCTTCTAGTATTTCCCCCCATCCTTTTAAAAAGCATGTGTGCAGGCTCTAATTGGATCAGGACTGCAAAGTTTGTATGTGGCGGGAGTTTCTGCTCTGAAATGAGCCTGATAACAGGTTCTGTATGATTACTAGAGTTGCCACTTGTCTCCTTATAGTGGGCATCTACTTCCGATACTTCCCATCCCCCACCAGCACTCAGTGAAGCTATGGGAGGAATATGGTGGGAATAGCATTGCACAATGCCACAATGTCACTTCCTGCTAGAACTCAGAAGTGACATCAGCACAATGTGGTGATATACTAGGAATTTTGGGGGTGGGGAAATCCTGGAACTCCACCATCAATTCTGGGTTCCTAGCCAGAAGCAACATTGCAGCACTGTATAACCCCCATTTCAAAGTCTCTGCCCCCAAATGGTCCTACCACAACAAGGATTAGAGCATCAACTCTAAACTAGCATGGAACAGCCCAATGTGGTTCTTTTGGGGTCAGGAAAACTGTGGATGAGGGAAGAGGCTTCATATTGCAGTCCTAGTCTGAACCGGCGCTCATGCAGCACCAGCTATTTTTTAAAAAGTGCAAGCTCTGCAAGTAGACCTCCAAGCATCTCTTCTGGTTCGGCCCATAGCTGTAAGTAACAACTTACCATTTTGTGACCTAGTTGACTGTAATGTCTTGCCAAGCGATAAGGAGAATTTTTAGCAAATTTCCAATCAGGTATGTTAAATGTTTCCTCACTCCTTGGCAGGACAATAAAGATGACCGGCTTTATCAAGTGTTACAAGTGTAACCACGGTAAATGACTGCTTGATAAATTGTTGCTTATGCTCAACAAATGTATTCCGTGTATTTTGCTGGAGTACAATGAAGGTATACTGGTTTTTATTTTTTATGGTTTAATGTAGCTGAGGCAGCAGCATTAGCGCAACAATTTCTCATGCAGGGCCTGTTGGATTCAGCCGGCTCCAGCAGGCAGGGCGGGATATAAAATAAATAAATAAAGGAATGTTATGAGAGGCAGTCCCGCAGATGCAATGATCTGGAGCCTCGATAGAAATATATGCCTTGTTTACTGATCCAATGGGCTTACTGTTGCTGGTGACACATGAGCAGGAACTGGCTAATCTTGTATTACTCTGAATGACTGAGAGCTGGCTTCCTGCACAGTTTAAGCCAACAGTGTACATAAAGAACCACCATCTGCTCTTTGCATTCTGTGGCTTTCTGTCTGACCATATGTGCATTTTTAATATGGGTTCAAATTCCCACATATTCCATTCCCCAATATGCAAGGTAACAGATACCCAGTAAAGATGGACTACCTGTTACGTTTTGTCATGCATAGACCTGGGGAGCTGCTATGGTACAAATAACTTGAAGCAATGGATATATTGATTCAGCATGTTCTAAGCTCACTTAAGCATCCTGCGGAAAATTGTGACTGCTTCCTCATCAGCACTTTTTCAGTGGTTTTCAACGCTGATCTATCCATTTATTTTACTTATCTTACAGATCTCTCCTCCAAATGAAAATCTGATCATTACAAATCCAATGAGGCCTTGGTGGGAAAGATACCAGCCCATCAGTTACAAACTATGCACACGATCTGGAAATGAGAATGAATTTCGAGACATGGTGACCAGATGCAATGCAGTGGGAGTAAGTGATCTGTTGAGATTGGCGTTTGTTGCTACTGGTCACGATTTAGCTCCACATGGTGTTATGAATATCCCTGGAAGAATCCAGTACCACTGAAAAACATGGGGAATGCAGTTTGTGTTATTCCCAATGTCCAGGAATATAAAGAATTCTGGTAATTACATTTCTTAGGGCTGCTACACATCTAGTACCATTTAGGGCCTAAATTCTGAGACTCCTCTATGAGCAACTCCTAAAGCCTTCCTGGCAAACTCTTACTTTGGTAAGTTCGAGAAAGGGAAGGAGATGGCCAGAAGACTCCTTTGGAGGTGTGGCAGGCAAAAATTTAGGACTAGCCCAAACTCCAGAAAGGCAGTTGCATAAACTGTTGACCTCCTTTCTATTCCACTATTACAAAATGGTTTGTTTGTTGTATTTGGATATATAGCCGGCCTTATGCCTAAGACATGGGGAGGCTAACAAAGCAAAAAAAATCAGCAAAGCAAAAAGAAATAGTTTATTTATTTTATTTAATGGTGGTTTGACATTGCTTGCCTCTATGTAGCAACCTTGGTATTCCTTGGTGGCCCCATCTAAATACTGACCAGGGCTGACCCTGCTTAGCTTCTGAGATCTGACAAGATCAGGCTAACCCGGGCTATCCAGGTCAGGGCAAAATCAATCAATTATGTTTCCCGGACTTAACCTTGAGAACCAAAGACCAGCTGAAACTGGTAAGTCTGACGGTACTTCCTAAAGGTGCTTTGGCTTGGACTTTGGTAGCCTGCAATAAGAGGGAGTTTCATTAATGGGCATCAGTTTCCAACGGATATTCCTCTTCGTGTCCTTGCTGACAAAACCTGATGTAAAGATGGTGTCTTTAAGAGGGTCTCTTCAGTGGATCTTTGAGATTTAAAAGGGAGAAGGTGTCTTTAAAGTATACTGGACCTGAGCCAGTTAATGAATTATAGGTTTACTAGTACTGAAAGTAATGATAACACAGCTGTTCACATTGAACATGTCCAAAGCACTTCACATACGTAGCTCAGTGGTAGAGCATCTGCTTAGCATACAGAAGGTTCAATCCCCAGCATCTCCAATTAAAAGGACCAAGCAGTAGGTGATGTGAAAGACCTCTGCCTGAGACCCTGGAGAGGCGCTACCAATCTGAGTAGACAGTACTGACTGTGATGGACCGGTTGTCTGATTCAGTATAAGGCAGCTTCATTTGTACCAGCTCAGTCATATTACTGACTGGAGACTAATTAGGTCAAATCTGCATTTGTCTTTCCCACCGGTGGCCCAGTCTTCTGACTCTGTCTTCAAAGAAGCTGTCTACATCTGCTTTCGTTTTCACACTTCAACAGTGTTAGCATACTTCTGCATGTCTGCATATGTTTATCATCCTCTTGTGGCGGCTCCAATGTCATTGCGCCTCCACACTGCTTTAAATGAATCTTCTCCAAACAACTCTTCAAACAAGCATAAGAAAGACGGCATCACAGCAGCACGAAACTGATTTAAAAATGCAAATACAGATTCGACCCAAGGCTGAAAAGAATGGGAGCTTATCTAATGCCTGGTTGTGCATGAGGCAATATCTTAACTGGGAATATCTTGGCCTACAGCACATAACTTTAAATATTATGGAACAAGCATACTCTGACATGAGTGTGCTAGGAACAGCATTCTTTGGTCAACACAATGTCATGTGTACTTATTTATGTCCTTATTCAAAGCAAAACAAGAACACACCGATGCAAGCTCATGATATCCATTCATATTGCTTTACTAATGTGGAATGATCAGCTCTTTTTATGTGTCAGGTACATATTTATGTGGATGCCGTAGTCAACCACATGTGTGGAGCTGCAGCTGGAGCTGGTAGCTATTCTACTTGTGGAAGCTACTTTAATGCAATGACCCGAGATTTTCCTGCTGTTCCGTACTCTGCCTGGGATTTCAACGATGGTAAATGTAGAACTGGAAGTGGAGAGATTGAAAATTATAATGATCCTTACCAGGTAAATGTTGTGAATTTTATGTTGACCACTCCTTTTCTTCTTTATTATTCAAGGCTAAACTTGATATTTAATATGTAAAAAAACAACTATGCAGTGTGACATGTTCTCGGCAGCATATATAAGATCTCTGGTACTTATGTACACAGCATTAGTTCATGAAGGATCCATGGCCCAAGAATATACAACACTGATATTCTAATTTTACACATGCAATTGCTTGCATCAGATAGATAGATAGATGATAGATACAGGGCTATTTTTGGACCGGAACACACCGGTACACCATTCCGGTTGCCTTCCAAGCCCACCCTATCCCAGCTCCAGGAGGCCTGAACAACCCACCCGTTGGCTTCCCTGGGCCTGTGCTGAAGCGCTGCGGCACGTGGGAGGCCCGAAGACCCACCAGCCAGCCTCCATGGGCCCATACTGAGGCACTGCAGCCCGCGAAAGGCCCAAAGACCCCACCCACCGGTCTCCCCAGGCATGCACCGAAGTGCTGCGGCCTGCGAGAGGCCCAAAGACCCACCAACCGGCCTCCCCGTGCCCATGCCAAGGCACTGTGGCCCACAGGAGGCCCAAAGACCCCGCCTGTGGCATCCCTGGCCCTGCGCCTGAAGAGCCTGATGGGGTGAGTGAGGGATCCACAGGGGGTGGCAGGGGCTTGATGGGTGGGGTGGGACAGCCTCCCTCCCCCGATCTCTTTGCTTTCTTTCTGTCCCTCCTTTCCTTCTCTCTCTCTCTTTTCCTCCTCCTTTCCTCCTCATCCTTCCTTCCTTCCTTCTCTCTCTCTCTTTCTCTCTCTCACTCCTTCTCTCTTTCTTTCTTTCCCTCTTTCTCCTTCCTTCCTTCCTTCCTTTCTCTCTCTCTTTCTCTCTCTCTTTCTCTCTCTCTTTCTCTCTCTCTTTCTTTCTCTCTCTCTTTCTCTCTCTTTCTTTCTTTCTTTCTTTCTTTCTTTCTTTCTTTCTTTCTTTCTTTCTTTCTTTCTTTCTTTCTTTCTTTCTGTCTGTCTCTCTCTCTCTCTTTCTCTCTCTCTCTCTCTCTCTTTCCTTCTTTCCTTCTTTCCTTCTTTCCTTCTTTCCTTCTTCCCTCCCTCCCTCTTTAGTCTTCTGGGTTGTCCGTTGCTTGTCAATGTGACCTAATATGCTACTGAGCTGTGCTGTCAGGATGTGGCCTAATATGCTAATGAATTTCTTTTGTTGGGTGTGGCCTATTATGCTAATGAGTTCCTGCTGGGCTTTTCTACAAAAAGAGCCCTGGATAGACAGACAGACAGACAGACAGACAAACCTCTGCTAACAGGAATTAATGGAAATACTTGTCTATTCCAGCTCCAAAGATGCTCTCTGAGGTCATGGCAGAGATTTTTCCCAGTAGAGACTGTGATGAATGAATGTTGGATATATGTACAGAGTGTATGCTCCACTGCTGAACCATGTCTATATTTTGGGGATGGGAAAAAGGAAACTAATTTCTCTATGAAATTTTCAGGTTCGTGACTGTCGCCTTGTTAGTCTTCTTGACCTCGCACTAGAGAAGGACTATGTGCGCTCCAAAGTTGCGGAGTATTTGAATCACCTAATTGACATTGGAGTAGCAGGATTTCGAATTGATGCTTCCAAGCATATGTGGCCTGGGGACATGAAAGCATTTTTAGACAAGCTAAACAACCTGAACACTCAATGGTTTGCTGAAGGGACAAAGCCTTTTATCTACCAAGAGGTAACCTGTGTGTCTTAGTATCAAGTTGAGGATATATACTAAACATATTCAGGGATAGCTTCTAAAGTTGGCAGACATTTGCCAAGGACCCAGTCCTGCAATGTTGTCATTTTCACTGTTCACAGACTATTCAAGAAGGTCAGAGTCAGTGCATGAGAATGCCTTGTCTGATCCCCACCCCAAATCCTGGAGATGGCCCTGAGCATGTGCATATTTTAATGGACATGCTTAATCTATGCTGTCCAATGCACACAAAAGTACACACAGATCTTCAGCTGAGTGGATGCAGCCCTGTTTTCATTGTACCATCTTTTGTGAAGGCAAAATTGTACTCTACTAGAAGTAGAGCTTTCTCAATAACCATTTCAGAACTTTGGAACTCCCTCTCTAGAATTATTTGCTTGGCACTATTCTTGTTGACTTTTTGTAAATCAATGAAAACATACTTCTCTAACACAATCTCTTTGTGGATGGGATTGAGCCACTGATTCTATTGCCTCTTGGCTGTCTTGTGCCCCTATTTTTTCACTGTTTCTGACGTCTTGATTTGTGAATTTAAGATTTCTATTTGGGATGCTGTGAATTTTGTGGAAAATACGGTCGATGGCTGTGACCACTTGTAAAGAGACACTCTGATCTGTTTGGTTCTTGCAAGTCAGCCTGGAACAGCAGCTGAACATCTGTGCATCTGTGCAGTAGTGCTGGTGTTTTAGTTTCATTTCCTTCTGTCTTACAAAGCTACTGGAGAACAAAATGAGCTGAACTAGCAGGTGTTCAGGCATCCCCAGTTCACTGTGTTAGAAATTTTAACAAGTTTCAATATTTTGTTCATCACTTTGAATCTTTGCTGAAAAGCAGAATAAAAATCCCATGAATAAAGAAAAGAAAATACTCTGGACATACAGGGGGTGGTGACCATGCAGTGCTTTGTAGGATAATGGTTTGGATCTTATCTAAATTGCCTCCTAATGGAAAGGTGAGACAATTTGTGCTGATTCCCTCACTGGGGAATGCAGATCCCCTGCAGATCCCCAATTCACCTCTCATGTTGTTACTGAGGGTTCCCTATTCCCCAGAATCAGCATTTCAGGGAGATCAGTGTGTTGCCACAGGAACTGAGAAAGGCAGGAAAGTTTCATTTTGCTAATGTGCCTCCTAGAGAATTTTGTTTGCATACATCCCTATCCAAGTTGGTAGGACTGCTTCAAAACACCACATAGCCATTTCACCTGTGTTAAATATTAGGTGGATATCTACAATACTTTTAATGTGCACTTTAAAGTAGAACAAGTCAATATTACACTCCCACGGTACAATTGATTGAAAAGTGTTATGTGAGGGAATATAAAAACTAATTTAGGAGCCTATTCACATATGCAGGTCATCACTCAGTGTACATGTGCAGTGTGAATCAGCCTACATTATACTGAATATGCAATGTTGATACAGGAACAAAGTCCATGCATGAATGATCTTTCTTTCTACCTTAAAACAGATGATCCCTGGATCCTTCCTTCACTTTTCCATGTTAAGGTTTTTCCCGTCTACCACTAATCTCAAAGCTGTGCTTTTTGCATTTCTTCTTTTTTGATCCTAGTTGTTGATCATCTCTTTTCTGATTTTTACCAGGTGATTGACCTGGGTGGAGAAGGAATTAAAAGCAGTGACTACTTTGGAAACGGCCGGGTAACTGAATTCAAATATGGGGCTAAGCTTGGAAAAGTAATCCGCAAGTGGGATGGAGAAAAGATGGCTTATTTAAAGTAATTTGTTTTTATATTTTTTTCCCCAAAAAATCCCAAATCTTGGGCTACTGCACAGTTAATTTGATTGTTTTATTAATTTTGTTTAGGAACTGGGGAGAAGGCTGGGGTTTTATGCCATCTGACAGAGCTCTTGTGTTTGTGGATAACCATGACAACCAGAGGGGTCACGGTGCTGGCGGAGCCTCCATTTTGACTTTCTGGGATGCTAGGTGAGGAGCTCTTTGGAAAGACTAGCTTTTTTCTATTCTCTTTCCTGTCACTGAGAGACATATGGTTCTTGATTTCTCATACCTTCTCTCCCTCTTTTTCAGGCTGTATAAAATGGGAGTTGGTTTCATGCTTGCTCACCCTTATGGGTTTACCCGTGTAATGTCCAGTTTCCGTTGGCCAAGGTATTTTGAGAATGGAAAGGTCAGTTTTTAATAGCACATCATTTGGATTAATTGGTTATGCCTATTTTATTAATGATCTTTAAGCCAATGTTGTGTAATGATTAGTGTTGGACTAGAACTTGGAAGACCCAGGTTCAAATCCCCACTCAGCCATGAAGAGTGATCTTCATTTTCAGTTCAACATAACTAGCCTCATAGAGTTATTGGGTTGGATCCAATGAGGTTCCCCCCCCTTTTTGCTCGTTTAAAGGAAGGAAGGGTCTCCTTTGATCACCTTAAAAATTATATCTATAGCATAATGGGTTTGGGGGGAGTTGCATTTTGTGTGTGTGTGCCTGGAAGTCATGGCAACCTCTGGTGACTCCTACTGGGGCATGGAGGATGTTCAGAGAATTGGCTTGATTGCCTGCCTCTGACTCCAGATCCTGGAGGTCTCCCATCCAAATACTTACCAGGGTCAGCCCTGCTTAGCTTCCAAGATCTGATGAGATCAGGCTTGCCTGGGTTATCCAGGTCAGGAATCCATAGTGTAATGTTTATTGTGCAAGACCAAAGGCCATTACAATTAGGGCACATGGGGGGATATAAACAACTATGACAAAAATAGAAAGATTACACTATTAAAAACTCTTAGAAACACATTAAAACATGTAAACACCTTCAAAAATAGTGAGAATCATGGGCATTGAGTGAGTGAGCCGGCTGGATCTAGCCCTTTCTAAGAATAAAATGGAAGAGGAAAGAATAAGAATGGTATCCTGTGTCCCCAACAGGAAAGGTGGGGCTTTTTTGAAAAATGTAATAGATACAAAGGTTTTACGCCACCTCTTCACAAGTTGAAGGAAATTCACGTTATTTATGCAGGACATCCAGGTTTCAGTAAGATGAAAAAAGTGAGAGTTTGGTGGGAGGGGCAAGCTTCACAGCATGATTCAGAAGCCAGATCTTGAATGTATTCAACATTAAATTGGAAAAATAGCACTGTATTTGAACAACATTGTTGTGTGGTTGTTTTATAATAACTAGAGATATATGCCCCAGAAGAATAAATATGTTAATACTACTCCTACTACTATTAATAATAATAATAATTCCTACTATGGTGAAAGCTATTGCTCTTAGCTGTTAACACTACACGAACTTGGTCTGAAGCACTGTTGGAGGGAGGACTCTCCTGGTTTTCTCCCGATGACGCCCTTGTATGTAAGGCCACAGACCTAATTATTTACTCAGCTTGCACTGAATAAATACGACAAGTGCTGCTGAGGTTCATAGCTAGCATTCTTTTGTAGTTTTACAGCACTCCGGTGTGATAACAACCCTTCAGCTTCACCTTAGAGATCAATCAAATTGTGAGCTTGCTCTTCGAATACAACAGCATGAGGTAGCAGAATAGGTGGTCAAGTGGATGGTACCATTTCAGCCTGAATATTAAAAAGGGTTCCTTCATGATTAAACATTGTCTTTTTTATACCAACAAATGTACCCTGTTTATAGTCTAATAATTTTTTCCAGTTCTGTTATAACATTTGCATTTTACCAATTACATTTAACAACCAGGATGTTAATGATTGGGTTGGACCTCCAAGCAATGCTGATGGGTCAATTAAAACTGTTACAATCAATCCAGACACAACATGTGGCAATGACTGGGTCTGTGAACATCGATGGCGCCAAATAAGGTTGGTAACTCTACAGATTCTTTATGACTGCTTCTTTACACAGATGAGTGTACTTGCAGCACATCCTAAGCAGAATTCTATCCTTCTAAGACTACAATGGGCTTCAAAGGGTCAAACTCTGTTTAGGAATGCACTGCTAATAATTCTTAACTCTATGCTGGATTTTGGTTAATATATAGTTTCCCTCTTTATACTTGTTGACTAACATTCATCACAATTTGCCCCCAAAGGAACATGGTGATTTTCCGCAATGTTGTGGATGGACAACCATTTACTAATTGGTGGGATAATGGACAAAATCAAGTGGCTTTTGGGCGTGGCAACAAAGGATTCATTGTCTTTAATAATGATGACTGGTAAGTAGGCACAAAAGCTTCAGATCTAACAAGGGACATGAAGCTATATAATACTCAGAATAATGGTTAAACCAACTTTGTTCAGCATCACAGAACCTTTCATAGAAAGACAGCAGTAGGTATTCTGAGCGCCTTTGGTTCCATACCCAGAATAGTAGGGAACAGCTCAGCAACCAGCAGGAGACTGTGTGTGTATGTGGACATCAACAATGGTGTGGCATCTCTTCCTGGGAAACCCAGAAATGCTGTAGTGATGTCATGCCTTTCTAGGAATCACTGGAAAATATGTGCTGAAACCACAGAGTTTCTGGCAATTCTTAGAGAGGACTGACAACACTTTTGGGGTTTTCCCTGGAAGTGACATTAGTCCTCTTTAGGAGTCAACAGAAACTCTGTGGTTTTATCATAGAGTTTCTGGCAATTCATAGAGAAGTGTAATTCTGGATTTTCCCTGGAAGTTGTGTCACGCCATTTGCCTAACAGCCATTTTTCCAGCAGTGGAAAGCAGGAGCTGAGAACAGGTAATTCCCTACGCCCTAAGCTGACAACTCTGACTCAGAAAGACCAGGCTGGGTATTTCAGGGACTGAAAATCTCAACTGCACTACAGAATGGCAATCTTAGATCTACCAAGTTAGTTTAGCAGGTAAAGTTTAATGATAAAAGATAACTATATTTTTCTTCCCTTTACATCTCCTTTTAATAGGAACTTGTCTCAAACTTTGCAAACTGGCCTTCCTGCGGGTACCTACTGTGATGTAATTTCTGGGCAGAAGGAAGGTGATGGATGCACTGGGATTACAATCCAAGTCAACAATGACAGCACTGCTTATTTTCAGATTAGCAACTATGCCGAAGACCCGTTTGTTGCAATCCACATCGATGCTAAATTATAACCCAAATTAAAGAAATGCCTTCCTTTGATCTTGTGTTCCTAAATCATATCTGGGTGACACATAATAATTTAGAAACCTTCAAAAGAATAAATGGTTGCAAAGCTCAAATGTGTTTGTCATTTGTTTTATTGAAACAATGTTTGCAACCAGTATTTTTTCCCTAAGCCAAATAAAGCTATCTCTGTATGGCCACTGTTCTAAGTGACAGCCAGAATGTCCATAGAGCAGAGTGCTATGTTATTATTTATTTGTTTGTTTACATTATTTATAGTCCACCTTTCTCACATGGACTCAGGGTGGATTACATATAGTGTGTCAGTATAATCAAAAATGGGATATTCAATAACGAACGCATTAGGATATCAGAAGACTAGAAACCATCAGAAAGAACAGCATAGCATAAGTGTTAATATATGACATATTAAGCAGTACAGAAATTACGTAATAGGATCCCATTTGCAATATGCTATATACAGCAGAAAAGACCATAAGTCCCTATCATTCATCCAAGTAGGTCTGTGAAACCATTTTGTACTGTGCAGTTGGAGTTTCTGAATTGATTTTGAGGGGAGACCAATATACAATGGATTACAGTACTCTAGTCTTGATGTTACTGTGGTGTGGATCCAGGTGGCCAGATATGGTGTGTCAGGATATGGGGCCATTTTACAGGCTAGGCTAAGTTGGAAGAAAGCCTTTTTTGCAGCTGCATCTACTTGCTTCTCCAGTAATAAAGCTGGATCCAGTATGACCCCCAAGGCTGTTATCTGAGTCAGCAAGGATCAGCTGAAGGCCTCCACCTTCCCAGCTAGCATTACCTCTGTCTTTTCAGGGTTTAGTTTCAATTTGTTAACTTTTAGCCAGTTAACTACTGCAGCCAGACAGTAATTATGTCATTCGTTTACAAAGTCTTCCTGCCACCACTTCCTGCCATTGCTTAGTGGCAACGTGGAGCTTCCCAAAGGGAATAGACACATCTCATGCATCTGCCAGGTTCCCCCTTCTAGTCTGTTCTTTCTACTCAACTCACATTATATCATCTTTTTTTCTCACCCCAATTCCAGCTTTGTGCCTTATATTGCTCTTTTCTGTAGACTACCCTTTTCTTCTTCAAGATCTGCTTAAGTAACAGAAAATTCCCCAAAATCTGATCTCATTTTATCTGCTCTATCCACTATGTTCCACATTGATCCGCCTTTCTCCCTGTTCATCCTAACCTCTCTCTGCAGCTCAAAGCTGAAATGTGCAGTGAAAGACTTTAAGGCCAACCCAACCCTTGTTCCTGATGATGCAGTATTTTCCTCATGGCCATCTATATTTCTGGCCAAGACATTGCAAATTATTTTGAAAATGAAATGGTATCAGGTATTAGATCTGCCTTACAAAGGTGATTGTTAAATATTTCCTCATAGTGTGATTTCGTTTGAACAGTAATGATGATTTTTATTTTAACATGGGCGTTTATAACAACCTACGAATCTTGACATATACACATATTTTCCCTAAGGAAAGCTCTTGGCCTGCCCCTTAGTAATTTGAAATGAATCTTCTGATTCACACTTTTGTTGTTATGAGGTTTGTTTGTTTTTAATTAAAAAATAATCACATCCTCCTGCATTCCTTTCTAGTGAGTGTGTCAGCATGAAAACAGGGAGCTCATCACACACAGAGTTTCTTTTTCAAAGTGAATTAAAAAAACCTTCAAAGATCTTTGCTAAGGAAATGGGCAGGTGGAGAACCTTTGTTCTTTCTGTCCTTGACTATAAATTATGGAAAAACATAAAGGGGTGGGGAATACTCAGCATGTTTTGGAAAGTGATACTCAGTACCTCGACCAAACAGAGGTAGGTTGGTGCAAAGTTCATGGTGTTTTAGTTGGAGTTACAATGATATGCTGTTTTGATGTTTTCATAAATGATGCCTTCCCTGTAAAAATGACCTTTTTTCCTCTGAAACAGAAAACTACCCTGCATTTCTGGAGGCCAGTAGGTAAAATGCTGGCTCTAGGCTTCGCACACAAAAAAGTTGCTGCTTTGATGCCTAACTGAAGACTTTAAAATACAACTTAATAATAGTAAAAAAGCAAAAAGAAACTTTGTAACTGGAAAATTTCCTGGAACAAAACAGGATGCATGGAGTACATTTTTCTTATTGTGCCAGCTTCACAACACTGATTCATTCCCACAGATGTTCATTATTCTTTTTATAGTTCACATTTTTATGGCCACACAACTACACAATCTTATCTATATTTATTTGCAAGTAAATCCAATTATGTTCAATAGGACTTACTCCTAGGTAAACATGCATAGGATTGCAGCCTTAAAGTGCAATCCTAAACAGAGTTTGACTTCAACGGGCTCAGGGGGGTGTCACGATGTTTAGGATTGAGCTGTTAGTCAACCACCCATGGTGGGACAAATCTTAACAGCATCCCTCTGTTAGATTTGTCATATCTGGTTACTACCCAGTAGGGTTACTAACCTCAAGGTGGGACCAGGAGTTCTCCTGGAATTGCAACTGACCTCCAGACTTCAGGGATCAGTTCACTTGGAGGAAATGGCAGCATTGGAGTATGAACTCTATGGCATCACATCCCTGAGGAGTTTCTTCCTCTCCAGGGGTTGCCAGCATAGAGATGGGGCCTATAGATCTTCCAAAATTTCAACTGATGTCCAGATTACAACGATCAGTTGACCTGGAACAAATGGCTGCTTTGGAGGGTGGGCTGTATGGTATATTTAGCTAAGGTCCCTCCCTCGCCCAAGCCCTGCCCTCTCCAAGCTCCACCCCCAAATCTCCCAGAATTTTGCATTCCAGAGCTGGCAACCCTATCCCCTCCCGAGGCACAGCTCCCAAACTTTCCAAGAATTTCTCAAGCTGGATTTGGCAATCATACTACCTAATAACATGCAGTAAAATGAAATACATTGTATGCAATTGTACTGAAAGTTTCCCCATTCCTGCAACAGACAGACAATGAAATTGAGTTCTCCACAGGAAAATGGATGTGTGGTGCCATTGGATCGTGTGTTGTGTTATAATTCCATGTTTCAGGAAGGAGAGCGATAAAAAAGGCCTTTCCCTTTAGCAGCAATCACACATTCTCTGTCTTCCATATTTCCATCCATTATCTGTTGGACTGACACTTTATCTTCCCTCCCCATCTGCATCTACATTTTCTTTTCTCCCTCACCAGTCATCAGGAGAAGGGCAAACTACAATCAGGAACTTTTTGATCTGCATATATAAATTCTTCTTAGGGTATGAGCTCCAAAAGAGTACACATGCACCCTCCAACATATTTTATTTAGTAAACCATGATGGTCCAAGGTAGCCTATTTTTTTAGATCTCAGAAGCTAAGCAGGGTCAGCACTGGTTAGTATTTGGATGGGAGACCACCAAGGAATTCCAGGGTTGCCAGGCAGAGGAAGGCAATGACAAACCACCTCTGCTGCCTTGAAAACCCTATAGGATCGCCATAAGTCAGCTGCAGCTTGACAGCACTTTACACACATAAAAGTATGAAGGTAAGTCATGTGCTTGTGAGTGGCACAATCTGTGTGACAATAAATGGCTGTACATAAATAGAGAGATACCCTCCCTACTAGGGGAAAACTGTCAATTGAAGTGTCTTCGCTAGGCGAGCAGTTGGCTTTCTCTGCTTTTCAAAGATATCAAATCAATGCTGAATGGAGAGTGAGAATGACAAGAGCTCAAATAAAGAAATATCCAGCTTGTTCGATTTTTGCCACCCCTGCAATACTGTGTTGGGAGAAACTTCACCTGGTGGAATGTCTACTTTCCTTAGAGCTTTGAAAGAAACAGGCAGTACTTAGTGATCCTATAAAAACATAGTTTTTCAGTGCCCATCCTGTCAGAAAGATTCCGAAAGAGAAGGGAGAACTGAATTACTCTCTGGGATAATTAAGATTTCCTGCATCTCATGGGCAACTTCAGACATGCTTAGTATTACAATTGCAATGAATATGCTGCTGGAAATGGTGCAACCCGTAAGTAAACATAATTCCTTGAGGGTCTCTGTGTATGAGTTGGACTAGGAAACATGGAGGTCTGGGTTCAAATGCCCTTTCTACAGTTGGTTAACCATGGGCCACTCATTCTCTTTCTTTGACCTCAATGTCTCTCATAGGTGTGATATGACCATAAAATGTAGGAGAAGAAAACTATGTATACCATCCTGAACTCCTTGGAGAAAGGAGGTAAATAAAATCTGGCTGTAGACTTCACAACTTCTTCTCTTATGAATCCCCTGTTTATGTTTCTTCTAAACAATGACAGAGATTAGATTATAAGTAGTTACATGATAAATTGGGTATCACTCACCACAGGGAAGCAATAAGGGCTGGCTTCTTTATGGTCACTGTGGTTATGGTTAAACCTTGACTCTATTAAAGAAATGTACCTGTAGTCCACCAACCCTTTTCATTTATATCATACTTCAAATCCTACTTCTTAAGGTGTGTGTGTGAGACATGCTGGATATGGTGAGAACAGACAATAGCATGGTTGCTGCAAGTTTCTCTTACTGCTGAGCATCCACAGAAGCCCCAAGAGAGAGATCTTGGAGTCGTAGTAGATAACTCACTGAAAATGTCGAGACAGTGTGTGACTGCTATAAAAAAAGGCCAACACATGCTGGGGATTATTAAGAAGGGGAACTGAAAACAAATCAGTCAGTATCATAATGCCCCTGTATAAATCAATGGTGTGACCTCATTTGGAATACTGTGTACAATTCTGGTCACCACACCTCAGAAAGGATATTATAGCACTGGAAAAAGTACAGAAAAGGGAAACTAGAATGATAAAAAGGTTGAAACACTTTCCCTGTGAATAAAGGTTAAAGTGTTTGGGACTCTTTAGCTTGGAGAAACAATGACTGAGGGGTGACATGATAGAGGTTTATAAGATTATGTATGGAATAGAGCAGGTAGAGAAAGAAGTACTTTTCTCCCTTTCTCACAATTCAAGAACTCATGGGCACTCAATGAAATTGCTGAGCAGTCGGGTTAGAATGGATAAAAGGAAGTACTTCTTCACCCAAAGAGTGATTAACACATGGAATTCACTACCACAGGAAGTGGTGGTGGCTACAAGCATGGACAGCTTCAAGAGGGAATTGGATAAACATACGGAGCAGAGGTCCATCAGTGGCTATTAGCCACAAGGTATAGATAGGAACTCTTGGTCTGGGGCAAGTGATGCTCTGTATTCTTGGTGCTGGGGGGGGCAACAGTGGGAGGGCCTCTAGTGTCCTGGCCCCATTGCTGGACCTCCTGATGGCACCTGGTATTTTTGGTCACTGTGTGACAGAGTGTTGGACTGGATGGGCCTTTGGCCTGATCCAACATTGGCTTCTCTTATGTTCTTATGCAAAGCCAAGATGGCAGTGAATCTGCATTCCACATGTTCAGCAAGATTGTTTGTTTCTTTGTTTGATAAGAAAATGTTATGCTGCCTCTCCAAAGAACCTGCCTGAGGTGGCTTACAAAATAAAACACAATCAAAACATAAAACAGTAGAAATTGTTCATTAAAACCCAGCCAGAGCATAAAACCACTAAGCAGCTTAAATGAATGTATGTAAATGAATGAATGTAGCAGACTAGCACACTCCAAAAATGTTGTTAATAGATCACTCCCTTAATTAAAAAGTAAGGAGTAGCTGAAAGCTGGAAGAAATTTGGGAGTAAGGAGAGTAGGATATGAATTCTGAGAAGATAGGTTGTTCTGAAACTGGGTTCCTTTGTATAAAAAGTGACCACAGAAGTAATTAAAGGAGGGCAAGTTCCAAACATCATAACAGACTAATCAGGATCCTGCAGAGCTCAAGATGTTGTTCAAGCTTGGCTTGTTTTGTGACATGCAACATATGGAGGCATTTGGGAGAAGTGGACTGGAACAGAAGGAAGATCAATGAAACGATAATTAATTTGGAGTGTAGGTGTAACAGGATGCCTTGATTTACATCACCCAGATGGTGTATATACATCCTTGATTGGCAATAATACCTATAAACTGGGATGAGAACATTTTAAAGAGGCTTTAGATGTTTAATGGCTCCATAAAGAATGTTTGCAATTTATGTAAAGAGAAGATGGGTCACAAGGTGAACACAGCTCATCCTGATTGGTGAGTTGCCACTGAACTGCAAGTAAGGCAAGGTTTGATGGAGATCTGGAAACTCCTGCTCAGGTGAAACACGTCTTAAGAAATCACTCCATCTTTCTGGGAAATTCTGCTAATGTTTTCTAATAGGTGGACTACATGTCTCTGTGGATTGGTTCCATTTCCCAGTGGACCTGGAGCTGCTTCCTCATGGCTTCTTCTCCCACTATGGTTGCCAGGTCTGCCAGGTCTGGGTTGGCGTAGTCCTGCAGTGCCTTATAAATGGTACATTTATAGTCTGTGCAGATACAGACATCCCCGTTGGGCTTAACTGGCATAACAATTGGGGTTTCCCAGAGGGCATGCAAAACTGGTTCAAAAATCCGTTGGTCCACCAGACAATCCAGCTCTTCATCAATTTTTGGTTTCAGCACAATTGGGATGCACCTGGCCTTCAGCCTTATGGGCTGCATCTCTGGGTTGAGCTGGAGGGAAATGGGAGGTCCAGTGTAGCGACCAAGTGTCCCATCAAGTGTGGCCAGGAACTCATTGCACACCCGCTGAAAGTCTTCTCAGGCAATTTGGTGTACCCCTGTGACCTGGAACCCCAAGGGCCTGAACCATGCCAATCCTAGTAAACTCATGCGACTGCTCCCCATTACCAGCAAGTCCAAGAGTCCTTCAAAATTCCAGTACTGCACAAAACTTTCCCACCCCTTTCTCAGCTACCTCATTCTGTTGGAAGTCCCATAGGGTGCAACCGGCCAAGCTGAGGTGAGGGCCCCCTTTAGGACAGAGGGTGTCCTCCAAGGTTATGGAAATGGAGGACTCTGTGTCTAGCTTGATCGCACATGGGGCTCCCTCAATTAGAACAGTCACTTTAATTTTATTGGGCGTGTCCTGGGGCAAGTACAGTACCTGGTGTGGCTGGATGGCAGTGGTGTGCAGTTCTGTGGTGTGCAGAGATTCCCGATGGGTGAACTGGTGCCTCCAGGTACCCTTGGAACAGCAGGCATGGGTGGCTTCCGGTCTGGGATTCATGGCGTCCTAACGTGTTCTGGCTTGCTCTCAGAGCTCCCAGAGCATACGGAGGGTCTTGACGACAGGGTGGGCTCCATATAGCCTACCGCAGATCCCCCCAGGCAGGGGGGTGACTGGCAGCGAGCCTGGCCCGAGAGGGAGTTGAGATCAGCTGATAGCGGGGCTTTAAAGAGCGTCGCGACCAGCCTTGATCCCCTCCCCCAGAGAAGGCACTTCGGAAATTCTCTACAAGACCCCACCGAGTTGGATTCTCAACATAAGAACGCATGACCCAGACCTCCAAGACATTCTACGGAAACTGACATCAAGGAAACACTGCTATAACAAGACACGGACTTTGAAGGTAACTTTTTAAAATTGCTCACCGGAGACGCGTTTTGGCCAAAAATAAACAACATCCGATGAAGCGCATGATCGTGCTGTATCTGTTGTACTAACATTGGAGCGGAAAAAGTGCAGTTAAACAGCTTAAAAAGGCCAAAAAGCTGGATTGTTGATCATTCCTGCGGTTAGATTATTGACTTTAAAATAGAAACTAACAGCAACTCCGTGAGAATTACAGTGGAAAAGTACTGTAGCTGCTGCAGCAGAAATCGGCAAAACAGGAAGTGACTTCAGACCAGACAAGTAATCGTCCTAGAGAAGACCAAGGAGGCCGGAAGAAGGGAGGAAATCAGGAACAAGGGGGACCATCAAGACTGCCGGACAGGAAGTGAGTACCTGGAAGAACCATTTACCATAGAGAAATTGCGCCCGCCATTTTGGGAAGGTCAGAAAAAATTTTCTTTGATTTTAAACGAAAGACTTAATAGAAAAAAGTGGAACTAGTGCGATTTAGGTGGGCACAAGAAGGACTTTGATTTAGAGTGGGTTGGAGGGAAAACTTTGAACAATGGCTTACGACCTGCGGCAACGACAGAGGGCAAATTCCTGGTCCTCCCCGAAAATGGCTGGGAAAGAGGAAAAAAAGCTACAGGGCATGATGGAAGCTATGGAGAAACGGGTGATGGACGCGATTCTGAAGTTGGAAAAGACTGTAATAACAGAAGTAACAGAGCTGAAAAAAGAAATGTCTGGAATTACAAAAGAGATACAGACGTTGACTAAAAGAGCAGATGAGATGGATGTAAGGGTGAAGGGAGTAGCATCTAATATAGCTGAGGTCACTATAGAAACAGATAAAGTGAATGTGATGGTCCAATATAATGCAATGATTAACCACATGAGATTCAGGGGGATCCCTGAAGACAAGAATGAGGACATCCATTCAGTTATGGTAGATGCTGTTGCAGACTTTTTGAAAATGGAAGAGGAGAAAGTGGCGGCACAGATTGATGTGGTATACAGAGTCAACTCTGCGATTGTGCAAAGGAAAAAATTACCCAGAGATGTAATTGTCCAGTTTATATCTAAAAAGCTGAAGGAGGATTTGTTTAAGCAACAATTTCAGGAAGATTTCACAATTGACAACAAGAAAATCATGGTCCTAAAGGAACTACCCAGAGCAATGCTTCAGGATAGATGACTTTTCAAAGATCTGATTGACAAGCTGAAAACAGAGGGCATAAGATACAGATGGGAAATTCCTAAAGGCGTCAGTTTTTCGTTCAAGCAGAAGAGAGTCACCATCAAGTCAGTTGAGCAAATGACCAGATTCATCAATGATAATTTTAAAGACTCTGATAAATAATCATAAAATCAACATGGAGAGTCAAATAATTTCATGGAATGTTAATGGACTGAACTCACCCCAAAAAAGGAAAAATGTCAGACTCTGGTTGGAAAAACAGAAATGTGATATTGTTTGCTTGCAAGAAACACATATTAAAAAATCTGATGCCAAATTTTTGATTCAAAAAAGACTAGGAGAGGAATTTTATTCACTCTCCTCCCAAAAGAAAAAAGGAGTTGTTATATATATTAAAAAGGAGTTGGAACCAAAAGAAATTTTTAAAGACAATGAAGGGAAATTTTTGGCGGTAGAAGTTGTGTTGCAGAATAAAAAGACATTAATTGTTAATCTCTATGCTCCCAATGGTGCGAAGGAAAACTTTTTTCAGGATTTGTGGGAACAGCTACGACAGTTGACCTATGAGCAAATGATCTTAATGGGTGATTTTAATGGTACTGTTGACAATGTTGTTGATAGAAAATCTAAAAAGGAATTGATGCCATGGGCAAACTTCCTAAAGTCTTTTTTCAATTGACTAAACATGAACACTTGGCAGATGTTTGGAGAGTTAAAAACCCCAGGGATAGAGAGTACTCTTTTTATTCATCAAGACATGAATCTTTTTCAAGGATAGATATGATGTGGATGACAGAGAATTTAATCTTGCAAACACGCAAAATTGAGATATTACCTAGGACTCTTTCTGACCACAGTCTGATAAAATGGTCAACGTATGTTAAGAGAAAAAAATTTCGATGACGACTTAATGAAGATTTGCTGGACAAGCAAAATATTGTGGATAAAATAAGGACAGAAGCCCAAACATACTTTCAATTGAACTTAAATAAGAGTGTACAGACGCAAACGGTATGGGAAGCCTACAAGGCTGTGATGAGAGGACATCTGATTGCAATTAATAATAATGAAAGGAAACAACAAATGAAAATAGACAAAGAAATTATGGAAAATATTCAGAAAAAAGAAATAGAACTTAAGAAAAGGCCTGGCAAAAAGAAGATTTTGAGAGAATTGAGGATTTTAAGGGAGCAATATGAGGCAAGGTTGAACAAAGAAGTATTTTGGAACTTGAAAAAATTGCAACAGAAATCCTTTGAAGGTGCAAACAAACCTGGCAAATATTTAGCATGGCAATTGAAGAAAAGAAGAGAGAATAAAACAATCACTTGTTTGAAAGATGGAAATAAAGAGATCTCAGACCCAGGAGGAATCAGGAGGGAATTTTATAAATACTACGCAACTCTCTTTCAAGTGAAGCAAGCGGATCCTCAAAAAATGTTGGATTACCTATCCAAAGTTAATTTGATACAACCAAACCCTGAAATGAAAACATTTTTAAATGCTGTAATAACTAAAGAAGAAATCAGTAAAGCAATAGCTGAGGCAAAAATCTCTAAAGTTCCAGGCCTGGATGGCTTTTCAGCTAAATTTTATAAAAAATTTCATGAAGACTTGGTCCCGGTGTTGGAGATTCTTTTAAACGAAATTAGAAGGACAGGAAAGATTCCAGATTCCTGGAATGAAGCTGCAATCACCTTAATTCCTAAAGAAACGCAAGATTTAACAAATGTAAAGAACTATCGGCCCATTTCATTATTGAACAACGATTATAAGATATTTGCAAAAATATTGGCAGAGCGCCTTAAAAAGTTTTTGAAGGACACTATTGTTGAAAATCAAGCTGGTTTTTTACCAAATAGACAAATTAAAGACAATATGAGGGTTGTCTTGGATGCAATTGAGTATTATGATAAACACCCTGAAAAAGAAGTTGCTTTTTTATTTTTGGATGCAGAGAAGGCTTTTGATAATTTGAATTGGGAATTTATGTTTAAAGTGTTTGAGAAATCTTTGATGGGCGCAGAATTTATAAGAATGATTCAATCGATATATAAAGAACAAAAAGCTTCGGTGATTGTGAATGCAGAATCAACAGATGTGTTCCGGGTAAGAAAAGGTACTAGACAGGGCTGTCCCCTGTCACCATTGTTATTTATCTGGATTTTGGAGATTTTGCTACAAGCGGTTAGAGATGATAATAACATAAAAGGTTTGAATATTGGAGGTTTTTCATTTAAATTAAGAGCATTTGCGGATGATATCATGTTTATTGTTGAAGATCCTGTTAATAATATGCCTAAGGTATTTGAAAAAGTGAAAGAGTTTGGCGATCTTGCAGGGTTTTATGTCAACAAAAATAAATCTAAGATATTGTGTAAAAATATGATTGGTTCAAAGCAACAAATGTTACAAAATGTGACAGAATGTGAAGTGGTTAAAAAGGTTAAATATTTGGGAGTCGAAATCACAATGAAAAACATAGATCTGTTTAAAAATAATTATGAAAAATTGTGGGGTTCGATAAAGAGTGATTTAGAAAAATGGGAAAGGTTAAGACTATCTCTTCTTGGAAAAATTGCCGTTGTTAAAATGAATGTATTGCCCAGGTTAATGTTTTTGTTTCAGACAATACCAATTGTGAAGGATGGGAAAGTCTTGGTCAAATGGCAAAGAGAAATCTTTAAGTTCATCTGGGCAGGAAAGGAGCCAAGAATTAAAATGAAGATAATGTATGATACTAAAGACAGAGGTGGCTTCCAAGTTCCGAATTTGCGTTTGTATCATGAAGCTGTATGTATGTCTTGGTTATCCGATTGGATCCATTTGGAAAATAGAAAGCTGTTAGCTCTTGAGGGACACGATTGCAGATTTGGCTGGCATGCCTATCTTTGGTATGGGAAAAATAAAGTTGATTCTATGTTTAAGCATCATTATGTAAGGAGGACGATGTTTGATGCATGGTCCAGGTATAAGGATACAATTTTGGACGAGAGGCCTTTGTGGATTGTACCAGCTGCTGTTATACATCGGTTTTCTGAACATAAAGGTCATGACTGGTTGAAATATCAGGAACTATTGCAAAAAGAAGGGAAAAATATGTTTTAAAGCCAAACAATGAATTAGAATTCGAATACGGTTGGTTACAATATTGTCAAATAAGGGATATTTATAAAAAAGATTGTAAAGAGTTTGGCTTTAGAGCCATGTATGATGAATTTGAAAATTTATGGTTGAATAGAGAGCGGAAAATGATTTCAAAGATGTATAAAATTTTGTTGTCTGTATATACACTGGACGAGACTGTAAAAGAGCAAATGATAAAGTGGGCCATAAATATGAACAAAGAAATTTCTATGGAATCATGGGAATTTTTGTGGAAAAGATCTTTTAAAATGTCTACTTGTACCAATGTAAAAGAGAACTGTTATAAGATGATGTATAGATGGTACATGACACCAAAAAAGATTGCTAATATTAGTATGGATAAGAACTTGAGTAACAAATGTTGGAAATGTAAAAAAATAGAGGGTTCTTTTTACCATATGTGGTGGTCATGTGATAAAGCGAAAACATATTGGTCTAATATACATTGTGTGATGCAGAAAATATTAAAAATCCCAATTGAGAGAAAGCCAGAACTTCTTCTCCTCGGTTTGACAATGGAAAAAATTCCACAAGAAAAAAGGACACTGTTATGGTACATGATTACGTCGGCGAGAATGGCCTTTGCTCAGCAATGGAAAATGGAGAAGGTGCCAGATATACATGACTGGTTGAGAAAACTGCTATTTTTAGCGGAAATGGACAAAATGACAAAGAAGTTAAATGGACAAATGGCAGAACAGTATACAAAAGATTGGGAAGAACTGAAACTGTATCTAGAAACTGAATATAGAATGAAGGGGAAAATATATAACTTGGATACGTATGGATATTGAACGAGAAGTGAAATGAATTTGGAATTGTATTATACTGTTATTTGAGAATATGTTGCAATGGTAGAGGTTTTATATAATGTGTTACCTGGTTTGTCAATGCATATAAGTTTAAATTTGATTACCGTCTAACATATATTTTTGTTTGTTATTAGCAGTGTTGGAAGCCTATTAGGGGGGTGGGGGGAAGGGTTGGGAACTTTTTTTCCCCCGAAATTGTATTGGTACCGTTATTGAAAATGTTGATTGTTTTTCCAATAAAAAAAATTTTAAAAAAAAGGAACAGCAGGCATGGGTGATATGGCCAACCTTTCTGCAGCTCCGACACATGGCATCTCAGAAACAGCAGGATTTCTGCTTGAGGGGCTCCTGGTAGCTGGCGCAGAGTGTTGGTGAGGCGGTCTCAGCAACACAGCCTGGTTACAGACCCGACAAAGCAGATGGGTGGGTGTCTCAGCAGGCTGGATGGTGCGTCTGCAGGACCTCCTTACTGTCAGACACACCAGAGGCTGAGGAAATGGTGGCGTGCAGTGGCATGGTGGTCAGTCGTCTGGTGGCCAACCTCCTGGGACTTCTCAAATGCCACAGCCTCTCAGATTGCCTTTTGGAAGTTAGTGTCCTCCTGGCCGATGAGCTTGTGATGGAGCTTCTCGTCCTGGAGCCCAAACATGAAATGGTCAAGGAGGGCATCTTTGAGGTTCTGGAACTTGCATCAAAGAGCCAGGTGGTGGCAACATAGAAGCCAATTTGTTGGGCCTCTAGTTCCACTTGAAGAAATTGAGGTGGCGAGTCAGTTGAGTGGGCTGGGGTGTGAAGTGGTTGGTGAATGCTGTAATGAGACCATCGAAAGTGGTGAGCTGCAACATGGTCGTCGCAATGAGACCCTGAGCTAGCTCCAGAGTGGCAGTTCCACAAGAGCTGAGCAGCAGAGCCTTCTTCTTGGCCACGACATTGATTCCCTGGAACTCCACGAAGTACTTCAGGTGTTCCACCCAAGCCTCCCATTGCTCGGGGTGAGTGGAGTTGAACTCTGGAAGTAGTCCTGGAGTGGCAGTCATGGTCCAGATTGTGGTGCGATGTGTGTGGGACTGGAGTTCAGTGCACGGTGCAGTGCAGATGGGCTCTAGGCTCACTCAACAGGATCCCACCTTCGTCACCAGTGTTAAATACTGGGTTCAAGATGCATTGCAGTGAACATCTCTGCTTTATTAAGTGATTTCAGGAACAAGACTAAAACACCATGGCAAGAGCCCTGTTTAAATAGCATGCAAAACCCACACTCAAACACACCCAACTCCCAACAATAGGCTATTTACATAACATTAGTTTCTCATTGGTCACTTCCAGAGTCCTGGTGGACTATTGTTCTAGAGCTCCAAGCTCAGCCAGTCTCCAGTAGATAGTCCTGGAATGTTCCTGACCTAATACATAACACAGAGAGAGTGATTAATATGTGGAATTCACTACCAGAGGATACAGTGAGGGCCACAGGAATTGTTGTTGTTGTTGTTGTTGTTGTTCAGTCGCACAGTCGAGTCCGACTCTTCGCGACCCCATGGACCAGTTTACGCCAGGCCCTCCTGTCTTCCGCTGTCTGCTGAAGTTTGCTCAATTTCATGTTCGTTGCATCGATGACACTGTCTAACCATCTCATCCTTTGCCGTCCCCTTCTTCTTTGACCTTCAATCTTTCCCAGCATCAGGGTCTTCTCCAGTGAATGCTCCCTTCTCCACAGGAATAAACAGTTTTAAAAGGTGGTTAGATATATTCATGGAGGATAGGTTTAACAGTGGCTACTAGCCATGGTGACTGAATGGAACCTCGAAATTCAGGGAGACTAAACCTCTGAATACCAGAGCCAGGGGGCAACATCAGGGGAGGGTCTCAGCCTCTATGCCCTGTTATTGCCCCTCCAGAGGAACTGGTTGGCCACTTTGTGAAACAGGATGCTGGACTAGATGGACCATTGGTCTGATGCAGCAGGGCTTTTCTTGTGTTCTTATGTTCTAATTAGTGACATGGATAAACTTGCTGTTCTGCAGAACACTTGAGGATGGGAAGTAGTGTCACAAGCATCTCTCCTTGTGATAATAAAAAGTAAATGCACATATTTAGTAATCATGAAAAAAATCATAGCTCTTCATGAAGAATCAGGTCAGCCTTTCATGTGTGGGAGGTGTCATATCATGATCATAGTTTTCATAGAAGTATTTATTTTATTTAAATATTTTATTGAAATGCAGTTGTGTGTAGGGAAATGTGTTTGTGTCTGCACATTCGTACATAAAATAGGAGATCTATTTTAAAGAAAACAGAGGCCTACAGCTGAAGGTTTCTAGCTTTGTTCCATGCTCCCTTACCTTGCTGCATTTTGTTGACTGAAATTTATTTTCTCCAAGCTAGGCTGTGATTTGGGAAGTCAGTTTAGCTTGGAGAAAGTAGAAAGAAAGTAAAAGGGCAGCAACATAAAGTATGACAGGGAACAATTGTTGAATTTTTGTAAAACCCAGGAATCAGGAAAAAAGGAAGAAAAACCATACATACATTAATGTCTTTTCATAACAAAGTGAGAATTTTAGCTGACTGTACAACACAGGTAGTTTCTCCTATCTGTTTGAAATCTGGGAAGGGAGATCTCTTGGATGAGGGTATCACTCTTGATAATTTATCCCAAGTAGCCTATGGAGGGGAAAGTTATGATCAGGGAGCTATATAAAGGAAATGATCGTGTTCATTGGTCAGACTCAAACCACAGTGTTCTAAATGGTTTCTTTTGCATCACAATAAAGAGAAACATAACTGAACTTATTCAGTTATTTGTGTATCTCTGGTCCTGGTCCTGATCAGATGGCTCTTTAAATCCGCCTGGCAGATCTAAAGGTAATAACCAGACAGCAACATTGCTGGAAACATTGCTGCTGCACTTCAGAGCTGTACTTAAAAGACACAAGTTAAAATCTAGTTTTCGGTTCCTGACAGGCCAATTGCAGACTTTCCCCCATCCTTCCATCAGGATGGTCTGACACCAGACCATCCCAAGTAGTCGCCATTTTAAAAAATTCTAATGTTTTTTATTCTAATTATATAATTATTTCTAATTATATAATAATGTATAAACACACAACAGCTGCAGAGCTCTGCTCAAACGTTCAGGACAATTTCATGTTTCTGAATGGCCCATGAATTTTATGAACTGCATTAATTAAAAAGGTACCTAGTACTGATAGTGCTTTAACCATTCAATTCTGTGCATGCGTGGAAAATCAAGTACACGTTGAGGCGCAGATGCCCCGACTGCGGGGCTTCTTCAGGTGGATGCTGTCTAGACAATCCACCATAGAGTATGCATGTGTTAAGGGGAGCTGTCTGGTCATGCAATGCTGGATAAAAAAGATCTGGATCAAATTAGAGCCAGGCCAATGGTGGATTTAGCTGCCTGTCTGAACACACCCTCTGTCACATTTCTCTTGTATTTTTCTCTTTGTTTTTATTTGAACATTTTCACAAGTTCATATTTTTACATTTTACTTCACTATCTTTGTTAGTTTATTTTGTGACTTGAGATGTTATTATGGTTTCCTGCTTGGTGTGTTCCCCCAAGGACTCAAACCAAATGCCCCATTGTGATGTGTAATAGTACTGCTACAAACATTAGCACATCACTCCTTTTTCAGACTAATGGCTCAGAATTGTTAGCTGATATTTTCTCACTTGGTGCTGCTTGTTCAGAAATAGCCTACTGATGGATCAGTAAGTATCCATAGGATCCATAAACCCTACCTCAAGAACGTGGTGGCGGGGATGCATGCCAGTGCGTGAATACAGAAAGCAACATTTTAACTGCTGTTTTTTTTTTTAAAAAAAACACGTTTATCAGGGCATGTTGAGCAATTAAAAATCTTTTGTTCCTACAAAAAAGAGAAGAATAGCATACAAACATTCATTGTGCGTAGAGAAAGAAGACTCAGTCCTCAGTCCTAAGAATACTTTACTGTGAGTAAACCTCATTGAATAAAATGAGACTTATTTCTGAGTAGACCTGCTTAGGATTGCTCTCTCAGTTTGCAACACTGGCACCTGCATAGATTAGAGGAAAAACCCTTTTAAAGCCCCAGTGACTTAAAAAGGAAAAAAAAAGTTTCTTTTTGTTCTAATTTGTTGTAGGGAGGGAATGTAAAAACAACACAGAACACTGCCAGGCCATTCAGACTGCTTGCAGTAGAAAGGATGTTTTAAAACACTTTACCCAAAGAAACACGCTTTGTTTCAGTTAAAAAAACAAAACAAAACTTATGCTAGGCAGCTAAATATAGATATCAAAATGAACCATGCAGTAGGAAGAAGAGACTGGATTTATACCCTACCCTTCACTCTGAGTCTCAGAGTGACTTACAATCTCCTTTCCCTTCCCCTCCCCGCAACAGACACCTTGTGCGGTAGGTGGGGCTGAGAGAGCTCTTTGAAGGACTGCTCTCAAGAGAACAGCTCAGAGAGAACTTGTGACTGACCCAAGGTCACACCAGCAGCTACATATGGAGGGGTGGGGAATCAAACCCAGGTCTCCCAGATTAGAGTCCGTGCTTCTCTAATCACTACACCGAACTGGCTCTCCAAGCATTATGCTGGTATAGAATTATCTTCCAAATTCAAATTGGCATGTGAACAGGGAGCAACAATGTAGCCATTTGTTATGCTCAGAAATTTATTTCCTATTCAGGCCAATAGAAGTGGTTTGAATTGATTTATTTCCTAACTAGCGGCCAAGCCCGTTGCGTGGTGCGATGCAACGGGCCCTAGCCGTTTGGTGGGTGAAGGCCCCCCCGCGCCCTCCTGGGATGCAGCGTTGGCGGCGTGCCTCTCCAGTGCTGGAGAGGCGTGAGAAGGAGGCATTTTGGTGGCTGTGGGCCGCGGTAGGGGCCAGTAGCCGGCACGGTCGTCGAGCTCCCTGAGGGCTACCTGTGTGAGGCAGCCTCGGCGTCGGCGGGAGCCTGTTGCTCGTGCGGCCGTGGAGGAAGTGGGAGGCGCCTCTTTTCAGGCGCGTCTGCAGCAGGGCGGGCCCGTCGGCCTGGAGGGCGAATCTGCCCGGACGGCAGAGGAAGCGGGCGTGGCTCCTCCTGAGGCGCGGGTGTAGCAGGGAGGATGTGCCGGGCTGGAGGGCGAATCCTGGTGCACGGCGGAGGAAGCGGCCGCCGCCTCTCTCCAGGCGAGTCTGCCGGTGAGCAGAGGTCCGGGTCGTGGGGTGGGCTGTCGTCAGAGCAGCCATCCCTGCTGGCGTCCGGCGTGAGAATGGGGGCGTGAGGCCCTACGCCGTGTGCATGGGCGGGTCTGCAGCCACGCAGGGACCCAATGCAGCCAGTGGCAAGGGACCCCCTATCTGACTGGCAGGTCCCTCGGCCAACTGATTCCGGCGCGCATTTTGGCCATATAAGGTATGACCAAAATGCAATTATATATAAGGAAGGATATGGCGAGATTTAAATTTGATATTTAAAAAACAACTCAGCTTTTTAAAATAGCAATAGACTCAGAGAATGACTTTTTTTGCACTCCTCTGTTAGCATCAAAGAAATGATTGGGGGGGGGGTAACAGAGGCAATGCTAGCATGATATTATGATATTTCTCTTAGGTGGACCTTCCATTTCTGTATTGCTGGATTGGTGTGAGCAACAGGATCAGTGGCTGAGTTCAGACTGGAAACTTGTCCCAGTAGAGCCCCATTTCAGTGATGTTTGAAAACTGCATTAAAGGGGGCATTCACACAGGCACATCTGCCTGGCGTTCGCCACCCGAAGGCAACCTGGGCTGTTTCACTTTCTTCCTGCTTTAAAAAGATACCTCATAAAAGCAGTAGCAAATCCCTGAAGAGCGTTTGTGTCCCACATTTGTCTGCTTCCTGGAAGTCTGAACGCACAGCCAAAAAGCCGGAAGCAACCTGAGTCTATTGCGCACGCCGCCGGCTGGTGCGCGCGGGGATGCACATGGGTGCCTATAAGTGAATTACCAGGGAAACGCCACATGCAACGCTCCTCCAGGGCAGCAGACTGAATGCTGTGGCACCTCCTCCCGATATGCTCCTGCAGCAGTCTGGGCTGTGTGAATGGGAACCCCGGCTTTTTTGCCGCAACTGGCTTCTGCAGCAAATTGCCAGTCTGAACTCAGCCAGTATAGGGACAAACATGCCATTCCCAAAATATAAGAGCTAGATATATAGAACCAAGAAAAGCATAAGGGAGAACAAGACTAAGGTGAGAGAATGGCAAGATGGAGGAAGAAAAATACCTCATGGCCTACAATGAGTTCAGAAGGCTCAGTGAGAGTCTTTTGGGGAGTTCTTTATTTAAAATTCAGTTTCTCCTTCCCACAAGATTATGTTACTTGTGCAAAAAAATATGTGCAATCCAGGCATAAAGATTGAAAACATCCACATATCATGGCAATTGGAATGAAGTGTTATGTCCACTTAACAACAATTTACCGACTAACAAAGTCCATTAGGAATAATTTAGTATCAATGATAAGGCTTCTCCTCCCACTTTGGTAATTGTAGCAGTGTTTAATTGTGCTGTAAATAAGACTGCATGCTTTACTTCCCAAATAAGTGCCGCAAATAAGGTGCTTTAATTGAGCCAAGGTAGGAAATAGAGCAGCCTTTTGCCGACTGAATAGAAATCAAATACTGAACACTTGCTTGTGCGACTGAAAACAGGACTGCAAATAAACAAAACAGGGAACACCACTTTAGTAACAAAAGTTGTTGCCTCTGCACTTGATATGGCTGCAGTTGTTATATCCCTTGTGAGAAATTCTGGCCATATTAACGGCATTTTACTAGCTGAACGAAGTACAACTGTCTTCTCGCCAAATAGCCTGGTCTGCTTTCAAGTCCCATTGCTGTACATGCTGCTTTGGCCACACTTCTCTTCTCCTTCTGGAATTAAGTAAATATGATCCAGGTGTTATGTTGGGCAGGACAAAAGAATCTAAAGCAAAACCAAGGATCAGGTAGCTGGAGGGCCACAGATCCGTGACAAGTCTATAGAGCAGGGCATAACCATGACCACTGTCAGTTCAGAAGTCAGGAATCCACAGAGCAGGCCTTAGGATCAGCAGTATTGTCACAGCCTTTTATTTATTTTTAACATTTTATTTCATTAGACTTATATCCTGCCCTCCCCACATTGTAGGCTCAGGGTGGGTACCAACATATATATCTGCAATTAATCCAACAGATGAATTCCTCAGAGTGAAAAGCTTAGCCTGGAGGCAGCAGACTGATACCTCCAGGCTAGATCTTATTGGGCCCTTCATTTTGCAGTGTCTTACAGCTTTTCTTCAACCAGGCTGCACTTCCTGTGCTGGTCATCTTGAGGAGGGTGCTGTAGAGCGAAGAGGATATCAGGCTAGCAGCTCTCACTGCCAGAAGACAGTGTTGCTGGTACACAGGTAGGGTTGCCAGCTCTGGGTTGAAAAATACCTGGAGATTTTGGGGATGGAGCCAGGAGAGGGTGGGGTTTGGGGAAGGACCTCAGCATGGTCCAATGCCATAGAGTCTACCCTTCAAAGCTGCCATTTCCTCCAAGGGAGCTTATCTCTATCAGCGGGAGATCAGTTGTAAAAGCAGGAGATCTCCAGGCCCCACCTGGACGTTGGCAACCCTATGCAGAGGGCAAGGCTCTGCAACTGCTGGTACCACCATGATCTGATAGACTTCCAGTTCTTTGTGCTTAAAATACGGGTTCAGTGGAGCTCTTTTTAAAATTTTAAACAGGCAGAGAATATAACTGAAAAAAAATGCCAAATTTGCAAACACTACTCTTGGTATATTAATAATTTAATTTGTCCATATTTAGTCAGTACTTTTTTATCCTGCCCTTCTGCCAAAGAGCTAGTGATAGTTTATGTGATTCTCCATCCCTCCATTTTATCCTCATAACAACTTTGTGAGGTACATTAGGCTAAGACAACAAGCTTCATGGCAGTGTGAGGATCTGAACCTGGGTCTCCTGCATCCTAGATTGACACTCTACTACACAACACAGGTTCCATGTATTTATTGTGTGGGGAAATGATGGTTTTGAGTGGCTTAGGACTGTGTACCCACTATTGTAACTGACTGCAAAATCTTGACATGAGCCAACCGATTTCAAGATTAAGACATCCTTGACATTCAGATAAGTATTACTTCAACTCAAGGAACAATACTTCTCATGGCCTGCTACCTACGGTGAATCCATTGATCGGATTTCAGCTGCTTAGGCGGTGCTCTAATTTACACATTGAATTTCAAGAGCTATAATGTATTACAACCAGTGCAAGACAGAAGAATCATTAAACTGACCAGATTAATAACCCTCTACTGTGTTGCAAACCAAGTACCAGTGCAATTTCCTCCCTCCTCATGCTGATATTGAAATGAAAGATTTATATTAGAATTGTCTTGTGCTTAATTCATTTATTAGAAACAAACCCAGCTATCTATTGAACAGTTCAAGATTCTCATACTACCCAATCAAAATAACAGATAAAACATACCATCCTTAAATACTTACCTAGGGCACCTCTCCTACGTGCTAAAATATTGCTTTGTGATCTCATGAGTGTGATCTTCCTTCTGCATAAACTTTATCTAGTTTTGCATCCTGTTTGGTGTTGTTTATAGCTCCTTCAAGAAATATCTTTAGTGAAATTCTTTGGTTTCTCTTGAAATTATTCACAAGTTCTGGCCAATTTACCAGTTCTGGCCAACTACCAGTTCTGGCCAAGCACCCTTCACATTTGCCTTAGATATTACTTTCAGCAGAGCAGGGCCATAGCTACAGTGGGGCATTTGGGGGCGGCACCCCCGACTTTGTCAACACTTCTCCTTGCCCTCCCTCATGGCTGTGGGAGAGGCATGCGTCTGCGCCAGTGGCTGGGAGCTCTTCAAACCAATGAGTTTAGGGGGCACTTCCCCACCACTTTCCTCACCTGTCCCCTGTAAAAGTGAGAGTGGCGGGTGGCTGGCTTGGGACTCTTTGAGCCGGTAAGCACAGCAGCAAACTCCTCCACCACCTTCCTCACCCAGCCCTAATAAAGGGAGAGCAGCAGGCAGCTGGCTGGGGGCTCTTTGAGCTGCCGAGTGCAGTGGCACGCTCCTCCACCGCCTTCCCTTCCCGCCTACCTACAGAGTTAGTGAGTCAGCTGAGGGAGAGAAGTCCAGGCTGGGAAGCCCCCCCTTTTAAATTAAATTAGGGTCTCATCGATTTCTGTGAACAAGAAACTTTCACCCCCCCACACCCCTGTTTGTGTATTCCAGTAGCATGAAGTAATACAATAGAAACAAAGATGGATGGGGCTATTTGCGGCCGATCTACTTCATTTTCTGATGCCGGGAAGGAGGAGGAGAAGGAGGAAGGAAGAGGTCAATCCAGGGCAAGTTTGGTGCTGGAAGGGCATGTGAAAGAGCAGCAGTGCCGGTGGGGGGGGGAAGAGGGAGTCCCTCGCCTATCATACTGGACTGGGGAGACTGGACAGCAGGGATGAGGGGGCAGTCCTACCACCCTGCAAAGGGTCACAAGTGCACAAAGGGTTACTAGGCACAGACTTTCCTCCCCGGAGCTCCGCCCCAACAGCGCTCTGGTCGGTGCAAAAGGGCATCAGTGTTGGGAGTAGAGAGGGATGGTTTTCGGGGCAAGGATGCCTTTGTGTGCTGCTGGGTGCCAGGAAAGAGTCACAGCCCTTGAGGGGAGGGGGGGTCGCGTTCCGCACGCCATCGGCTGCTTGTCCTGTCGGAGTCGTGGGTGGCTTCCTTCCACTTTCTTGCCTGTGTTGTCCCAGAGAGGAGGCTCATGGCTTGGCTGAGGTGCCCCCTGAGAAATTGAAATGGCTACGGGCCTGCAGTCTTTGGAATCTGCATTATATGCAAAGCTTTCTGCTGGGTTTAACAAAATGATGCTTGCTTCCTTTGGAAACAAATGGATGCTTTGGCCAGGAGATTTTGCTTCAGGTGAAATTTGTGGTAACTTGACTTCATTGCCAAAATCCAGCCAGAGAATTACACACATAGTCATTATGAACTGACATTCCCATCTGCAATGTGATGTTCATCTATGCACTACTGGATTGACTGGAGGCATTTTCATGTGAATAAGGATGCTCAGCAGCAATCAGAGTTATCAATTGTTATGTGTGATAAGTAACCTGCAAGTACAGAGAGACTGGGACCCATTATTTTGCAATAATTGCTCATTTCTAAAAGTTCAGGTATATTGAACTTAATAGGAGTCCAGAAGCAAGCATACAGGCACGCAATGTCAGCCACAGGCCAATCAATCTAGCATTATATAAAGCCAAACAAGCATGAGCACAGAGAAATCAGCATAATTTCTCTTTCAGTTCCCTTAGCTCTCAGTTGCCATATTCCAATACTTGGATGTGAACTCGACTATATGAGAAAGCAAGAGTCAGTTCTCCATGCTGTTTTTTTTCAGATTTTTAGTCCATGGGGGCTTTGCTTGTACTCATAATGATCAGATCAGCAAAGTTATTCACCATGAACAGAGAGTGCAAATTATCCATACTATCTCGGATCTCCTAACAAGATAGCAATTCTGTGAAATAAAAATCCTAAACTGCAGAGGATAAGACATGACCAAATTCCCTTCTGTAGTACTGAACACCCTACTGAAGGACATCATCTCCCAATCACCTCTGAAATAATAATAATGAGACAATAAGAAGCCAATAGATTTTTGAGCTAAAACCAAGTTTTGTGAGTTTCTATTTTTTTTTAAAAAATAATAATGTTAGGCTGCCTTTCCAAACACAGCTAGTAACAGCAACAACATTAAAATGCGGTTGGGGGTGACAGAGAACTGAACCAAAAAGGACTCCATTTGTGTGCCTTCGAATGTCCTGAATTTTGCATGAATTCTACTAGTATCATAAATGTTACTAACATCATTTAGGAGAAGTTACATTAAGAATGTATGTGCAGACTTCAAGTAGATTTAGTGCTGCAGTATTCAATAAGATAGACAAGTGCCTGGTGATGTCTGTTCTGAGCCTAGCCTCAGAGATAAGATACGGAGGTTAGAAGATGAAGACATAAACCGAGAACAGTTGTCTGCCATGAGTAATTGCCTGCTATCTTTAGGGTTAGGATGCCTTAGTAACCAAGTGCTGGAATGTGCATTAAAGACAGGTAACTGGTAAACATAGTAAATAATAATGAATACTTAGTGAACACGTAGTAGACACATTTCAAGAGTAACTGAGGATGAAAAATGATACTATATAATGCATGGAGTGTCTGTTAGAATTTTGGAGAACTTATTTTACAGTGTCTGGGTAAGGTACTCTCTCTGTACTTAATACATTATTTTCTGCTGAAGTCCACTATCTCCATCTGAACCCCATGTTTCTGGAAACCTGGAAAAAAATTCCAAGTCAGGAGCAGGGAATAAAACCAAAGAGAACAGCATCAACAAACTACAGGAACTGCCTGGCAAAATTTCTAAACAGCCAAACCAAACATATCTAATTTTCAATGTGGCTACGAATCTCTCTGAGTTACGTATTTCTCATGTGGTGCTTCTTACAGCTAATTTACACGGTCAAACCTGTTCACCCTCAGAGCTAAAACTGTATAATATTCTGTATCACCTGGAACAGATTATCTACATACATTTCTAAGAAGCTGAAGCATCAAACTAAACAAATTGACATCAGGAGTACCAGACATACAAAATCTCCTGTCTGTCCATCCCATTCTTAAACAGCAAAAGTTTTAATTTCACTGAATTCAAGGCTTGTGCACTGTTTCTCACTTCTCTGCAAGTGTCCCTTGAACCTGCTCTGAGTCAGGTGATGCAGTTGTAAACAAGGCCCCCGCCCCTGCTGAAACGACAACACAGTGACAGCCAGACAATGCAGGAATTAGGTAGATGATAAGAGAAAATAAATAAGTACCATTGTTGACGGACAGCTGACACAAGAAGTCCAATAAATGATACATGATAAGATAGCATTCAAACTATAGAAGAGAAGCAATCCCCTTTTGGCTTACTTGATGAAATGAGGAAACTACAGATCCTGAGCTAACAATTGCAAATGGCTGCGGTAACAAAGGAATCTGATTAAAGAAGTAACTTCCCAAAGCGGCACCCGTGGGCACCATGGCACTTGCTAACATGTTTCCTTACTACCTCTCCCCAAAAGTAAATATACCATCTTCCTTTTTTCTTTCTTCACTGGAGAAGGAGGTGCTTCACACAGCATCAAGTCTGTGTTTGCTGGAGTCATCCATTCAGAAACAGCAGCCTCCACTTTGCTAGCCACTTCCCAATGTCTTGTGATAGGGCCTGACCACCATAAAAACCACTTCCTGTTCTCAAAACTCCAAAAGCCCACAGGCTCAATGAGACTGGAGACCCTGAAGTTCTTCTAACTGAAAAGCCAGAAGAGTGTTTTATGGGATTTGAGAGAACCCTAGGCCAGCAGAAATTCTAGATCTGTGAAATATTGCAGCATCCTTAGATCAATGTGGCTATATAAGAGGACCACAAGATGTATCACAGGTCTGTGCAGCTTTCAATCCACCATACCAAATGCAGCCAACCAACAGAGTTGCCAGACCACAGCAGGCAACCCCCCGGGAGAAATTGGGGGAAGCATTGTATTGCATACTGAAATCAGCTCTGACAGAAGTCTGGGCCTCAGTTTGCCACTGATAAGTCCTCCCCACCAACCATCTATCAGTGCCAGGGGGAGGGGCCCCAGAACAGGGGATTCCCCCACTCAAAGTGGGGGGGTCTGGGAACACTAATTCTAGTGTGTCCACTATATCACTTCTGATTTTTACTGGAAGTGATATCAGCACCCTGGCATGTATGCCATTCCCCCTCTCCCCCAATCTTCTCCAGCATCAGGATGCTGGGAGGTCTCTCATTAAAGTGGGAGGCCTAGCATCCACACCCACCAGATGTGTGGCACCCTACCAAGGACACAGTAAATATCCTTTTTTACTGCCTGTTTGTGGCTGCACAAATGGGAGACTTTTCATGCACAGGGAACAGCCATGGAATACACAGCTGTGCAGGGCTGCCCACAGGTTTTCCTACCATTTAGAAATAGATTCGAAGACTGAATAGTGCAAGGTTGTTTATAGTCTTTTTCTGCAGTGCAACGGGGTCTACCTTATGAAAAAGCCAAGCTACACGGGCATACCAACACTGGGTATTTTCCTCAAAGGAAAAGTACAAAAACTGGTGCTAATTCTAGAAATCACTAACTTCATTGATCCTACAAAGAAAGTAAACATTACAGTGGAGATTAAACAAGCTGGGAGCACAAGGGTGAGAAAGGCCACAGATGTGCACTTGCATGGAACATGCACAAGGACTGTAACTTTCGTAGCTGGCAATACAAACCCCGTACTGACTAATCCAGAATTCAGTTTGAGCTGTCCTGTAAATAAGACACAGTTGCGTGGATCTTTCCTCTTAGAATCAACCACTGTTGTCCAGAGCAGTAGAAGAGAAAGCAGCTAGATACCTTTCCATCATATCTGGACCCAGACATGGAGAACTTTCTCCCCAGTCATCTTTTTGCTTTTTAAATTAATATCTGTATGGGTTTCAGAGTGGTTGGCTGAAAAGTCGGGTAAAATGGAATAAGTTAAAGAAATACATGTCACAATAAATCTGCTATCTTTATTGTACTACAAGTCTCGTTTTGTTTTTTGATCCAATGGATTGACACAGCCAGTAAGGATTTGCAGCTGGAAATTTTACTAATTGCAATCCAGTCCAGACAATTCCCCATTTATAAATATCTCAAATGTTCCAAATCTAAACAGAATGAATACTGACACTGGAAGCAGGGAAAAGCCTTCTGATTTTATGGTTATTCAGGCACTTCACTACTACCTGGTTCCGGTTCCCCAGGCACTGAGAAACAGAAAGGCTGTGGGAGTGTGACAGGTTTTTTCTTGGACTCACAATAATTCTTGAATGCAGCAAGGGCATCTGCTTTTATCTTACCTGCAGGGTTGGCATAGATAACAGGCATACTGCTGTATATGTCTAATGTCTTACCTCCAATGCATTACAGCAATTTTATAATCCTCTGATTCTTCGTCCATTTTTGTAACTGCTAGGTATAAAGTTTAATTTTTGTCCCCATTTTCTCCAGCTTTATCCTAAATTCCCAGGGAAGCTTAGCTCAGAGGTGGATTAATTATTCCATCCTTTCTGTTTAATGCAAGCTTCTAGACATAGAAGCCCTTCTGCAAACTGATCTAGAGGGAGAGCAGGCCACTTCTGATGAGGTATCCTCTCAGGATACATGTAGTGTTTTCTGAACTGTGGTGTGTATGAGTGAGTTTATCTACCCTGCTGCAGATCCCACTACAGTCCTGCTCTGTAGCCAGCAGAGAAGAAACTTTGATAGCAGGACTGGCTTGAGGTGTTTCTGCGCCCTAGGCGGGCACAGATGCCAACCTCCCAGTGGGGCCTGGAGATGCTGCCATGCCACCCCTGTCTCCTCGCCCCCGAGAGGGGAGGGGGAGGGCGGGCAAGCTGCACTGCTGCCTCCTGCGCCCCGACTGGGTGCTCTGTACTGGCGGTGGCGGGGAGTCCCCGCTGGCCACCGCCATGCTGCCCCGCCTCCTCCCCCCTGGGGGGAGGGGAGGGCAGGTGAGTTGCGCCGCCACCTCCTGCACCCTGGCTGGGCATTCTGTACTGGCGGTGGCAGCAGTGCGGTGGCAGCGGGGTGGCAGCGGCTGCGGGGAGGCAGTGGCGGGCACCCGGTTAGGGCAGCAGGGGGGCTTTTCATGGGGTGGGGCACTGTTTGGTGCCCCTGAGGGCCGGCACGCCCTAGGCAAGTGCCTAGTTTGCCTAGTGGGTGAGCTGGCACTGTCTGGTAGCTTCCTCACAGGGATGTTTCTATGTGAAGGTTTTCCCCCAGGAGGAACACAGCATGACCCCACTTTATCCACATGACTAGTTGGGCTCCCAAATCTTTCTCTTTTAAGCCAGAAAAAATGAAAAACTTCATTTACTCTGACTTAAAGGGGGGGAAAGATGCACCTATTGCTTGCAGGGCCTCCACAAGAAAGCTCTGCCCTCAGTCAATGGGGTGTGTGTATGTGTGTGAAAATCAGTGCTGCATTCAAAATGGTAGTGATAGGCTCCAGCATTCCCTTCTTTTTACCCTTTAACATGTCTTTTCCCGCCTTTAATAACTGAGCTGTGGATCAGCTGTTGGGATGGATGCTGAGCTGCAGGGAGGCCTGGCAAGATTGTCATCTGGTTGATGCTTCTGTGTTACAGTTGCCAGCTCCGGGTTGGGAAACACTTGAAGATTTTGGGGGTGGAGCTTGAGAAGGGTGGGTTTTGAGGAGGGAAGGGACTTCAATGGGTTATAATGCCATAAAGTCCACCTTCCAAAGTGGCCATTTTCTCCAGAAGAACTGATCTCTGTTCCCTGGAGATCAGTCGTAATCCCAGGGGATCTCCAGCCACCACCTGGAAGTTGGCAACTCTATTCTGCACTGAAGTGGTAACTTGGGAGGGGCTGGGGAGAGTATTTCCACACCATTTTCCTCCCCAATAAGGACTCAAAGCAGATTACAAAATTAAACAAAAAATAAATAAACAGAAGAAATCCCCCAAACAAGTCAATATTCTTAAAGTCTTTGTTGCCTGAGGTATTTAGCTATCTGAGATATGCGCAAGCTTGGGAAATACATGCTTCAAACAGCAGAGCCCAGTGAGATAAGTAAAGGGGAGCGAGCAGGATTAGCTTCCTTTACCCATACAATACAGTTTTGTCTAAAAACATCTCTCCCCTTGCTTTTTACAATAGGTAGACTCATATATATATATATATAGTCTTCCCACAGGTGCTTTAAAATACAATGAAAATGTGTGAGATATCTTAGTTCCTGAATCAATTGTTCTCTGTTGCCTCAGATTATCTCACCTGGCATTAGTGATCTCAGTGTTAGTGTGTGTTTGCTGTTTATTATCTTGAGTAAAACCTCTGCAGTCTATCTATCTCTAAGAGAAGTAAGCTTGGGGCTCCCCCCACCCTCCATCTTGGTAGGCCTCTGCCAGTATGTGGAAGTAAAGCCTTTGGCTCTGTCCCTGTCTCTAACCAATCTGTTCTGCTTGTCTTCCAGTGCATGCGAGGAAAGTCCTTGCTTCTGCCGTTGAGGCACAGCCCCAGAGAACAAAATGGCTCCCACAGTAACAGGACCAGTGTTTATAAAGGTTTGGATCCTCTACAGAGTAAGCTGGGCTGCACTGCATTAATGGTGACTTCCTTGATCCCCCCCCTCCTGCTGAAGTCTATGCTTCTCTGTAATTATACCCTCTTGTGTCCATAGAGCCTTAGTAACATCATGGGAGTAAAAGTTACTGCAGTGAGAGGGGAGAATCAACTTCCATGAGTGCAAATTTTATTATTTGCTAAAACTTTTATATCCCACCTTTCCTTGTGGTTCAAGACCGTTTACAGTAATAATCAAAAACATCAGTTTAAAAGGAAAAATTAAATAACAAACCCTCAATCTCTCTCACCCCCTTAAAAGATTTCTGCTCTTTCATGAGTGGAAGAGCCTACCATGAGCAGAAAGGTCACAGGATCTAAGCCATAGCATCAGAAGACACTCCCAGAGCCAGTGAAAAGAGTGCGCAATTGTGAAAAGTGGAAACATTGTGCACAGAAGTACCAAACAGAACAACCAACTTTAGGAAGATTAGCTCACTGAATTGGCTGAATGATATTCCTGTCAGGCACATATGTGCTTAATAACTCTCTCACCTCAGCATCTCTTCTGCCTCTCATTGCCTGGGAAAATGAAACCAGAAAGAAATAACACCAGGACAATCATCAGATCAGAAGGCGTCTGACTGTTCCTGAATGCCAAAAAATAATACTGTTTGGATTTTAAATATTTACTATATTTAAAAGTGAACACTCTTTGGATTGGATCTTGATTAGTAAATTTTTGATTGCACATTCCTGGTTGCAAATGTGTCATCTTAAGAATTATACCCGTCTAAACCAATTCACTTCAGTGGATTTAGAAGGTTGCTGTTCAGTTTAGGATTGCACTGCCATGGAAAATTATCCTAAACCAGCATTATCAAAATGGATGGAAACTGCATAAGAGCACTGTGTCAGCCATTTGTGGTTTGCACAGGAGAATGTCCCAGTGGGACGCTTCTCTGGGCTCCAGCAACTCTATACCCCTGCAAGCTCACTTGCTGTCTCCAATTTGGTCAGGTTTTGAATGTTTCCAGGTCAGGCTTTCAACTTTTTCTGGGGAACAGTCTAGTTTTAGGCCTTTGCCTTTCTAGATCCCTTCCCTCTGGCATTCTAGCACTAGACTGCTAATTTTCTATCTGCTACCACTATACATAAATACTTCCATGAGATTAACACCTTGGCTATGACCCCACTTAATCTTTACGCTGCCCCTTACTGGTAATGCCTTGAACCATATGCCACTGGGTTTGAGCTCACCTTGAATTCTGCAGGTATGTTTGCCTGCATTGCCTTAAGGTTCACTGTTGACAAGATAAACCTATTAGAGGGTTGGTATTTATATCCTGTCATGAGTTGCAAGGACATTTTGCTTTTGATATGTTATTTGTTAGAACAGGAATCCAGCAATCGGCTCAAGTCCACTTCCTATTCAAGCCAGTGACCCCAAATTCCCATTGACCTGAATACCTTTGGGTTGCAACTGCCATCACTTTTGCCTTCCTAAGAACTCAGCTCCCTGTCTATATTTAGTATATCTCACACAGTCAGAGATATTATGTCTGGAAGAGACCACCTGGGCTATCTGGACTGCATTGTTATTACAAGATTATCAGTTCTCCTAATCTCTTAAGTGTCTTATTTTTTCTTCTCAGGAACATTGTACTTGGCACTTCTGTAACCTTCCTCCTTTGACAAACTAGTCTAGTGGGTAATATACCTTCAGAATAAAGGATTTTTCCACCTCTGTGGCATCCAAGTTAAATTTGCAATGGTTATATTACACTTCATTAATCTTCAACCACCTTATCACTTTCTTGTTAGTCTTAGTATTTGAGCAAATGTGTATATTGTGCTAAAACATTCATCACAGCCTTCCAGGAGACAAGAGAATGGATTTAAGGATGGATTAAAATAGCTACTCTTTCTCAAGAATAATGAAATATTGCTTTGGTTCTGTCTTGTTGGTTTTTGGAGCACACATGCATTAGAATGAGGTGGTAATGAAGTGTAGCACCAGGGGTCTTTTTGGGGGGGAGCGCACAAGAGCGCAGCTCCGGGAGCTCAGGAGCCAGGCCCCGCCCCCAGCCGGCGTCCCGGGGAGTCTTTCAGGCAGCCGAATGTCAATTTCAGCTCCATTATATCCTATGGGCCATTGAGGTCAATGGTGAAAACATAGGGTATATTCTGGGGGCTGGAGGGCAGGGGGTTTGAGGGAGCGGCTCCAAACTCACGGGGTAGCTGATGGAGCCTCTCCCCAAGATACCCACCAAGTTTCAAGAACATTGGATCAGGGGGTCCAATTCTATGGGCCCCAAAACAGGTTGCCCCTATTCCCTCCATTGTTCTCTATAGTGGGAAAAAAAGTTATTTTTTTCCCACCATAGAGAACAATGGAGGGAATAGGGCAACCTGTTTAGGGACCCATAGAATTGGACCCTTGATACAATGTTCTTGAAACTTGGTGGGTATCTTGGGGAGAGGTTCCACCAGCTACCCTGTGAGTTTGGTGCCTCTCCCTCAAACCCCTCCCTTCCAGCCCCCAGAATATATCCTATGTTTTCACCATTGACATCAATGGCCCATAGGATATAATGGGGCCGAATTGCCGCCAAATTTCTTTCATTCCCTCCTTTTCTTCTCTCTTTTTCCTCTTTCCCTCCTTCTTCTCTTCTCTCTTTCTTTCTTTCCCACATTCTTCTCTTCTCTTTTTCCTCCTTTCCATGTTTCCCTCCTTCTTCCCTCTCTTTCTTTCCCTCCCCTTTCCTTCTCTTTCTTTCCCTCTTTCCTTCTCTCTACTCTCTCTCTTTCCTTCCCTCTTTCCTCCTTCTGTGGCCCAACTCTAGTGAGAAGGAGTTTAAACTTTAAACCCCTTCTCTCTTAGCTCCCCCACCCAGACCAGCTGGGGAAGGGAAGGAGAGGCTTTTGAAGATGCCTCCCCCCCTTTTGCTTCCCCTTCTGACATCACTTCCGGTGATGTCAGGAGGCGTGGCATATGCTAATAGCCTAATAGCTCATTAGCATACCATATGCTAATGAGCTCCTGCAGCTGTTTTTCTACGAAAAGACCCCTGTGTAGCACTAAACTGGATAGCCCAGGCTAGTCCATTTGCATCAGATGTCAGAAGCTATGCAAGGCCCCAGTTAGTATTTGGATGGGACACAACTAATGAATACCAGGGTTGTTATGCAGAGACAGGCAATGGCAAACCTTTGAATGTCTCTTGCCTTGAAAAGCCCATGGTATTGCCATAAGTTGGCTGTGACTAGATGGCCAAAAATGATTTAAAAAATAAAAAATGGAGTGGTAGAATGCTGAGGTGGTAGAATGGACTGTCGCACTTCTTGGTGTATGGGGAGGCATTTCGTTTTTGAAAACTGCTCTCTATTAATAATTCCCTGTAACTGGAAAGCATGAGAAAGGCTAGGTTCAAAGACTGCTTCTTTCATTGGGACAGAACCAAAAGAGCATTGTGATGGTGAAGAGGCATAGTGACTTCTTCACAGGTTTCCATGACTGCATACAGTTTGACTTTTGTTTGACCTTATTAAATACGCTCAGGCTTCAGCCTAGGGTTGCCAGCCAATGGCTGGCAGCAAACACTGTGTGTGGGGGGGGGGTGGAGTGGAGCTGCACTGATGATGTGAAATCATATCCAGCAAATACTGGAAGTGATATTACATTGCTGGCATGATGTCGAGATGACACTCTAGGATCTGGGCAAAGTTCTATGGTTAAAAAAAAGGTTTTGCCCAGATCCTAGAGCATTGCCTTATCTTCATGCTGGTAACTACATCATTTCCAGATATCTGCTGGAAGTTAACATCATTCTGCTGGACTGGCACCATTTTTGAAAGCATTTTCCAGCAGGCAATGAGAAGCAGGAAACTGGGTCTCCCTACTGTAGCCTGATTTTTGTGAATACAAGGTAAGTTTCTAAGCAAGTACGAGGGGGCTTCTATACTCGGTACAGTGAGAACAAAGTACATACATGCCTGAGATAAGAAGTGTTTTGTGCTATAAACCCAAGGCCTACCTGCATGAATTGTTTTCTAAAGACAGGTGCTTGGCTCTCTGCTACCTTTGTCTTTAGAGAGTAGAGATTAGTCTGTAAAATCTGCAAATAACTTTAGTCACTTTGGATTTCTCTGGCTAGATGTGAAACTGCACAGGCCTACCCCAGATCGTTAAGGCTCATAGAATTCATCTACTGCTTTTGGAGCTTGCCAGCATGCTGAAAGGTATTGTAAGCTTTATTTTGCCTTGCTCATACCACCTTATTAATATTTTAATAAACACCGTATTTATTTTTGTGGGATCCTTGATCTTTGTGGGACCTTTGCGGGACCCTTTATCGTTCCACAGTGTTAGGTATGAGACTTAACTAACAGAGTGATTTCAACAGTGATTCAGCTTTATTTAAGAGCAACAAGACGATCAGATAACACACAGAAAAACAGTGCAGCACAGCTCCTTTTTAAATAGTCCAGGCTAACAAAACCATGCCCCTACTATAGTAAACAACCAATAACATTTGAGGGATAAAGACCAATGAGGTTTGTTCCCTCCATAACTATTCAGTTAGTTCTGATTGGTTACAAACAGTGCAGAATTCAAACAACCAATAGGATTGTCGAGGCTTACAATCCTTGTCCTGACTTCAAGCTTAACATTGGAAAGTATACACCAGTCAGGATGTAACACACAGAGCCTGTAAAATGGAGCTGCTCTACCAGGCTTTTGAGTGAGGTGGCGGGCATCCATCTTAGTTGGTCTCCTTGCTTTAGTTCCCAAACTACTGAAATGTTGTGATTCCACCTATATGACCCTAACAGTCCCTTTCTTTTTATGTAATTTGTTGCTACCTCTGAATTTTAGTGTTTTAATGATTTTAATGAAATGTAATTTTATTGTAATGAGTCTTTGACTCTGCTTGTTGTGATCTGCCCTGAGCCCGCTTTAGGGTGGGTGGAATAAAGATCCAAAAAACAAACAAGTATCTAAAATGACTTGCATCTTTTGGGGGTATCCTTGGAACCTGTATGATCTGAGAATAGGTGGACCAGGCTCTGAATTAAGACATACCCTAGTGTGTTTTTTTTAATTGTGTTGGGGGGGGGGTTGCATGGAGGACCCCAAATCCCCCCCCCCAGTTTGAAATAGTGCAGCCCTGTGCCACCTCAGACCAGGCCTGAGTCCACTGGAAGTTAAAACTAGAGCCTGAGGTTAGAATCAAAGAGTTGGAAGTAACCTGCAGGCATCTAGTCCAACCCCTGCACACTGCAAGAAATTCACAAATACCCCCCCCCCCACTCCCAGTGACCCCTGTTCCATGCCCAGAAGATGACAAAAAAAACCCCCCAGGATACCTGGTCAAACTGGCCTGGAGAAAAATTGCTTCCTGACCCCAAAGTGGCAATCAGCACTGATGCAACCTTTCTGACCCTCCCTCTCATGATCTGCTTAAGTTCACAGAATCAGCATTGCTGTCAGATGGCCATCTAGCCTCTGTTTAAAAACCTCCAAAGAAGGTTGTGGGAGATCAATTTCATTAGCATATTATAAAGTTGCTTCACTTGAACACTTTTGTGTAGTGGAGCAAACGATAACTATTCAGTTTTGCTGAAGACCTCTGCAGGGCAGGTAACTTGGCTATAGGAATTTGGAATAACAATACTAAACTAAGCTGTTTCTAGAGCTCTAGGCCTGGATTGTCCTGGCCTAGTTCTGCAGATTCTTAGTAAGCCTTCCACTCCCGCAGGCTGCTAGCAGGGAGATTGAGAAGCACTGAGTCCCTCCTAGGCTTGTCAGATTCCTGGTTGGGGGAGGAGGATTCCCCACTTTTGCAAGCTCCACCCCACCCCCAGACAGACGTCCACACATGACATTGGTGACACACTGACATTACTTCTGAGGGCGACAGTCTACTTTTTGGGCAAAACTCTATGGTTTGTAGCCATTTTTACCATAGAGTTTTGTCCCACTGTTGCCAATGTGATGGTGTAACTTCTGGAAGTGACGTCAGTGTGTCACCAATGTCCCCGCCCACCCCGAGAATGCCCACCCATATCCCCCCATCATCAGGAAGAAGGTTCCTGGCAACCCTAGTTCCTTCTTCTGTCCTGCTTGCTTTAAGGCCTACTGGTATAGCCTCTTAAAGAGGCAGTACACAACAAAAACTGTGGAGTTAGTCTTGGGATTGTGTGGGTTTACAGTGTGGAGCAGTGCAGCCTCTTAAAGGCAGCTTCTTACTAGTCCTTTGTTGAACTTAACTGTGTTCCCTGAGATCCTCAACATTTGCTGGGGGGAAGGTGCATGAAAATGTGCTGGTCACCAGAACATTCCAGAAAGGACTGCTTGTTCTCACTGTGGTACCATGTGAACCCACGTCATCTGAAAGTGTTCAAATATCACCACACATTTGACAAACTGCAATAATATGTATTTTGAAAATATCAACCTGTTCAGATCATGGGTTCATCTAGCTCAGTATTGTCTGCTCTGGCTGGCAGAAGCTCTTTAAGGTCTCAAGCAGAGAATGTCTGCAAACTGAGATTCTGTCATTGCAGATTCCAAGGAGTGTTGCAGCCTTCTTGTTTAAAACAGCACAACACAAGGCAGCTGCTTCCCAAACCCTGAGCCTTCCCTCCAGGAGTCTACAGTTATTCAGGAACTTGAATAGGCTAATTTCCATTCAATAGTCTGTACCTCCTGAAGCATACTCAGGACATCAAAAAAGTCCATTTCTTTTTTCCTGCATTCTTAGAGGAGAAGAAATCCCATCCTTGTCTGTGAGTAGCCTGGTTTTGCTGCTTTCTTGATTTTACATAAATAACCCACTTAAATTACACAGTACAATGATAACAGCATAAAGGTGATGATGATGCATCCTCTCCCCTCCAACCCACGTTCAAAATCTATCTTCAAGACCACTGAAGAGGGAAGCGGAATCCTTGTGCACATATCTGAGCCCCCAACATTTCCTCAAAGGCAAAACAGAAATAAAACACAACAAGGTTCTACCATGGACAGATACCTAAAAATAAGGACTGTTGCTGGTAAATAGGAACAGTTGGGAAATATGTGGATGTTTATTTGTGCAGGTAATTTGGGATACGTAGCATTTTAAATGTTGATTTTTTAAAAAAAGAATCTGAACATTGGCAGTATGCATTGCGACATGATAAGGCTGGCTATGTACTTACTGGAACGGAAACAGATAGCCTAGTCTCTTTCAGTCTTGTTGAAATGCTCAAGGAATTGTCAGCAAAGAAGTGGTTTACATCATGGTTTATAACAACTTCAAGAGATTTCGTGGTTGGCTCTGATTGTGTTCCATTATAATTAATATAACCTTTAGAATTACTTTTTACCATTACTGTGGACAATTTTAGACACAGGGGAAAATGGCTTATTCAAATGCAATCTGCTAATATTATATATATATCACCATTTGGTATATTCAAATCATGCATAAAGTGAACTCTGCAACTAATATTTATTTAATATCAAGGGTCATTTTACAGGATGTTCAAGTTAAAAGTTAGAAGAATTTGGCCAAAGGAGAAAATATGTGACAAAGGAGCTGAAGGAAGTGTAACCATTGGGGGGAGGATTGTCTTCTGAACTGGAAAATAAGCTAGTCAAACTTCCATCATATGCGTAATTACTTACTACTATTGGCCTATGGGGAAAATTGCAGTGACTGACTATATGATAATTTAGGGCCCATCTTAGAACAAACCTAAATGTGCAGAAATATCACATGTAAAGCCATCCTTGGGAATGTATTTTTTCAGACTGAAGGTAGAGCTAATTTAATGTTTAAATGCCCCCCCCCTATCATTCTGCAAATAAACAGCGCATCAGAAGACTCGGTTAGACTCACTGGTGTTCGTCTAGTGATATGTGGACCTCAAGGAGTGAGATTGTCTTTCTTTTCCCTCTTGCTGCAACCAACTGAGCTTCCTCAGTTTTGTTCTGGGGGTGTCAGAATAGCATAGAAAGTAAAGTGGTTGGGGGTCTGCAGTGAGAGGGGAAAGTTGGCAGAAACCACTGTTCCCTCTTCTGAAAATCTGAACAGCATGGTTGAATGCATTCCCTTCTCTGTAGCATGCTACTGATTGTTTGACAGTAAGGAACCTTACGAGTGAAGAATTGTATGCTCATTTTGAAATGGCACAGTCCTAGTGTAACTGTGCAATATGATATTTCTGAATATATTGCTAGAAACAAGTTGAAAAATCACTGGAAAAAGTAGTTTTCATTCACAGCTTATGTAAAAACTCTGGTAGATTGGGGTCAATGCGGAAAGGCACCTGCCGTGGTGTGCTCCTGGAAGCCAGCCCACGGCCAACTGGAACTCCCTGTCTTCTGCCGTGACAACTGTGCTCATGTCAGCAGGGTGGGCAAAATCAAGAACTGCCTGTACACATGCTTTCTCCATTGCGGCTCTGCCTTGTGGAATGGCCTGTCCAAGGAGGCCAGGGAAGCTCCCACAATCCTGGCCTTCAGCAAACTGTGCAAAATCAAACTATTCAAGAGGGCTTTTCTGTGCACTGTGCAAAATGGTTCACAAACATACTTTGAAAAATCATCAGGGACTGTGGTCTTTACTGCTGTATAGCTCATTGTAAGTAGGACCCTCTTATGTAATTTCTGTACCCCTTAATGTGTCCCATTAATACTATATGCTATGCTTCAGTCCTTTCTGGTAGTTCCAGACTTCTAAAATCCTAATGCATTTGCTTATTGAATGTGCCATTTTGTCTATTGTACTGACTCACTATGTGCAATCTGCCTTGAGTCCCTGCCTGCGAGAAAAAACAAGACTATAAATAATGTCAATAAATAAAATAAATAGAAATCCCTTACCACTTGCTTCCTCATTTGCAGCACCATTCTAAGCAGAGTTACACCCTTCTAAGCTCATTGACTTAAATGGATTTAGAAACATCTTAGGATGTTATTGTTGGTCACCTCACCTGTCATTTGACTAAGGCTCAGCAAACAGCATGTGGGCTGGCTCACCTTCTCCCTTCATTGCCACAGTAATGAGGCTGAATCAGTTGGGCTGTCAAGAAGCAGCTGGAACTGCACACTGGCTTAGTTCCTCACCTTCTTCCTGTTTGGTGGCAGGCAAGTGGTGAGGGGACAAGCAGTGGCTGGTACAGTATGCTCACATCTCCTCCCTGGGGTGGGCGGCATAACTTGAAGCAGGGCACGGGCCAGTTTAATTTGGCCAGACAAGGATGTCTAGCCGCATGGTCTCCAAGTAACATGGAACTTGCATTGAGTTAGATAGAGAACTTGGTATGGGCCTGAAAAATCTAGATTCAGTTCAGTTCTCACCCCTCTAATGCATGCTGAATACATACTGTATACTAATGCTCTTGCTATAATAATGCTATTATTTCAATTCTTCACCAAAATCCATCACTGCTTTTAAGGAAAGAAAATCCCAAGTACAGCCAAATGTCCAGGACAAAGTTCCCTTCTGACAAAAATCTACAGGAGATACACAGTAGCTCTGCAATCCTAAACAGAGCTAGCCTCATTGAAGTCTAGAAGGGTAAGACTCTGTTTCAGATTGCTCTGACAATCATGGATCATCTTACTGTTGGCTATATAAAAATGAAACATTACTTGCTGTTCAGTGTCTGTCCTCTACAGCTTTATTAATATTATTATTATCATCATCATCATACTTGGGCCAAATCTCTATCTGTAGCTCACACACAATTCAAAAGAAATGCAGGGGATTCTCCCTTTGCAGCTCTATCTTGATGATGTCTCTTATATACAAATTGCATATAATCACACAATTGCCATTTGAGAAGCAAAAGACTTCCATTCTTGGTACAGTGAACTGAAATGCAATAGCTCAAACAAAAAATGGCTTTGGCAGTCTCAGACATTGCATCCCAAATCTCCTGTTCCTGGTCCTTTGAAGGAATATAAATGAAAATAATTCTCAGAAATGTATATATAGATGACACCTGTAAAATTAAAATAAGATTAATGACTCTATTTCATCAGGCAGTTGAAAAACCAGGCAGGGGAGCAGAACATTCATCCAGATGTGGTGCCATTGTCCTCCTGCTGCCTGGATTTTTGGCATATGCCCAACAGGGTAATTTCAAATAACATGGGCCTGGGACCTTCATTTACTTCAAAAGTTTCTCTAGTTAGAGCGTTTCTTGAAAATTCCAGTAATTGTGTCTGACAATGACTTATAGCTTATATAACCCTGCTGCAAATAATATTATTGCTAGAGCATAGAAATACAATTCTTCTCTAGTGGAGACTAAGCAATTACAAAGAACTAGATCAATTCTTCGAGTGGGGAACTTGTCCTATTTAAAAAAAGGGTGGGGGGAGAAATACCTGCCTACAAATCCTTTGCTGGTACTAGCGGTGCTTACTGAAATGTAACACCAAGGTCTGCCTTTTTGCCAAGGCTCTTGACAGGGCTTAAATGGCAGGCATCTGTTAAGGAGGGGAGAGGGAGGAATTCGAGGCTTGGTATTTTATCTTTGGCTTTAGCTGGGGATGTTTTAACTATTATTGTAAGCCACTTTGAACAAAGAGGAAAAGGGGGGGATATAAATGTTTTAATAAATACTAACAAACACATAATTAACAAACAAGCAAATAAATATACATTGAACTACTGTGACTTTTGAAAGTATCCATTCATTAAGGAGTTTTTGCAAAGGTATATTTAACGTGGCACTGCAAAGCACAGGCATTTCCATAGCAGCTCTGCTCCAGTGCTATAAACTAAACTACATGGGCAAAGGTGCCACTCCTACAAGCCAGTAAGTGGCTTTTTCAGTATTGTGGCAATAGCATTTCACTGATCTAGAATAAGCTTGCTGTATCTACAGCAGAGGTCTGCTCCTGCCCATTTTGCTAACTACTGTTTGTAATTTGCAAATGAAACAGAAGTCCCATGCATCTTAAAGTCTAGTAACTTTTGTTCCAGGAAATGCTTTTAAGGAACAGAGCTCATTTTATTGGGTAGAGGGACAACATACCCTGGCCAAGCTAGTTTTGGCAGCAGCTACTACGTGACTTGCCTGGGCTGGCCTGGTGGTGGCGACCATGTGACTTACTGGGGCCAGCCTAGGCCAAGCAGCAGCCACCATATGACTCACCTGGGCTGGGCCCAGCAGCATCTACAACATAACTTGTCTGGGTGACTCATTAGGTTTGCCAGTCCTATGCTGGCAATTTAAGGGAGCTTTTCAGAGGTGGAGTGTGGGAAAGGGGAGGGCCATTGATGTGGTGATACCACTTCCAGGTGACCACCTGGGAACACTGTGACTCACTTCTGTGTAAATCATCTGGACTTTGGATGCCAGACCCAGGTGAGGAAATTCTTGGAGACCTGAGGACAAAGTCTAGAGTGGGTGGAGTTTGGGGTGGGGAGGGAGCTCAGCAGGAATGTAATGCTTTAGAAGCTGCCATTCTCTCCAAGGGAACTGATGGTTCATGAACTGGGGTACACCATGAACCAAACTTTCCTAGTTTGTGCCCATCCCTGGTGCCATCCATCCCACCTGCCTGGCCATCCCGGGCTCTGTGGCCTCCCTCTGCCCAGTGGCAGCTTGTGCTTGGTTGGGTGGTCTCCTCACCTCATTATCTAGCTGGCCCATGTAGGTTCTCCCCAAGCGACACACTGACCAAGATTTCCCCCCATTTTCATAATGGCCAATTTGTCCCTGGTTGCAGAGTGTTACACTCTGTTGATAGGTATATAGACATACATATGTACAAAAAGAAAAAAGGGGGAAAGAAAGTAATACAAAAGTAGTCCAGAAGGTCAATCAATCAAGAGGTAGTTATATGACATTAACTATGCACTCACACATGAAAACAAGATCCAGTCAAAAGAATAAGAAATTTCATCAAGCGGGTGTGGAACACCTCCAACTGGTGATGAATTGGCAAACCATATTGCATAGTGTGCATAAATCTCTAAAGAAGGAAATTACTTTTTGAGACATGGTAGCCACTCCTACAGTCTATTGAGACTGACTGTGTACAATCTGCTGATTGTATCTGCTGATGAATTACAATTCAGCAGTTTCATGCTTTTTTGGGTGGGCTTAAGTATGGCAACTTATAAGGCTGTTAGTGAGTGACTAGGGAGGTTAAAATTTGTACTCTGGATGTTAATAGATCCATTTTGTTTTCTTGTGTTGAGTCTGGTTTAGGCAATGAAACTGGCAGAAAAGTGTTGCTGAGATATGATGGCCTCAAGCCATGATACCTCTCAAGAGGAGAAGCGTGCTCAGACAGGTCTCCACCCCTTGTGGGGAGTATATTCTCCTTAGAATTGTGCCTCCTGCCCTGTAAGTGGCACCCCACTTGTGGGTATGAGCTACCTAGCCCCTAATGGGAAAAGTTCCAGTTTTTGACCTTGAAATATGGGGATTACATCAGAACCTTATCTCAAACTAAACAGTTTTGGAGTGTTGTCAAGAGACCTGATTTCAGTTCATTTCAGACTGGACATAGACTCCAGATGATATGGTGATCCTAAATATACCTGCTGTTCCCAACCCTACAGAATCCCCTACATGATGCAAGGATTTTAGAGAACCCTCCACAGAAAATTTTACCAAGATTCTGAAAACTGACATTCCAAATATTACATTTGGAGCTTCGTGTATGCAAATCTCACCCAGGCCTGTAGCCAGAATTTTTTTTTTAATTCAGGGGGCCTTTAAATAAGTCAGGGGGCACCCCTGCACACCCCATCCAGTTATGTCCCAGCCGGTGGCATGGTAATGAAGGGTGGGGCTGACTGGCATGGTCATAGCTTGAGGGCAGGGGTGGGAATCCAGCAGGCAGGTTTGGCTCCAGTAGGCAGGCTCAATGAGGGTGATGGTGTGGTGCGGCACAAAAAATAAAATAATGATTTTTCAAGGGGGCTGGGCTGGATGGGAAGTTGGGGGGTCTTGGTGGTAAGTCAGTCTCAAAGAATTAAAGTAAAACAAACAAATAACCCCCCCCCCAAATTCTGAATTGGAAAAAGTATGGTGAGTGTTGAAATTGGTAGCATTAGACCATTGTACAGTCCAGGAACAATACTGTCAGGTAATTTGCTGTTTGTAAAAATAATCAGACACTTAAATTTTTAATCTGGAACTGCCTCATTTACTTTGCATTACATGTTCTTATTTGCATGGCTTTTAGTTCTAGATGAATGTGTTATTGTTCATCAAGTGCAGTTGCAGTGAAAGTTTTAGAAAGTACATTTTCCACCCTCTAATTTAGAATACAGGTAACACATTTTAATTTTCATCCCTCCCCCTTCCAGCTGCATCTCTGGCTGCTATGACCCTCAAAGTATTTCTGTCTTTCGGGTCAGTAGTCATTGCCACAGATGGATGCTGTTGAAGTTTTGTTTCTGTTAAGTGAGAACAATGTGTGTTAAGCAGGTGATCATTTGATTTAGCTTTTAATGCGAGATCAGTGCTGATGACAGAGCAGATGGTCATCTTTGTTAGGGGGGAAGGGAGATGAAGAATTAAAATAACCAGATAGAATTTGGCAGATGTTAGCTACATCCATGCATAAATAAGACTAATCCTTATTGGTTAACTCTGCAATCTGGATTTTCAGGCACAAGGGGAAGGCAAAGCATTATCAAAGAACGTAAATATGCAGCAAGCAGAGGAACTCATTTAACACAGAATTTTTGAAATCTATTTTGAAATGCAGAAAGCACCAAAGATTACAGGCTTATTCAAACCCTATGATTAGTGTTAATGTTTCTTGAGACACGAGGGGCTACTTTGCTTTCTTACAGTCTCCATCTACTTATTCTAAACTTTTTTCTCCATTCTCTTTTTTTCCGGCCATGGACTGAGGCACATGTGTGATAAATGAATATCTCCCCCCCTCCGTTTCAGGCTTTTATTCCAGATATTTTTTACTATACTGGTTTTCAACACACACAGCAGACTGTACTTACCCAAACAGTCTTGGATTGCCATCCTTGCTAAGAAGAACATGCATATTTCTACCTATGCATAGGCTCTTATTCTAGTTCCCCCTCCAAGAAGCTTAGGGGGGCATACATGGTTCTCTCCTCCCCCTATTTTCTCCTCACAACAGCTCTGTGAGGTACACTTAGCTGAAGAAAAAATGACTAGCTCAGGATCACCTGGTGAGTTTCATGGCTGACTCACGGGAATTTGAATCTGAGTGTTCTCAGTCCTTGACTAACACATTATCCACTTTATCACATTGTTCCTCTAGCTGAAAATTAGCCACCATGTTGCTGTGCTTATGGCAGGGGTGTCAAACATGTGGCCTGGGGGCTGGATCAGGCCCCCGGAGGGCTTCTATCAGACCCTCAGTGGAACTGGCTGTCTTCTGCTGCTGCTTCCAGTTCTGCTGCTGCTGCATCATCGTAGGTTTGCAACTTACAGATACACACCTGAACAGCAGACTTAAGATTGCAACAGCACAGACATTTTGATGCAGTAATTCAAAGCAAGAGGTGTCAGTTACCAGACTGTTAAATAAACAAAATATTGCAATAATGTTTTAAGCATGTTTTTATTTTAAGTAAAAAATACCTTTGTGGCCGAGTTCAGACTGGCAGTTTGGCCCGATATAGGCACGTTTCAGACACGTTTCACAAATGGATTAAAGGGGCCGGTTCACACAGGCACAGCTGTCAGGCATTCCCCAGCCATACTCAACCTGTCTTGTAATGCTTCCCTCCCGAGTTTAAAAAGTACCAGGTGGGTTTCGGTTTCGGCAGAGCGAATGGCGGCCACCTCTCGGGACGCTCCCGGAGATGGTTAGCCCACGCACAGTCTGGGGGGGTCTTCGCATGTGCGAAAGACCCTAGTGAGCCTTAGGCAAAGGCTCCGAACCGGGGGTGCTTTGGGGAGTAGCCTCTTTGCCGGCAGACAGCCGGGAAATTGAGGCTTTCTCCCCGCCCCAATCGGCCCCGCTGCGTCGTGCCCGTAATGGGACTTAGCAACGCCACCGATTTCCAGGAGTGAAGAAAGCGACATGATTTAAAATAAAAAGAAGAATTGGCATCGAATCGTGAGTTGAAGATCTATTTTGAGCGAGAATTTGAGCCCCCCCGCAAGCATATAAGCGTATGGGAGGAGGGAGGAATCCCCACCCCTTTTGAAAAGCGGGATTTATAAAGGAAAAGCGAAGGGGGGCAAAGAGGAAAAAAAAAGTGTTGGTGAAAGTACCTTTGGGGTTTTACGGAAGATTATGAGCTTATTAGCTTCCGGAGGGATGCGGCACGAACTTTGAAAAAGTAAACATAAAAAAAAAGAAAGAAAAATGGCGACGGTAGATGTCCCGCAGCAACCGGAAAAGAAGAGGGGAGGGACTTCCGGTCCGGGTAACCCCTCCCCAGAGCTAGCTGTCAATCAACAGGAAAGTGAGATACTGTGCCCTCTGCTGGATCAAATGCGGAAAATCAACGAAACTTTGGTTAAAATGGAAAGTGTTCTCATCAGCCGACAAAAGCAAATATCAGAAACAACAAGGAAGATGGAGGAAATCGCACAGAAATCCAATCTGACTCTACGTTTTCAGGTCGTGAAAGAAGAAGAGAAAGAAGATCTCAGATCTACTTGGGCGAATGTCTTGACACCCCTAACTGGCAGAGAAGCGAAAGAATTAAAAGAAGAGGTGGATATCGCTTTTAAAGCCTATCCCGCTTTTATGAAAAAAAATAATCTGCCAGCAGATGGGGTTGTCGAGCTTATCAAGCAATATGCTAGAGATCCAATTTCATGTGTAGTGTTTGCGGAGCCCGTGGAAACTGGAGGGCAGAAACATAAAGACAAAGATAAAAGAGAGAAGATAGACTCCGTCTTTAAAACTCAAAGATTTCTGAAGAGACACGCCAGCATAGAGGAAGACACAGCACTCACAATTTGGACAAACTTAAGCAGTGAAGAAGACAGCAGCCCAGGGGAAGGAGGTGCCGGAGCGGGAGATACCAAGGCCAAAAGGGATCATCTTATAACTTGAGAGACTTAAAAAGAAGACATCTTAAGAATTGTTCGTGTAACATCTGAAAGGAGCTGATTAATAACTAACCCCAATGGACTTTACTAACTTTACTAACAAAGTTGTTTTGGACTTTGGAAGCTGAAAAGAAGATCTTTCAACCGTGATGGATGCCTAAAACGGTATTAATATTAACTAAAACTAACCTCTTTTTAACAGAAAAAATTCACTCCATTCTTTCTCTTATCCCATCTATATACCCTTCCCTTTTCTTAAAAAACAATAAAATTCTCTCCTTTTTAGGAGAGTTTTAACATAAAAAAAAAAAAGTACCAGGTGAAAGTGGTAGCAAACCCTGGAGAGCGCGTTGATCCCACTTCCTAGAAGTGTGAACACTGAAAGCTGCGATTACAAAAAAAAAAAGCCACTTACAGCCATGCCTCTGCCAGGGGCAGGCCAACAGTGCAAATGCTCCCTTGCACCTCCTCCCCAGTATCCTCCCGCATCAGTTGGTGCAGTGTGACCGGGGAATACCCAGAACAGGTTATTCCGGGTCTTATTGCCACAACTCCCTTGTGCTTCATACTGCCAGTCTGAACTCATACTTTGTTTGTGTCCTTTATAAAGTTTATATCTTGGCTACCTGGCATTACATTTTATGACACGCATGGTCTGGCCCAACAAGGTCTCATTTATGTCAGATCTGGCCCTCATAACAAATGAGTTTGACTCCCCTGGTGTAAGGTATGTGTAAATCAAATCAAATCAAATCAAATCAAATCAAATCAAATCAGTGCACCTAACTCTGTATTGAAAGGTGGCCAGAATTCCTCTCTCAGTGCTCAGGGCATGGGATCCCAAAAGGCTTGTTGCTGTTTGACTTCTACATGGAACAAAATTAGATCCAGGTTTAACCAATAAAGTAAAGCAATTATTGTCCTACTTTAGTTCTATCTGTGGTCTTGTCTTTCAAGGGATATCTTTTATTAAAATATTATCGCTCAGTCATTTTTTAGATAGTCCTTTGGGCTACAATCTTCTAAGTCGATGAGGAGAGAGAGGGTACTAGAGTTACCCTGGATGCAATCCTGCCCACATTAAAGCTGATGTATTCATGGAAATATTTATCTTCCACCTTTCATTGTGGCTCAAGACACTTTTATGTTGCACTGATTTATAGAAGAGATAAGCAAGTGTTATGCAGTCCAACCATATGCATGTTTACACCAAAGTTTACTCATTGATTTCAAAAGGTTTACTCCTTTGCAGCCGAACAGTGCCACCCTCAACAGAGTTATACCCTTCTAAGTCCCTTGACTTCAATGGGCAGAAGGGTGTAGCTCTGTTCAGGATAGCACTGTAAATCTCCCATTATGTGTTTAACTTGACTGGATTTTGCCCTTAATTTAAAACTGGAAGACATCTACTCAAGTTGCACAAAAGAAGCTTAAACAAATAAAAGGAAACTAGTATTTCATGTTATATATGACAGATGATTGAAGCTCACTGCTATAATGTGACGGCAGTATTCAGTAAAAGCTAGTTTAAAAACACTACATAAAAGTGCATGAAATTTTTAGGGTTATCACTATGAGGCAAGAGAGAACTTGTTACTGAGGATATCCCTAAACCTCTGATGGATGGGAGTTCAAAATTATTCTTTGTTATTGAGGGGTGCTGTTATACTTCGTGTGTGTGTGTGTGGGTGAATCTGCTATTAACCTTAGACCAAGACAGGCTCCTAGGCAGGTTTACACCTACTAAAATTGTTTGTTTTTTTCTTTTTCTCTATAGCAGCGGTTCTCAATCTGTGGATCGTGACCCCTTTGGGGGTTTCACAGGGGTCGCCTTTGGGGGTTTCACAGGGGTCGCCTAAGACCATCGGAAAACACATATTACATATTGTATTATTAGGAATTACATATTGTTTTTGTGATTAATCACTATGCTTTAATTATGTTCAATTTGTAACAATGAAAATACATCCTGCATATCAGATATTTACATTACGATTCATAACAGTAGCAAAATTACAGTTACGAAGTAGCAACGAAAATAATTTTATGGTTGGGGATCACACAACATGAGGAACTGTATTAAAGGGTCACGGCATTAGGAAGGTTGAGAACCACTGCTCTACAGGGTCTCATCAAAGCATGGAAGCATACTAGGGAAGATAGACAGAGAACTTAAATAGGGTGCATCACCTAGAGAGTTAATTCAGGCAGTCCTCAGGATGTTTCCTCAGTACAATCTGACTGATGTAACTGTAATAATTCCACCGCACCTGTTAACAAAACAGTTCAGAGCTATATTGGGCTATAAGGAAGGCCTGTTCTGGGCCCTGTTAGTAGGGCTGCTTGCTCCTGGTTTGGAAATTCCTGGAGATTTGGGGATGCAGCCTAGGGAGGGACTACAGAGTGCACCCACCAAAGCAGCCATTTTCTTTCTTGATCTCTGTAAACCAGAGATCAGTTATGATTCAGGTCCCAGCCAGAGGCTAGCAGTCCTAGGCCACAAGCAGCCACAGCCAGCAACCAACTGAAGAAGTGAAAAGTGAAACTAAAGTGAAGGTTTTTCCTTAAGGGATCATGTTAAAGTAGTTATACAATACAATAAGAGGACATTACAGCTCCACACAATATAACAGTAACATTGTCTAATCTGACACACAATCCTAAACAGGTTTACCCAGACTCTTACTAAAGTCTATTCAATGGGGTTTATTTCCAGGAAAATATTGTCAAGATTGGCACTGTTAGTGGCATACTTTCTGAATCTCATTACAATGCAGCCAGGGCCCTTGTACAGGAGACATTAATGCAAAATCACTCAGTGGATTTCTGAAGCCATAGCCTTGTGGCAACTTGATTCCATGTTTTGTCCATGGCCCCTTCCATGTGTGGTGATTCTCAGCTGTGCACTGTATACTGATTTTGGAAACACGCAGCACACTGTCGCATGAGCTGATGTCCATGTGAATTGTTTTGATCTCCTTTTGTCATCTTAGCAATAGAAACAGAAGTCTAGTGGCACCTTAAAGACTGACAACCTTTATTCCAGCATAAGTTTTTGTGAGTCAGACTGCACTTTCTGAAAACCCTGGGCTTCCGAGGAAGTGAGGTCTGACTTGTGAAATCTTATGCTGGAATACAGTTTCATAGTCTTCAAGGTGCCGGTAGACTTCTGCTTTATTTTCTTTGATAGACTAACATGGCTATGCCTTTGGAATGGGCAGCAGAATGTTGAGATGATGTTCTATGAGATGATGTTCTATGCTGATGTCAATAACCTATACACCATTCCTTTCAGCTAATCTTCTGATAAATCATTCAGAATTTCTTTGGCATTTCTGTAAATATCTCCTGCCTTGTATAATTAATGCAGCATTAATGCAGTTTGTAAGAACTTGCAAAGCACTGAATGATCCATGCGACAGAATTTGATTTTGCCACAAGGTGGCAATAATGATCAAAATATAAATGCATTGCCTGAAATACGTTCTATTTGCTTGCCTTAAGTATGACCCAAACTGCTGTGACCATTCATACAAAGAGTGGTATCTAATTCCTTCCCAAATGACAAGCCAAGGCTTTGGGGCTGATAATCTCCAATTTAGTGTCATCTGTAAGGCGTGGCTTTATCCACCCTAGGTCAAGCACAACAATGATTCAGCTTGTATGGCTGAACTTGATTTCATGGAAAGATGCTGTTGAACTCCAGCACCTCAGAAAATGAAAGAAATGCCTGTGACTGAGAAACATTTTGTCCACCTGTGCTCCTTTCTATGGCATACTCATGTGATCTGGCACATCTTGCTGTTAGTGGCTCAGAGAAATATACAGTCATTAAATAGAGTCTGGCAAGTATGTTGGCTGATTAGCTATCATGGTAACAATTACTGTCACTTGTAGGCAACAGACAGGAAGCAGATGTGTGGTGCTGCTGCTTAATCTTGAAGCGTTGATGGTGGGAGATGACAACAGCCAATAAAAAGAGAAGTGGTGCCATGCACACACTGCGCTACGGGAAGCAGTGAGATGAAATGATATCCCATTCTCCTGTGTAAACATCACCTCTCTGTCATACTCAGCTTCAGTGTGCTAGTTGTTCAGCTGCATTATTCATTATTATTGTCTGCTTTTTTTTTTTAAGAAACCTTCTAGATTGCAGTATTTCCACAGCAAAAAGCTTGATGGAAATGCCTGGCAGTGGCAACCTTTTTAATTTGATGCTCAAGTGCAAGAGAAAAGAGAACTTTGTTCACGTGCATAAGTGTGCTGTCAAAAGTGTGCTTGTGTGCATACGTATGCTCACACACATCATTAAAAAAGAGAGGATGAAAAGTTCGCTGAACGAAGCCAATGTGAATCTGTGTGTGCTTTAAAAAAAATTAGAAATCAACCATGGAATAGATGCAACCAGAAAAGTATTAAAAAAATACTGCCCTCCTTAGTAACCTAATCTTGGCCAAGAGAATTCAGCTACCCTTGAGAAAAAGAGAGTTTTAAATATGCTTCTGGAAGATGTGAATTCATACACTGATAGTATGAGAGTGAAATTATACACTGATAGTTTTGATTTGAGAACTGTAATATTAATGACTTACTAGTTTGAATAGTTTTCATAGTGCTGCCACAGAGGCAGCTTTTCTATCACATTCCAGCACTGGTTTTCAGGGCAGGCGGTTCATGTTTTCAGTTACAAGACTTAGAGTAAGTGAAATATTGATTTGCATTCATGCATGTGTGAATCAGCCCTCAGACTTTGCAGAATCTCTAGTGGGAGGGTATTCTACAAGAGTAAGTTAAGAACATAAGAGAAGCCAATGTTGGGTCAGGCCAATGGCCCATCTAGTCCAACACTCTGTCACACAGTGACCAAAAATACCTGGTGTCATCAGGACTTCCAGCAGTGGGGCCAGGACACTAGAAGCCCTCCTACTGTTGGCCCCCCAAGCCCATGAATACAGTGAATCGCTCCAGACTGAGAGTTCCTATCTATACCTTGTAGCTAATAGCCACTGATGGACTTCTGCTCCATATGCTTATCTAATTCCCTCTTGAAGCCATCCATGCTTGTAACCACCCGCCACCACCTCCTGTGACAATGAATTCCATGTGTTAATCACTCTTTGGTGAAGAAGTACTTCCTTTTATCTGTTCTAACCCAACTGCTCAGCAATTTCATTGAGTGTCCATGAGTTCCTGTATTGTGAGAAAGGGAGAAAAATTGAGAAGTCTTTGAATGCATCCTTGCAGACTTAACCACTGAAAAATTTAAAATGAATATATATATATTCAGGCACAGAATTATTTACAGATTAACCATTCAGACAAAAAGTACCTGAAAGCTTACAAATGACACCTAATTTTGGTAGGCACATTCCATTAATTCTTTTTTTTAAAAAAATACTGTGTTCTAATCACCATCCTTCTAATAATAAGAATCCTTTTGCTCTTCTTGTGGCATGAGAAAGTGGAAGGAAGCCATAACTAAATAATACACCAAGTGACCTGCAGAGTGACATTCTCCCAGGTTCAAATGTAAGTCATTTCCATGTCTATATTTTTAGCTGACGTGCCATTAAAATAAAAAATTTAAATACATGGAGGCAACAAAAAGCAGCACACTTCATCCTGCATTAAACATATCTAGGAGGCCTGTCACTCCACCATTTCTGTCTTTGGGGATGCATGTTGAAAAGGCATACAGGGATAAAGTATGAATGATGGTTAAAAAAAAAATTCCTTACACTTTTACACCGAGGACTTGGTGCACAAGCTCAGAGCTATATTATCTAGAATTAGCAATTTCTTTGTCAGAAAATGCCTTTCTTCTGAAAATGCCTTTGCTATGTTAAAGCTATTATTCACTAAGTTTTCTCCCCCCCCCACTAAGTTTTCTAATAAATTAATTCATATTTGAATTTCAGGGTGGGGGGACTCTATACAAAGAATAAATTCCTTTTTTACCTTTTAACGCCTCTCTGTTTTATTCCCTGGAGATTTAAAAGGGGGGGGGAAGGAGAAAAATACCCCAAAATACAAAAATAACATTTATTACAAAGTTTACAAATCACAAAAGGAGAAAACCCATGTTTAACCATTTCATTCCATAACAGTATAAACAAAGCCCTTCTTTCCATGAATTTATCAGCCCCTATATCTTCTTGATTTGTAATTCTGCTTTGATATGTCAGTTTAGACATCAGAGCAATTTCCCACATTCTCATAATCCAGTCATTAATATTGGAGACCACAGAGGATTTCCAACAGAATGTTACATTGTCTCCTAGCAGTTAATAAGCTCATTATAAGCTTTCTATCTGAGGTAGGTACCTAGTGTTTAACATGGAGAAATATTTATACAATAGGCAATTTTTACATAACATTTTTCATGTAAATTCCTTTAAGCTATTCTTCCATGGAGTAAAAGTCTTATGTTAGAATTGCCCTGGTATCAGTACAGCTGGTTAGATTGGTTTTCTCTTGCATTCCAGTGGCATAGTTAATTTATAAAATGGAACAGAGATTCATATGCTTCCCAATTTATCTGTTCATACTCTCCTTATAAATATAAAATCTATTCAAGTCTGTGAGTTCATCTTTCGAAGGCTTACAGGTTTATGATGACATGATTGTTTACTCCTAGAAGTTGTTTGAAGACAGTTTCAGGGAAAACATTTCTTGTCTATTGTGTGGCTCAAGAAGATGGAGAATATTTATAATTCTTGAAATATTACTGATGGAAAAATTCCTGTATAATGCTGTATATTGTATAACTTTCCTCTCTTGGCCTGCCAAAATCTTGTAGACCCCGAATTCTCAGTGTTGATCAGAAAAAAACCCTCCTAAAATGCCTTCCTTTCCCCAATTAAATGTGGAGAGTTCAAAATTTTCCCTTAACAGCTTTTCAGTGACTTCTAAATAATTCACAGTGAGCACAAATCTTCCTAAGAAATGTGACAACAGCCTCTGTTTTCTCCCTTTCCTAGAGGGAAATACTATTCTCCATACCTTTGTCATATACTTCTATTAGCACCCCCCTGGGATTGTTCTGCAACTAAGGGAGGCTTATAGGTCAGTAAGAATATAGTAATTGAATTCTGGCTGGTCTCCCCATATTTGATCTAATAATACCAGATTTTCTTATTGTGTAGCAGCAGACCTTTACAACTGATGGTGTGCTATCATATGCAGAATTAGTCCAACCAGAGGCCAGTGATTTTAATAGGCTTAAACTGAAACAAATTGCCCCAAAGTCTGTGGCTATGGTTACACAAGCAGTTCGTGCTGATATCATTGTGGTACCCTTGTGGATGTATAGATCAAGATCAGACAGCAACACCTGCCTTTTGTGCCCAAGTGATCGGCACCCGGATACGATGCATCCTGGAAGCGGAGTTTGCCGACACTGGGAAAAATCCAGTTTTTACCTATGCCACGCTTCCACCCCACATTTCCTGACATCTGAACCCCCCTGTTGTGAAGTCAAGCCATTTGAGAAGTCTGAACCTTCCCTTCTGTTTCCGCCTCTTTTTGTTTTTTGTTTTGATCAGGTAGCTATTGTCAGTCACCACAGCCAAATAGTCATTCTGGATTGGGAATCCCCGGGGGAGTTGTTTTCAAATAACAAATCCCCCATAACCCCCTCTCTCCTGTTTCTGCATCAGAGTTGCTGTTTGAGAGCATCCCTGGATGCACTGAAGTCAATGGGACTACTCTCATATAAATCTGCACTTCCCCCTCCCATGTATTCCAAGGAAGAGAGGCGAAGGGAAGCAGGCTGAGAGAGGCTGGAGTACTTGGCAGTGGAATTGTGGATCTGTCAAGAAGGAGCTGGAGCTTTGGATACATGCTTATGCACATGGGTGGTGGGGGGGGAAGATGCCGCAACAGTCTGAATGACCAACCATGGGGCTAGCGTGCAGTGAAGCCAGTTCAGGTGGGATGTCTGATCAAAACTTCCTGCAACTATTTATACTGCCACAAAAAGAGATGCGGCCAGATCACGCCAAGCCTCCAGTGTGACCGCAGCCTGTGGGTATCTGGAGAGAGAATTTTTGTACTAGTACAAAAATTATAGTATTTATTTCACTGTATGGTTCCCTTGTCTAATCAACTTAGATAAAATAATTTTTTTACCTCTTGTGTAGAAATCTTTTTGTGTTTCATCATCTCTGTGACAAAACGCATTGTCTCCTGAAGGAAGTTTGGCAGGCCATAGCAGACAGCCCTTCCCTATTTCCCCCTTCTCTGTATTTTGAAAGGGTGAGTTTTCCCCTTTCCACATAGCAGGAAGCCAATCTCAATGGCATGCTACTTCACAGCCATAGTTATGCTAATGACTCTGCTAGCAAAGTTAACTGAGGGATTCAGTGTTAGGAAAGTCCAGGTGACTCCTGGAAATTTCCTGGAATGCCTTCCAGCAGAGCTCTCAGAATGCACCTGGGAGTTCCAGGGTCCACCTGTGTGACCTGGGTGGACCAGATCAAAAGGGGTGAAGAGAGTGATATAAAATGGGTGGAGACACAGGTATAATAAAAGTGTTTGCTCCAAGAAGTGGCCCTTGGTTCTGGTCCTTGGAAGAGAAGACACTGCTGAGCTCTGGTCTGCAGACCAGCAGCCATTTTTGACCATGCAGTCTGGGGAAAGCCTGCAGGGAACTGGAAGGTAATGAAAGAGCTGTAGAGAATTTGTAACTTTCTAAGACTAGATGCCTACCCTATCGTTAAGATCAGTTAGTATGTTTACAGGAGAGGGAAAGAGAATGCATTTATAACCATATTTCTTTTGTTTTCATATTGCTGATCTGGTGTGGTGCTAAAGCATGCTTGTAAACATTTTCTTTTAAAATAAATATTTTACTCTTGGATGCTGGTGGCGATTCTTTGTACCACATAGCTCCCCAACTGCTGTTGGACATGCTACTGTATAAAGGGGGCCCCAAGGGGGAGGGGAGAGGTCAGGGTGCAAGTGGCCAACCCTCCGGGGGAAACCCAAAGCTGCATTTGGTCCTTGTGGTAATCAGGCGCTGGGTAGCAGGAGACCTTGAGACTAGGCCTCAGAACTGGGAAGGGGGATTGAGAGTCCCGTTCCTCTCATTCAGGACCCCTAAAATGAACAGGTGGTGGCAGTTAATACCCTAGTGAAAGGAAGAGGAATAGCTCCCTCCAGGAGTTGGCAACACAACAGAGGGAGTGGGCAAACCAGGGTCTGTAGGTCAAGCAGGCCTGTTCCATCACAATCTCTAACAGATTTTCTGAGGAAAATACAATCTTTCAACAGCCTTCCAGAGAATACTATTTTAGCCACCAGGGATGTGGAATCTCTGTATACCAACATCCCACACAAAGATGGATTACAAGCCATAAGGAATATGATTTCTGACAATATCACAGCTAACTTTGCCACAAAACTGTGCCATTTTGTTCTTACCCATGACCACTTCAAATTTGTTAACAACTTGTTCCTTCAGATCAATGGTACAGCCAGGCTCTATGCTATAGCTGCACCTGCTCCAATCCTACGCACAGAGATTCTTACCTGAGGGCTCTACAACAAAACTTTTTGGAACTAAATATCCACCTGATGAAGTCAAGAAACAGATCAACAAAGCCAGAATAGTACCCAGAGAAAACCTGTTGCAAGATAGGCCCCAAAGAGACAATAACAGAAGACCACTAGTGATCATATACAGCTCTCAACTCAAAAGAGCTCAGCGCATCCTCAGTGACTTACAACCTTTCCTGGATAATGACATTCTTTTTCACAAGTACTGTGGGGCAAACCTTTTCTTACACACAGACAGCCCCCCCCCCCAGTCTCAAACAACTTCTCACCCACCATAGTACATCGAATCTGAACATGTACATTGGTACCAGAACTTGTAATAAACCCAGTAATAAACTTTGCTACCACATACATTCAGACAACACAATCATTGGGCCTAACAATATTAACTACGCCATCTCAGGCTTATTCACTTGCTCATCTTCTAACATTGTATATGCAATTAAATGCCAGCAATGCCTTTCAGTTCTCTACACAGGGCAAACAGGTCAAACTCTATGCCAAAGGATAAATTGATACAAATCTGACATCAAGAGTTCCAAAACAGAGAAACCTTAGGAGAATGTTTCAGCCTCCCAGGGCACTCAGTGGGGGACCTCAAAATAGCTGTTTTATTGCAAAGGAATTTCAGGCACAGACTGGAACAGGAGGCTGCTGAATTACAAGTTATTACAATATTCAGGACAATAGCACCCCCAGGGCTTCACAGAGATATCAGCTTCTTATCTCATTACACGTGTAAGTCACTCAGCTCCTGCTTATATCCAGAATTAAACTTTGTTGGTCTTAAAAGTACCACTGGACTCAAATTTAGTTCCCACATCTCTTTTATTATTATCTGTATGCCAATTTGCTGCCGCGTACAGATCTTATAAAATGCTGTATTTATTGGTCAGTTATCTTGACTCCAATTAGCTCTTCCTGGCAGCTAACCCCCCACCTATATGTCACATTTGAGGAAATCCGTTTCAGTGTATCTCAAAAGTGAGCATCTACACATACTAAGTCTTTCAGTTCTTCCTTATGCCCACAACTGAACTTTGTTGGTCTTGGAGCTGCCACTGGACTCAAACTCAGTTCTCACATCTGTTGTTAACTCTTGTATTTGTATGCTAATTTACTGCTATACACAGATCTTACCAACTGCTTTAATCCAACCTATAATTGCCCAGTTACTTATGCATCTCAACTCTAGCTAGCCTTTCCTGGCAACTAACCCCCCACCACCTATATGTAATGGTTGAGGACACCTCGTTTCACTGTATCTGAAGAAGTGTGCATGCACATGAAAGCTTATACCTTGAATAAAACTTCGTTGGTCTTAAAGGTGCCACTGGACTGAAACTTTGTTCTGTTCCTTAATTATGACATTCTTTACAACCAAGGCGGTAAGCTGCGGTGGCTCAAGTGGTTAAGACGCTGAACTGCAGGCTGTGGAAGGTCAGTAGTTCAGCAATTTGAGACCCGAGAGTGCCACATGACGGAGTGAGCTCCCGTCTCTAGTTCCAGCTCCTGCCAACCTAGCAGTTCGAAAGCAAGAAATAGCATCCTAGCTCAGGCACCCAAATAGAACATGATCATTTGGCACCCAACAACCAACATCCGAGACTGTTGTCAAAAACAGATGGCACTGCTAATAGGTGGTAGAAAACTGGCCTTGACCATCCTCAACAGAAAGTGTGGCAGAACAACTTCATCTTACAGGCCCTATGAAATCTGGGAAGATCCCACAGGGCCTAGATGTCATGTGGCAGAGAGTTCCACCAGGCAGGGGCCACTATCAAAAAAGCTCTTGCCTTGGTTGTAAAAAGGTAAAGGTTCCCTTGCTTGAAAGCCAGTCAGATCCGACTCTAGGGTTGCGGTGTTCATCTCCGTTTCAAAGCCAAAGAGCCAGCACTGTCTGAAGACGTTTCCGTGGTCATATGGCCGGCATGATTAAACACCAAGGGGCATGGAATGCTGTTACCTTCCCACCGAAGTGGTACCTATTTATCTACTTGCAATTTTATGGATTGTAATTTACCTTTTGTAAGTATGTTTTATCTCCATTTATAGATTGTTTTATTGTATGTTGTGAGCCACCCTGAGCCCTGTGACTCAGGGGAGGGGTGGGGTATCAGCCTAAAAATAAAATAAAGACCTTGCCCTTCATTAAGAGTAAATCATACCTATAGTGCAATAATATTTTTTTTAAATGAAATTGGTAAAAGGTACATATTTTTAAAAGGAATATTTACGACAAAGTAGTTATGGATAGGCAAGAAGATACATGATTCTGCAGACTTTCTCACTTGTACAAAGAGCACACACAGCTATGTTTCCACAGTAATTTGTTTCCTTCCCAATGCATTTGCACAGCAAAGAACCTATATCTTTATAAGGATTCTGTAAGAAATCGACAAAGACTCCTGTCTATAACCATCTTAGGTATGCTTTTAAAATCAGCATCAAAATTAAAGTTGTCAGGGGAAGATATTGCTATTTCAGGATTTGCTGATTGCATAAAGTTGTACTGTCATTCCGGGAAAGATTGCTTGTCAGGAGCTGTCCTTTGGGGAATTATGTCAAATGAGACTGCCTAGAGTTAGGCTGGTTGAGATGGCGGATGGGTGATGACGGACAAAATGGTCCATAATTGGCCTAAATCTACATTTAAACCAAAACCCTTCTAAGGCTAGCACAGTACTTTAAATCACATCTAGGTTATATCCAATCTGCCTATACCACAGGCTTCGGCTTGGGTACTCTGGGAAGTGTAGTTTCATAAGGTATACTTTATGAAATACCTAGGACATGTGTGTGGTGGATCCTTCTGGTTAGGGAGGTGGAAGCTATAGCAAGTCAGAGCACTGAGCCAAGGTCCCAGCAGCTTTTAGCAGATGGAAAGCCCAGCTTTTTTTTTTTTTTAACTCAAACTGTCTACTTGTTGGAGGCATACAGCTAAAAAAATAAAACACAGAGGAGGACAAAATGGTCCCCACTCATCATTGCCATTGTAGCAATGGACACCAACCCAGCATCAAATAAACAAAAGGAAAACCTGATTCCTGGCCAGGCTGATTTTTTTTCTTAGCAATCCTAAGTGTGAATATGCCTTATTTTTAAAATCAGAAATAGTCTCATTTGGAAGCTACTTCAGACCAGCTGCCTCATCAAGGTATTTGTAGTAGGCAGTAAGTATTCCACTAGTCTTGTTGTACTGCTTGGTGTTGTTTTATAATGATAAAACACATTTTTTTCACCATCTAGGATGAAAAAGAAAGACGCGGGTTATCTATACAAAAGTGAAAATAATACCTGCTAAAATGGAGGATAAAAATGTAGCACTCAGGTACTTTAACTATGCCTGAGTTGAACAAGCCAGATTCCCCAAAAAGAAAAGAAAAGAAAAGCTCTCTCTCTCTTCTTTATGTTTCTTTTATACAACTGCAGAAATCTATTCAAGTTTGCAAACTATTTTTCCTTCAGCTTGAATCCATTTTTCTTTCCCAGAGGTGATTCATTTTAAATGCTTTTCTAGCTAAAGGAAAGCCAGCACTGTGTATTAGTGATAGAAAAATCCCCCAAAGGCAAGAATGAGACAAATGGATGGCCATCCTCTCAAAGACATTCCCCCCACACAGATATATATATTTGCATTTTTTGCTGCTATGCTCCTAGTGTCTTCCACTGGTGAAAAGCTTGTATTGTAAATGCAGTAGATCTCCAAAGAGTAATGTAACCTTATGTGGGTGCTCTGTCAGCACACACCCTTTCTAGTATTGCCATAAATGAAGGATTTACATGCAGAACTCCTACCCTCCAAAGGTGAAGCCGAAGGTATAGACAGACTCAGTCTTGGAGCAAAACCAAAGAATCATCATAGCAATGAAGTCCAATAAAAGGTTGTTTATGATGAGACAACAATATTCCCTTCCATTCTCTTCCATGTAGAGCTTTTTTGTGTGACTTCATGGTATCTTTCCCACACTCCCCCTAACCAAATGAATGATTGGTGCTTGTGGGATAATAAGTTGACAATCTAGACTACTCAAGGACTATACAAAGAAAAGTTACATACCAGGCAAAGTAATCAAGTAATGAATCAGTAAAGATAAACTTATATCTTGCCCATCATTAGCATCTTCTTCAGTGGAATTCAAGGAAGATCATTTGTTCCCACCACTGAAAGAGAAAGATGTGAATTTTAGGAATAAAATATTCGGCTTTGCCCCAGTACATCTCCAAATGCAGTAGATCTCCAAAGAATAATGTAACCTTTTACCATCATACTATGTGGGTGGGTCCTTCACTTCTGTGATTCTTGACAATCATCATGCTTCAGAATGTATGAATCTCTGTGTGTGGCATCCTTCTATGCTTCAGAGTCCCACTACTGAACTGTCACCATCCCAGCCAGTAACACTGCCCTTGTATTTCAGCTTATTCTTGGCTCTGTGTCACTTCTCACCCCTCTCCATTCCTTCCAGTCCAGTTCTATGGTTCTGCCTACGTCCTCCCATCCATGGAAGAGGCTCCCCAGCCTGTTCTCCTTTTCTTCTGCTCTGACCCAACCTTGTTCCCTATCTCTCGCTACCATGGTCAGCCTGTTTCATTCCTTAGCATTTTACAACAAACCCCCTCCCTTCCCACTCTCTTTTCCTCTCATTTTTCCTTGAAAACACTGCAGACATGTACACTGAGATGATGTAACTGCTTGCTTCCACTAGTAATTATTTACCCTATGTTGCACTTTTAGAACAGTCTGAGGTGCATTTTGATTTCCCAGCATTGCATTCTGAGATTTGTCCCTCTTTCTTAACATTGCTGTGTACTAACTACAAGTGAAATTTAATGTTAGACCTCTCTCGTACTTTGAAAATATTCCCCCATATGTCCTTGTATATACATGGGCTTAGGATCCCAAGCCAGCATTAGATGAGGTACAAGTGGAAGGAGGCCTATATGTGTCATGGCTGTTCCTGGGGGAAAAAAGACTCCAACAACAGTACAGCCACAAATTCCCATGTAAGCTCAAAATATCTGCTACTAGCCAACACTCTTACCTTGGCTTTCCTAGGGTTTATTTCATTTCTACAGGCCTTTCCAATTTCAGTTAAAAACCATCCTGTAGGTGCACCTTTAGATATGATTATGTAGTGCCATACCTCAGTATTTTATGTGAAAACATTCCCACATCCTACATGAATGAATGGTTAGTAGAATCCAAAGTGTGATATTCAAATTCAGTGTAAGAAAAGTAATTAAAAAAAGAGATGCCTAACTGAACACCTGAAGACATTTCATCTGGCTTTGAATACTACCATATTGCTTTTCATAGGTTGGATCCAAACAACTTTTCTGCTGGTGGATAAAGGAGGAGGGGTTCCCTTTGACCACCTGAAAAGGCTCCGCTAGAGATCATGACACCTGCATGGACAAAAGCCACATTGGAGGGCTGTAGTATGGACAAGAATTGGGCAAAATTGAGCAAAAAAAAAAAAAGAAAAGCTGACTTGATCTGACCCTGTTTCCCTAAAAAGAGATGCAATCTTAGAAAGCATCAGGCTTACTTACAAAAGGCAGAAAGTGCAGACCATATCTCAGGCAGAACTCTTGAAGAGATATTATTGTGTTAGTACTGATCTAAAATATTTAAACCAAAAGGGAAGAAGCTCACATGCATGGCCGGATCGCCCATTGGGCGAACTAGGCGCTCGCCTAGGGCGCGCCGGCCTCAGGGGCGCCAAATGGCGCCCCGCGCCCCCTCCAAAAGCCCCCCGCCGCCGCCTTAACCGGGCGCCCCGCCGCAAAAAAGCGCCCGGCTAGGGCGCAAGTCGCCCTCCCCCTCCTCCGTGGGGGGAGGAGGAGGAGGAGGAGGAAGTGACCGGCAGCGGCCAGCAGGATCCCCCTGCTGCCGCCGCCACGGAAAAGCGCCCACCGAGGGCGCAAGTCGCCCTCTCCCTCCTCCCTGGGGGCATGGCGCGCCAACTGCAGGGGCGCCAAACCGTGCCTGGCCCCTCCCAGAAAAAGCCCCCCCCGCTTCCCCGAGCGCCCCGCCGGGGCTCAGGAGGCGGCAGGCGGCAGCGGAGGTTGCCCACCCTCTCCCCAAAGCCGGGGGGAGAGGAGGCAGGGGCGGAGGAGCGGCTTCTCTCCCCCCCAGCCGCGCCGCCGCTGGGAGGGAAGGGGCGGGAGTTCCAAGCCCGTCCGTTCCCGGCTCTCCCCGGGCCCCTCGCAGCTGCGAGGGGGCCGGGAGAGCCGCGCTGCCCCTTCCCCGGCTCTCTCCGGGTGCCTCGCAGTTGCGAGGGGCCTGGGAGAGCTGCGCTGCCCCGTTCCTGGCTCTCCCTGGGCGCCTCGCACTTGCGAGGGGCCCGGGAGAGCCGCGCCGCCCCTTCCCTGGCTCTCTCCGGGCGCCCGGCAGCTGCGAGGGGCCTGGGAGAGCCGCGCCGCCCCTTCCCCGGCTCTCCCCGGGCGCCTGGCAGCTGCGAGGGGCCTGGGAGAGCCGCGCCGCCATGTTCCCGGCTCTCCCCGGGCCCCTCGCAGCTGCGCGAGGTGCCCAGGACAAGGCTGGGCCCTCTCCAGGCCCCACCGGGAGGTTGGCATCCCGGTGGGGTGGGCGCCCCAGGCTGTCCTGCCTAGGGCGCCCAGACACCTGGGGCCGGCCCTGCTCACATGTAGCAGGAAAGACACTTAAAAGACAATTTGAGATATCACTAGAAATGCTGTGGCAGTTTTACGGCCCAGATCTAATAAACCAAAATTTTAACACTTGTATTTTACACTATGGGAAAATTGCTCCATTTCTTTTTGGCATATTTAAAGCATCAGCGTGTTTAACAGCCGAGGGCTCCTTCCCATTGGTAAATGAAAAATGTTATTTGAGGAGAAAATTATATAGTTCTGAAAAGAGTAATTAATCATATGGGTTAAATTTGTTGCAATTCTATATTATGTGTTTAGGTAAAGGTCCATGTTACTATCTTATACCAAGGATCTCTAAGGCTCCCTGTTTCTCTATTTTTTTTAAAAAAAGCATCAACATTTTCCAAATAAATAGATAAGATGATGACAATTAGAATACTCTGCATAAAACAGGTACATTCAGCCTTGTTGAACCTGTAAGCATATTTGGAACTCTGTAAACATATAGTGGACATCAGCACAAAATGTGTGCCATGAGGACTTGGGGGGAAATCCCCAAATGTTGGGAGTTTCCAAGCTGCACAAGGGATGTAACACAATGCTGCCTCCATTTTGGAAATGAATGTCTGTAGAGTGTTTCTTGTGCCAGTGGTGCTGAATGCGGCAGTGTTAATTCATTAAATAGACACTTGATCCTTTAGATTCCTGGAAAGGTGTTTTTTTTAATTAATCCTGCAGTCAATCAGTGAAACAAAAGCCCATCTTTGGTGGGAGTTAACTGGAGAGCTGTTTCTCCAAGGACCCTGGAGCCTCCTCCTTGATAACTCAATCTGATCCAATGACTTAAATATCTAAAACAATAAGCAATGGGCCAGTCCCACCTATGTCTCCCCTATCTTGATGGTTGGGGCAGGAAGATTTCTGCTCTGATTCAGTCATGCAAAATGCCCAGCCATTGACACTTGCGATACCATACCTCTTTATATCCCCCAAAGAATATTTCCCATACTGTATTATAAATAAAAAATATTCCTGTGGCAGAACAGTCCTGCTCCGGCCCACAGGCCCTGATTCACCCTGCCCTCCAAGGTTTTCTCAACACCTGGAGAGGTTTTCTCCTCTCTCCTGAAACCTGCCACCACCACCTGACCTCTGTAGGAATTGCCCACCAGGAGGGTCAGGACTCCCAGCTTCCCTTCCAAGTTCTGAGACCTTGCCTCAGTGTCTCCTGCTGCCCAGTGCCTGGTCACCATGACAACAGTTTACTGTGCACCCCTGGAAGAATAATCATGTCAACTGACTGCCTTCCCTTGGTGCTCCTTTTAAAATAGCATGTCCAAGATGGTGGAGGTCTATGTGGTACAGACAACTGCTACTAGCATCAAAAGTTATAAAGTATTTATTAAAAAGAAAATGTTCACAAGCATACTTTTAGCACAGCACCAGACTGAGTGTGAGATTCAAAAGAAATCGATAAAATGCAGTTCCTGTGTCCCTCTCTTTAAACATGCCATGTCAGATGTTAAAATACAGGACAGACTCCTTAGCTCAGAATGTTATGTATCTCTAGAGAGTCCCCTTTTCCTTGCAGCTTCCTTCCACTGTCTAGGCCAGCACATGGCAATGGCCACCTCCTCTAGACCTCAGTTAAGAGTTCTATCTGCTCTGATGGACTTAGCACCAAAAAGAGCCCTTCCTCCCTGCTTCCAGGAGTTTTGTCTTCTCTCTTTCCCCTCCTACTGACATGCTCAGGCCAGGTAAAAAAAAACTTTCCCTGAAGCCTCCAGACTTTGCTTTCTAAATCCTTCCTAGTCTTAATTCCTCCAAATCTCTGTTCTCTGCTTGTAGGGGGACTGGACTCTCCTACTGTCTTTAGCTGGACCTATTAGCATTTCTTAAGAGGCAGTTGAAGTGAGGCTGAAAAGCCATTGAACTGATATCTGCCTTCCTGCCTGTTCTTTGCCCAGAGAGAAAAACTTTTAAAACCTCCTCAGGTCAGACTTCTACTCAAAAAAATGTGTTTCTTCACAATTCCCCTTGACAAAAACTTTCTTTTCATACATACACATACATACACAGAGGTTTCTTGGCATGTGTCAGGTTACAGGAAGAAACAGAAACAGATAAAAACTTCCTTTCCAAAATAGCCCATCTTTGGAGAGACTGAATTTTCAACTATCTCTCATCCCTGCGGCAACACCCTTTGTCCTCCATTTTCTTAGTAAAAGTATATAAAAAGCCACCTCTTGTCTCCAATATCTTGTCTCCAGTTTGGGATTCTCTCCTATTAACCCAGCTTCTTGGTTCCCCCCACTGTTTCTCAACCCCTTTCTGCTGCAGGTCTCCCATCTGGTTAGTTTCCCTCTCCTGAGCTACACTGTGGTCCTCAGGAGGAGTCTTGTATGGATTTGGTTTCTCTCTCCTTTTCTTAGCCTTCTCCCCTATAGGTATGTAGCTTGGTAGGGCAAGGTTTCGTTGTTTTCTGCTGATGCTTAGTCTTCCCTTCTGTAAAATTGTTACTGGCTTGCGGAAACCACTTAACCTTTGAAACACATTTTCTCTTTCTGTTAGTTAAATAAAAATCTCTTCTATTGTTAAAGCTTAATCCCCTCATTTCTTGCGAGTGTTGGTCTGAATCTCGACCTCTGCAATTTGTGTGACTTTGCCATGCCAGCAAAAGGGGCACCTTTGCTTGTTAAGGGGCCTTCACACGAACAGTGATTTGAGTAACAGATGCAAGATAAGAAAAGAGCGATTTAAATGAACCAAACCTGAAAGATTTCTCTCACTGCTTTCCCTACAGCACTCCATATATTGGATAATATCTAGAAAGACAGAGTAGCATGGCTATATTTAGTAAGTAGGTCATGGGGAGTATTTCATTTGTTGAGCTGCAGAGCTCTACCCTTGTACTTGTCTGCATTCTCATGTGTGGCATGTGTGCTATAAAATCTTGCTTGCATCATCAAAACAAAGGTCTGGGAGGACGACTTATAGAAATTTCATCAAGCCACAAAGCACAGATGGTATAAAGCATATGCTCTTTCTCAGTTTAACTTTTGCTTCTTTCCTATGATGCCTTTTTTGCAGTGCCTTCAAAGGATTGCTGTGGACCCATATGAAGAAGGAAACAAAACAAAACAAATCCTACTGCAAGCAAAGTGTCTTGGAGCTCGGGATGATTGTGAAATCCTGTTAGGGAGGATTTTGCAATCAAATCTCAATTCTCGTCCCCCACAAAGGACTGCTCTTGAGGCTGAAATTGGATCTGTGGGAGATCCAGCATGCAGCCTTAAAAGAGGTGGCATTTCTTGCTGTTCTTATATTTTCCTTATTTTTTTTTCTTCATGACCATGAACAGTGGGGATTCCCCCCCCCTTTAATATCTGATCTTTATATTCAGGCACTACAGGGAAAATGCACCCTGTTTAGCAAAACAGAAAAGCAAAGAAATACCTTCAAAGTTAGCCCTTGCATGCCGAAAGTGTAACTTCTTTAATATGTTGGCAAATGATGGTCAAGTTATGAAGAGGATTCTTTTCGTTTGCTGTTATTATTGTTATGTTGCAATACATGTGTGCACTTTCCCCAGAATCCCCAATTCTTATGGCTGCAGAAGTGTGTGCCCAAGGACACTTACCCACTATCCCTTTGGTCTGTGATCCCCATATCACTGGAAAAGTGAGTAGGAATGCTCTCTCTCTAATCTTTTGGTTTTGAAGCTCCACAAAATTCAAAAGAATCTTGTCAGAGTAAAATCCCTGGACTGAACACGGCACCAGTCTTAATTAGTAGAGACTGGAGCAGTTTGCTCAACCCTAATTTGAAGACAATCAAATGACGTATTATAATAGCTCTTACCAGGGCTCTTTTTGTAGAAAAAGCCCAGCAGGAACTCATTAGCATAACAGGCCACACCCAACAGCAGAAAACTCATTAGCTTATTAGGCCACACCCCCAACAGCACAGCTCATTAGCATATTATGCCACACCCCCATGTTACCCGAAGTGTGGTCATCCAGCCACACTCACCCATTGCTTCTTATTCTGTTTACCTTATTTGATGTCAAAACCCAGGGCTTTTTTGTAGCAGGGATTCCTTTGCATGTTAGGCCACACACCCCTAATATAGCCAATCCTAATGAGTTTCTGCTGTTGGATGTGGCCTGTTGTGCTAATAAGTTCCTGCTACCCACCCACCTCCCTCCCCCAACAGTTACCCAGCTTGCCTGAGGAACAGTCCTGGAGGCCAGGCAGCAAGGCACTGGCAGCAATTCAGCAGCAGCAAGTGCACATGCTGTACGTGCTTGTTGCCACCAGGCAGCCACTTCTTCTTCTACTGGGGGGGCGGGGACGGGGCAGGCTTGGGAGCCAGCCGGAACTGCGTTCCGGTGCGTTCCGGTCCAAAAATAGCCCTGGCTCTTATTCAGACAGACCAGGGGTTCATCTAGCCCAGCATGCTGTTTCACGCTGAGGACAATCAGTTGCCTCACAGAGCTCCATCTTGACTGTTCTGTTCCTCAGTTCTATTGGATCTCCCACAGTCCTGTCTATTCATTTTCAACTGTGACTCCTGCCCTGTGGAATGACCTTCCAAAGAAAGGCCCCTGCACTGGCTTTTTTCTGGAAATTAAGCAAGGCTGTATTATTTAAAAGGGCTTTTATGAACAAACAATCTCTGATGTTGTCAGTTGTTGGTTGTTATCCCAATATATACTTGGGTTTTTGTTTTGTTAGTCAGTTTGATTTTCTATTGAGATCAGGAGAAGTGAAATACAAGTATTTTAATAAACAAATATATACATTTTCCCTTGGTATAATGAAATGTGGGACTGTACAACATAGAAGAGGCTCCCAAGCCACTAGTCGGAAAAAAGATGCCACAATCCAATGTAAAATCAGGACTTGCAAAAACAATCTTGTACTATTGCCATTCAAAGGGTTTTTTTTAAATAGACTATGGATAATTTTATTTTGTTTATGGATAATTTTATTTTGTTTTTAAAGAGCCAGTGTGGTAAAGTAGCTAGAATGTTGACATTAGATGGGGGAATGTGAGATCACATGATGCTTCTCTAGGAATCACTGGAATTTTGACGATCCTAGAGAGGCCTTCCAGTTTTCCCAGGAAGTGACATCAGTTGTAATTCTGGGAGATCTCTAGACCCCACCTGACAGTTGGCAACCCTGTTTCCTGCCTTGGCCTAGTGAACTTTTTCACTTTCCTGCCTCAAGGCTTTGATTTGGTGTCACTTTAAATCTAGATTTGGATATAACTACCCAGAATCCCTATCCTAGCTATGGAGTGATATACACATACAGCAGAATGAGAAGGGAGAATGAACAGGTAACAGAACAGACTGCGGCCAATTCTGCAACAGCAGTTGTTCTGCACCTCGGTCTCCCGTTTTCCCCAGTTGCACTACTCAATTTCCCACTATTTGCTGCGCAGCCACATTTTGACCTGCATCTTCCCCCGATTTCCCCCGCGCCTTCTTGATCCTTATTTTTAAGAACATAAGAGAAGCCAATGTTGAATCAGGCCAATGGCCCATCCAGTCCGACACTCTGTCACACAGCGGCCAAAATATACCAGGTGCCATCAGGAGGTCCAGCAGCGGGGCCAGGACACCAGAAGCCCTCCCAGTGCTGCCCCCTCCAGCACCAAGAATAGAGTGCATCACCTGCCCCAGACTGAGAATTCCCAGCTATACCCTGTGGCTAATAGCCACTGATGGACTTCTGCTCCATATGTTTATCTAATTCCCTCTTGAAACTGTCCATGCTTGTAGCTGCCACCACCTCCTGTGGCAGTGAATTCCATATGTTAATCACTCTTTGGGTGAAGAAGTATTTCCTTTTATCTGTTCTAACCCGACTGCTCAGCAATTTCATAGAGTGCCCACGAGTTCTTGTATTGTGAGAAAGGGAGAAAAGTACTTCTTTCTCAACCTGCTCAATCCCATTCATAATCTTATAAACCTCAATCATGTCACCCCTCAGCCGTCGTTTCTCCAAGCTAAAGAGCCCCAAGCATTTTAACCTTTCTTCATAGGGAAGGTGTTCCACCCCTTTTATCATTCTAGTTGCCCTTCTCTGCACTTTTTCCAATGCTATAATATCCTTTTTGAGATGTGGTGACCAGAACTGTACACAGTATTCCAAATGAGGTCGCACGAATGATTTATACAGGGGCATGGTGATACTGGCTGATTTGTTTTCAATTCCCTTCCTAATAACTCCCAGCATAGCGTTGGCCTTCTTTATTGCAGCTACACATTGTCTAGACATTTTCATTGAGTTATCCACTACGACTCCAAGATCTCGCTCTTGGTCTGTCTCTGCCAGTTCAGACCCCATCAACGTGTATTTATATTTAGGATTTTTGGCTCCAATATGCATCACTTTGCACTTGGCCACATTGAACCCCATTTGCCACGTTGACGCCCACTCACCCATCCTCGACAGATCCCTTTGGAGTGCCTCACACTCCTCCCTGGTTTTCACCACCTGGAACAACTTCGTGTCATCTGCAAATTTAGCCACTTCACTGCTTACTCCCAATTCCAAATCATTAATAAACAAGTTAAAAAGCATCGGACCGAGTACTGATCCCTGTGGTACCCCACTGCTTACCACCCTCCACTGAGAAAGTTTCCCATTTATACTCACTCTCTGTTTCCTATTTATAAGCCAGTTTTTGATCCACAAGAGGACTTGTCCTTTTATCCCATGACTATTGAGCTTACTTAGGAGCCTTTGATGAGGAACTGTATCAAAAGCTTTCCGGAAGTCAAGATAAATAATATCTATTGGATTCCCCCTTGTCCACATGTTTGTTCACTCCCTCAAAAAACACTAACAGGTTAGTGAGACAAGATCTTCCCTTACAGAACCCATGCTGAGTCTGCCTCAATAGTTTTTGTTCATCAATGTGCCTACTAATTCTTTCCTTAATAACAGTTTCCACCAACTTACCCAGTATCGATGTCAGACTGACTGGCCTGTAATTTCCCGGATCTCCCCTGGAGCCCTTTTTAAAGATGGGAGTGACATTAGCTACCTTCCAGTCCTCAGGAATGGAGGCAGATTTTAAAGAAAGATTACATATTTTTGTCAGGAGATCCACAAGTTCACATTTGAGTTCTTTCAGAACTCTCAGATGAATGCCATCCGGGCCTGGTGATTTATTAGTTTTTAAATTGTCCATCAGTCGGAGGACTTCCTCTCTTGTCACCGCAATCTGATTCAGGTCTTTCAAACCCCCTCCCAAAATCGGTGCTTCTGGAGTGGGCAAGCACTTCTCCTCTTCCACAGTGAAGACAGAGGGAAAAAATGCATTCAGCTTCTCAGCCATTTCCCTATCATCCTTTGTCATCCAAGGGCCCCACTACCTCCCTGGCTGGCTTCCTACTTCTAATGTATTTGAAGAAAGTTTTATTGTTGGCCTTTATGTTTTTTGCGATATGCTCCTCATATTCCCTTTTTGCTTGCCTGATCACAGACTTGCATTTTATTTGCCATAGTCTGTGTTCCCTTTTATCAACCTCATTAAGACTAGCTTTCCACTGCTTAAAGGAATCCTTCTTACCTTTTACAGCTTCCATTACTTTGTTAACCATGCAGGCTTTTTTCTATACCTATTTGTGCCTTTCCTAACCTGCGGTATATATTTTTTCTGAGCTTCTAGGACTGTATTTTTGAATAGTCTCCAAATTTTTTTTAGGATCAAGAAGACGCAGGGGAAATCGGGGGGAGATGTGGGTCACAATGTGGCCACGCAGCAAATAGTGGGAAATTGAGCAGTACAACCAGGGGAAATGGGAGACTGAGGGCAGAACAACTGCTGTTGCAGAATCAGTCCCCATTAATTCTGGCAAAGCTGAAGGAATCATGGTCTTTTTCTTATATTTCAAATGACCCATATATTTTTAACAAATCTGAAAGTAGAAAAAAGCATATTTTGCAGTAGCCTGGACTAGAACATTTATCTCTGATTTTGTTTTTTAATTGCAGTACTTTTCTTAACATGGGGGAATCTACAACCTGAAAAGTCCATTCTACCACCTTAGAATTCAGTAACCTCATTCTGCTGCATGTGTAGGTCAGACATATGTAACATTTATGCTACAAAGGCTAAAATAATCATGTGACATGTATATGGAATAATTATTCCTCACATTCTTCATTAAGGACATCACATTTTTTCAAACATAACTTGGATCAGAGTGGAAGAACAGGAGACTTAGAGAATATCAACAAATAGAACTTTTTAAAAGTAATGGTTCAGGAAACAGAACATTGAAGAGCAGATGGAATACAGACCATGGATGGGGAAATGGAGGTCAGTGAACAGATTGTTTCTGGGACTGTATTTTTTAATTTGGTCTGACAGAGCTAATCTGTGAAAGAAAAGAACTTGGCCGGATGTTGAAGAATCCTCCCTGGAAGCTGGCACTATTACCAAGGGATCTGGCTGATCTTTGTGGAAAGCTGTGTTTAGATATTACCACAACTACTTGGTTGTAGGAAAACAGGTTAAAATGAAGTTTATTGAATGGCCATGACATTTATTGAATGGTGCTACAATCTTGTAACTGCCAGAGATATGGTAAGCCTAAAATGTCATAAGACTATGTACAGAACTCTGTGATATGGAAAGTAGTACAGAAATAAAGAATATTATGTTCTTTGGTGGTAGAGTGTTCTTAACTCACAACTTTTTCTACTTCACAAGAATGGAGTTGGATTGTGTACCACTTTGCAAGACAGCACTGCATCAGTAGACTCTTGTATTCAGAAACAGAAATTTATGACAAAAGACAGATTCAGAAATGGGCCATGTTTCATTTTTAAAATTCAGGCAAATTCTTTAATATTAGAAATAATTATTATATTAGAAAATCAGCTCAGTAGTTGTTTCTGTGGTTTTCATGGGAAATGCATTTCTGCCTATAACTTCCCTCCCCCACTGTATTGGATGAAATCTTCAGGGACTGGGGCCCCCATCCACAAGAGCCTCCCTCTCAGATTTCACACAGATAGGAAGATTCCCTATTTTAGAAGCAACTATAATTCTCATGCTGTAGCAACAGGGGAGTGTGAATGGATGCCAACATGAGCTTTCTCCTCATTTTCCAGGAACTAGGGTTGTCAACTGTGGCTTAGAAAATTCCTGGAGATTTGGAAGAGGTGCTTGGGGAGGCTGCAGTTTGAGGAGTGGAATGAGTTCTACAGGGTTACAGTGCCTGGCGGTCTGAAGTTGTCATTTCTTCCAGGGAAACTGATATCTGAAATCTGGAGTTCATTTGTAATTTTGGGAGACCTTGAGCTCAGCAACCATATCCTCAAGTGGACAGTTGAGTGGGGTGTGTGTGTTTGTTTTACAGAAAAGGAACGTAAGAACTAGGACCTATCCTCTTCTTTCACCTGAATACTCTTCTTTCACCTGAATATACTCTAGTGCTTTCAGCATTTTTCTCCCAAACTGACTCTGGTGATGGAGGTGCAATGCAACACCTTGGAGACCAACCAGATTTTCAGGGTATACAATTTCAAGAGTCAAAGCACCCTTTGTCAGATACTTCCTGGTCTCTAAGATGTTACTGGACTTGAAACTCGGTGCTGAAAGATCTCTGATTCTTAATTAGTGGGATTTCTTCCTTCTTGGTATTTGATGAAGGGAGCTTTTGACTCTCAAAAGATTATGCCCCCAAAATCTTGTTGGTCTCTAAGGTGCTACTGGACTCAAATCTAGCTGTTCCTCAACAATGATTTTTTTTTTTTTGCATGTAATCTGATTTGGTGTATGTACTGTTGAGTGGAAGGGACCTCTTCCTTGATTCCCCTCTCTGTATGTCTGCAGGGCATTACTGGAAAGGGGACAAAACCTGGGCATTTGCCTGTACTCCCTACTCCTAGCCTAACGACCAGCTAATACAAAGTGTTTCTCTCTGTTCTCTGCGGGGCTGGGCTCTACCTTCCTATTGTCTCCCCAAACTTCACAAATAAAACTTTCTCCCTGCCTGCCCAGGGCATTTACAGTTACTGATATGAGAATAGCCTGGGCAATCTTGACATTTAAAATCAGAAAGACCTAACAAAGCCTGTGAGGTGGTGCAATGATTGGTGGAATCTTGCAACACTGAGAGAAACAATGTTCCTAATGTTCCCATCATGCACATATCCACCGATGCGGAGTAATTTTTCCTGTCCCTCCACTGTCCTGGCCTTTTCTGTCTCTCACTTCCCACAAAATCAGAACCAAACAGCGAGGCACCAGGATAAGAAATCTTTTGCCTGCTTCCACATGTCAAATATAATGTTGTTCAGATTTGGAGTATTTTCTATGATTTATAAATGGGATGTTGTTTGGGTCGAATTGCACTGATTGTACATCCCTATTCAATAATTCTTGATGAATCACAGTTTCTGTCACTTCTGTTCTGTGCCAAATAACTGTCACCCTCCTTTCCTTTCTCAAAATTTATTTTCACAAAACATTACAAGACATAAAGATGGGGCAGGAAATCAATATAATCTGTTTTAGGGATGGGTATCTGGTCACATCTTTCACAGCTGTTCTTGCTGTATGAGTGCTATTGTTCAGTTCAAGAGAATGTCCAGGGAAAACTGGTAACTATCAGCTGCTTTAATCTTTTCTGAACTATCATTTGCAATGAAAGCTCCAGAAAAAAAATGACACACATATACAGTTTGGCTGTGATGGATGTGCAATACAGAATGCTTACAGTCCCACAGCAGCTACAGAGCTTTGTGTTTCTGAACTGCTGTGGTTTTCCATACATACATTATTTCACCCATACTTGAACCATGGAGTCCACACTGGTATAAATGTCAATTTTGTCTTTTCCATAGCAAGGCTAAAAGCTATTGTTTACTGAATGCTTTGGCATGCTGCAAGTAGAAAAGTTCATAAATTTTTAAATATCAGTCATCTATTAAATAATATTGTGTGTTATCTGTAAAATGTTGGCAGGTATTAAATACCATTTCACAGAACATGATAATCAAAATCATTATGTCTCAAGAGCCAGTGCTCTCAAATACTAGAGTATCTACTAAAAAGAAAACAATCTGCTAAGGCACCTCAATCTTGTGTACCTCCACCTCCTTGGCTTCAGCAGATATCTAGAGGCAGCCAAGCTATCATGCCAGAAAAATCACCAACACCAACCCACTGCCCAATGAGCTACTTCTCTCCTCCTGTATCCATGTAACAGCAGTCGCAATCTCAGGCTGAGTTCAGACTGGCAGTTTGAAGTGGGAGCCAGTCATGGCAAAAAAGTCCCGGAACAAAATGTTCCGGGTTTTCCTGGTCACACTGCGCCGACTAATGCAGGAGCATACCGGGAGGCGGTTCACAGGAGCGTTCACACTCTGGCCCGGAGGCACGGCTGTAAATGGCTTTTTCCTGGTAAATTGACCGGATGCCTATGTGTGCATGAGCCGGCCAATTTGGGGAGGATCCTGTTGCACTGACACTGCATTGGGCAGTAGAGTGGAGCAAAGCCAATCATATCGCTGCTGCCTTATGCGCAATGTGGGTTTTTCCCGGCTTTTCAGGTTGGCATTCACACTTCCCGGAAGCGGAATGAAGTGGGATAAACAGGCTGTCAGGGATTCGCTACCACTTTTACCAGGTATCTTTTAAATGCGGGAGCGAAGTGGAACAGCACTGGTTGACTACAGGTGGGGAACGCCAGGCAGATGTGCCTGTGTGAACGCCCCCTTTAATCTGCTTGTAAAACATGGCTGAAACATGGCTATAGCAGGGCAAACTGCCAGTCTGAACTCAGCCTCAATGTATCTCAATGGTGTCAAGGCATCTCAATGGTGTCACTGTAGCACTGAAGTGCTATATTGGCCTAGCACTATAGCACTCAACTTAGAACATTTTTTAAAAAGTTCAAGGAAGATAGTGTTGGCCCAAAAAGGGCAGGGGGAAAAGCGCGGCATTGTTTGAAATGGCCAGATTGCCTCAGAGGCAGCTCATTAATGGAATGAACTTCACTGTATGAAGCCTCCATCCCCGTATTGTTTTACTTGGAACCAGACCAACAACAGATAACATTCAGTTTTGGAATGGTAATGTGAAAGGAGCCTGCATGTATGAAGGGGTAATAAACCTCCACCCAGAGCTTTCTGAACATTTCTTATTAACAACCTTTGTCAATACAGCATACTGCAAACCTTAACTCTATAACTGCAGTGGTTCCCTCCCATGATACAGTGCCCAACAGTGAAGACTCAAGGAATGGCAAATGCTGCCTTGGTGATTGATAGAAGGTGTTCAAAAGAGGGGGAAAGCTGAAAGCACTGCCTGCATCCAACATGACTGTGTCTCGCTATCTCAAAAAAACAACAAAAAACCCTGTCCTGTCACACAAATTCAGAAGTACCTCTTCTTCCCAACAAAACATCTAAGGAATCAGAATGTCTAAGGCAGCTCCTCAGTATACCAGAACCCAGCAAAATGACTTTGTCTTACAGTTATAATGCCTCATTACAGCCACTATCAACAGATCCCATGACAACAACTGCACTTGTGTCCCTGTTTCTGAAAGGTGTAGAGTCTGTTGCCACAGTAAAGCACTTTGTGCCTGTGGCTAGGCTGCTGTTCGGTATCAGAACCCAGAATAGGTGCCTGTGGTTATGATGAACCAACCACTGTTAACTTTGAAATTCAGGGGAACTGTAATAGATGATTTTTTGGCTTTGATAGTCTGTTACTACTGCGACATGAGAAAACAACTGCTGCTGCCCAGAGTGCCAGTTTCATGTTATGACTTGTTTCTGAGAGCTAGGGATGAAATTGTCTGGTTACCATGGTTGGCAGGAATACAAGAGAAGAATCTGGGTCAAGAAATGGTATATTTGGACAGACAGATTTCAAACATAGTTCTCCTCCTAGCAGAGTTGCCAGCTGTGGGTTAGGAAATTCCTGGAGATTTGAGGTGGGGCCTGGGAAGGGCAGGGTTTGGGGAAGGACCTCAGCACAGTATAATGCTTTAGAGGCTACCCTCCATTTCCACCAGAGGAACAGATCTCTGTCATCTGGAGGTCAGTTTCTAATTCCAGAGGATTCGCAGGCCCCATCTGGAGTTTGACAGCCTTAACTTCTAGCAATAATGTTTGATAGGTACAAATAAAATATTGAGACTGTTTTTCAGTGCTGGTCTGTGTTCCCTCAGAAAGGCTATATGTGACAGAACATCCCAGATAGTTATAGGGATGACAAATTCCTGACCTAGTTTGGTGAACTTTGTTACAATTCTGCCCTGGGTCAGTGTGTTCTCACAGGAATGAAGCTTTATTACTAAAGATTAAACTAGAGCACATACTTGGAAAATAGCTATCATACTCAAAAGATAAAGATCTATGGAACTAAAATGAAACAGAAGCCTAGCTAAGTTACACTGCAAGATGGTTACCTTAGCTGAAGCCCCCCCCCCATTCTGCCCCATTATAGAGGAGGGCAAGGCTCACCGGTCACAGCATCTGGGTGAAGTATTTGAACCCAGAACAAAGAAAGATTTCACCTTTTAAAACTTTTACCTGCTTATCTGAACCTCCCTCCAATCCCAAGTTAGGAATCCTGCCCCTTGTGGGAGATACTCTGCCAATGAGGTCCTGTGACATGTAGCCAGTGGCTGTGTCACAGACAGTGGCTAGAAAGGTTCATTTAATGGCTGCCACCACTCTGGTATGGGTCTCCGTGGCAGGGCTCAGAGCACCCACTCTACCCCTTTTTACATTACTTTTACAACAGGTTTCTCCTTGTATGTGACCAAATGAGGCATGAGGACCCAGGCAAAATAACAACTTGTTTTATTAAGAGATTTAACAACAACTTTAGATCAATAACAAGTAGGAAAAATGAGCAAAGCAAAGGCAGGTAAATCAGTAAAATAATAAATCCTAACACGTCTGTCTACACAGTCCTAGCCTTTCCTAGGTACCTGTTCAGTCTAACTCAACCCTTTTTGGATGAGGGATCCCTCTGTCTGCGACACCTTCACCAGCCCTACTCCCTGAGAGAGAACATCCTCCCACTCTGGGCAAGGCCTTTTATCTCCTCTTCCCAGGCACCACCTTCTGTTCCCCTACTGGTGTAGTTTTCCCTCCAAAATCTTCTTTTACCCAATCACAGGGTCCAGAGAGACCCTGGGAAATGTAGGCCCTGATGACTACTCTAATTAGGGTTGCCAGGTCCCCCGGGGGGGGGGGCGGGGAAACCCCTGATCAATGGGTCTGTTACACACCAACCCAGATTGGGTCACTGGGATAACCCCACCTCCAAAATGCCGGGATCACAGAAATGTGCCTGGCATGATGACATCACCCAGAAGTGACATCATCATGCTGGGCATGTTTCGGGGGGACTCTCTATCATTTGAGGGAAAACTCTATGGTTTTCTCTTGAATGATAGTGGTCCCGCCCCCAATGTGCCTGACACAATGATGTCACTTCCGGGTGACATCATTGTGGCATGTGCATGTTGCATGTGCCGAAGATCTCCAGGATGGGGCATGGAACTCCCCCGCTAAAATTAAGGTAAGACTTGGCAACCCTAACTCTAATACAGACTTCCTTGGAGCCACTAGTCCTCCCCAGAGCCTGTAGGCCACACCACTATAGGCCTGTGATCATGACAGGCTCTCTCCCCAGTCAGGTTTTTATGATGCCCTCTCATCAGCTCCTTTGGCAGGTAGGCCAAAGAGCTGGCTTTCCAGCTGAAATCAAGTTTCTGTTTTCTCTGGCCGATTTCCCACAAGCGCTGCTCTGTGCTTACTCTCCCCGTTGCTCCAATGGTACGTGTCAATTTCACACTAAGTGCTGTGCATTTTGCCCCACAGCTTCACGTGATTTTCCCCTTGTCTGCTCAATCCTGTTTTTTGAGGATTGAGTATGTTATGTATGCGGGCCGCCACCAGGGGCCCGTGGCCTTAGAACAATAGAACTGTAGGATCCTAGTCAACCCAGTATCCACCAATAGAACCTTTGGCGGGAAATTCAAAACCTCCAATGGGACTATGGGGGTACCGGGTGTGTGTGTATATAGTTGGCCTTGCAGGGTCGTTTTGCATGCTTGTTGTAAAGTACCAATAAACACGTCATACTGCATGTCATTGTCCGAGTCCTCCATGCATTGAACCCAGTACTTTACAGAGTAGATGTGGGGAAAATCGCTCGAAGCTCCAGGCAAAATGCAGCCACGCAGCACTTAGTGTGAAATTGACACGTACCTTCGGGGCAAAAGGGAAGAGCGAGCACGGAGCAGTGCTTGTGGGAAATCGGCCCGACTCTTCCCTCTTGGGAAAATAAATAGTTGCCATGGTTTCAAGGTCTTCAGTCATAACAGACTTTGCGTTGAAATACATTCAAAATCTCAGAAGGTTGGACAACTGCCATTTATTTTGGGGTTATAAATGCAAAGTGATTTGTTGGTCAGGGTTCCATATCTATGGCAAATTTAATATGTGAATGCAGCATGGAAGATTTGGTCAGAAATTCTGGCTAAAGTTTCCAACAGGGATGTGCAGTGGAAGAAAGGTATTTTTCAGATTCAGATATATTGGAGATGATGGATGGATGGACAGATATATAGATGATAGATAGTGTCTGGTTCTGGTTGTATCAGTATATTAATTTTTGGTTAGTTGTTAATCTGTTTGATTTTATTGTAAACCACTTTGAGCAAGAAGGAGAAGTGGTATAGAAATATAAATGAATTTAGAGAGCAGTCCTATACAGGTCTACTCAAAAGCAAGTCCAACTTAATTGGGCTTACTCCCTGGAGAGTGTTTATAGGTTTGCAGTCTTATTCTCCTTTTCTCTCTTGCTAGGTTAAAAAAAGCTGATCAGCAAGTTTTAAAGAAAGGTTCGTATGCACGGTGTATTGGATTAAAGCCAGAAAGTTTAATACTAGCTCTCAAGTGACATCTAATATAAGATACATTTCAAAGACATTTTAGAGTAAGATTTATAGGTAAAGGTTTCTTAAAAAAATAAATAAACTTTTCTTTAAAAAAATATAAAAAAATCAGGATTTTGGCAGTATACCAAGAGGGCATTGCTACTTAATTATCATGGCTCCTACCAGCATGTTCTGTCAATATTGTGATGATCACCTCTATTTAGTAAATAGGTCACGATTCATTTGCAGTTCTAGCAAAGATTTGCATGTCAGACACTTCCATTTATGCAGGAATTCTCTAGAGTAGGAAGCCCATGAAAATCTGTGCTGACATCATCAGATGTCTGTAGTGAAACTTTTGAGATACTTTAATAACTTTAGAGAGTTAACAAGCATTTGTCCAACCTCAACTATAGTGAAAACACTTCCTCCAAAGCAGCCCCACTGACACAGCCATGGCCAGAGCTGCTTTACAGGATGTGTGTGTGTGTTTCAGTATCAGGAATATCCACCAGTACAATAACTACTCAAAACCCCAAGAAAAAATTCCTGTTTTTTTAAATATAGTTATAAATAATCCAAATGAGAAATCAACATTGGTTGGTATGGTAATAATGTTTAAATCTTTCAAGCAGTTATTACGCCACCTGGCTTAGAGTACAAGAAGGGGACAGTGTGGAGAGGATGAGACAGTAGATGTGCAACTGACAAGGACATTTTCCAGTCTTCAAAATTACAGACAAATCTTGCCACTCAAGCCAGTCACACTGATGTATACTGTTCCCAACTGTTACCTTATTCAATACCAGGGAGGGCTTGACTCTGTATTTGCAATTTATTTATTTATTTATTATTAAATTTATATCCTGCCCTCCCCACCATATGGTGGGCTCAGGGTGGCTAACAACATAAATAACAACATAAATATACATTAAAACTCCATAACACACATAAATAAGATCAATTAAAATTACAGTATATGTTGAATTCTATATGTTGCTTTTGCTTGTGTAGCGCTGTCCTCTGTTGCAGAAGAAGAAGAAGAAGAAGAGGAGGAGGAGGAGGAGGAGGAGGAGGAGGAGGAGATTGGATTTATATTGGATTTATAACCCACCCTTCACTACCCAAAGGAGTCTCAGAGCAGCTTACAAACTCTTTTCCCCTCCCCTCCCCACAACAGACACCCTATGAAGTAGGTGGCTCTGAGAGAGCTCTGATAGGAACTGCTCTTTTTCAAGAACAGCTGTGCCAGAACTATGGCTTGCCCAAGGTCATCCAGCAGGTGCTAGTGGAGGAGTGGGGAATAAAACCTGGTTCTCCCGGATTAGAGTCCGCGCACTTAAAGACTACAGCAAACTGTGATGCAGAGCATGTTCTTTCAGTGCTCAGTGCTTCTGTTAAAGGAAGACCAACATTTTTCAATAATCAGAAACTGCAGAGGCATGCCTCCATAGTGGACAAAGAGTGGCCTAAGTGGAAGAACAGTCTTGTCAATAAAACCTGTTTTTATTCTGTTCTCTGTGGGGCTACACCTAGTAAAGGATCATTCATACTCAGATATACAGACAGACAGCACTACGGACTAGTGGGAGATTGAGACAAATGCTCTGCCAGGCCACCTTCTGGGTGCCAGGCTGTTTGCCATGCTGTCATCTTTCAGTTATGTGTAGGCTGTACGACTAGTACAAAGAAATACAGACAGACTTATAGTGCAGTCCTATGACCACTCTCTTGGGACTTGCTTCTTAGTAGAAGTAGGGAACAAACCTAAGCACATCTACTCAAAAGTAAGTCCAATTTTATTCAGTGGGGCTTAATACCAAGAAAGTGCTCTTAATATTGCAGACTTTAGGGCATACCATCTAAAGTGGAAGAGATCAGGGTTGAAGATCTGAGGTCTTTTCTTAAAGCCAGTATGGGGTGGGAAAATGATTGTGGCAACAGTCCAAGGGTGTGTGTGTGAGTGTGTTAAGGGGCGCTGTCCTTGAGGATTTCCTATAACCATGGAATGAAAGAGAAGTTATAGATGTAAGTGGTGTTTCCATTGAAACTAGCAGGAACAAATGCTGAGATGAATAATTAAAAAGAATAGCTTTAATAACACGTTTAATGAAACCAAATCAAGGGTGTTTTGTTTTGTTTTTTTAAAAAAACCTACTGAAAAAGAACATTCTTTTGTTCATATTCTTATTCAGTGTTGCAGCCTCTTCGTTACCTAACACTACAGGCCAAAATACATGTGCTTTAATTACAGCTCTCAAATGAAAAATGGTAATGTGCAAGATAACCCCCTTTGGGACTTTTGTGCTCTTGCAAGTCTTTGCTGTTTTTCCTATAATAAATGTTTATTAGTGAAATAGTTTTATTCTTCTGGATCTCTCTATATTATTCAGCCTAATGTATCAGATATAGCAAAAAGGATATAAAAATCAGAAGATCTGACACAGGATGAAGACAGATGTATGTATATTGGGGCTAGTCAGGTACTTGCTTTTCTGCATTTAGTTCAAATATATCTTTTACTCTAGTAGGTAAAGCTCTGGGGGGGGAAATGGGTTTGTAAGTTTGTGGCAGTCACTGGTGGAAGATGAGCTGACCAAAATAACACATGTGCATCAAGAAACCATCTCTCCACAGTCTCCAGAGCAGGTTTGCAATTAAATAAACTTCTCTTTTGTAAAGGTGAAAGATTTTGTTTAAAGAGATACACATTTAGACAGTATGAAAAAAGTTAAAAGATGGGCAACCTATGTGACACAGAGGAGAAGGGCAAGATTATGGCTGAACCAAGAATCAGTTTGCTGGCAGGCAAATTCATCTGGCAATCTGTTTTGCTGGGAGGAAGTTGATCTTACACTCTGGTTGAAGAACTTGCTCCTTTTTAAAGTAGCCCCATTCACATGTTACAGTGAACACATGCACAGCCGGCACATACAGCTGTTTGTAAGAAAGAGACAGTATGCATTCACTTTCCAGATGAAACTAAGGACCAATGCCTGCATAAATGTCAGTTTCAACCACACATTCAGCCGTACATGTGTTGAATGTAAGGTGAGAATTACTCAACACTCATATAAAGAAAAAAATAATGAGTATTCTGTACATGGATTGTAACTTGTGAACCAGTCTCTTCTCTTCACCCATAGCAGCCTGAATACTCCGGCTACTGTGAGCTTGGAAGACTAAGCAGGCTTGGGCATGGTCAATTGGATGGGAGACCACCAAGGAAACAAGGGTTGCTATGCTATGCATGTAAACAGCCTCTGCTCATCTCTTGTCTTGAAAACTCCATGAAGTGTCGCCGTGAGTCACTTGCGACTTGACAACACTTAATTATTATTATAGATAACAATGCTGAACATCTTGATACTGTTGCTTAGTTTTAATTGCAATGGTAGATAAATATGGTTCCTTGTCTTTTCTTTTCTCCTCAAGGCAAATGGCAGCTTAGGAGTGGGAAATGAAAGGTCAGGAAAATAGCATGGGGACCCACCATGCAGTGGCCCCAGTCTGAACTGCCTCTTGCAATTACTATTTGAACAAAAAACATGCAAGATCCATTGTCCTATCTAGTTTGGCCCTAAAGAGACAGTGATCCTTATGGCCAGAGTATATTAAGCTTCATAATTAAGCAGAGATATGACCTAGTTGTCTCCAGACTAAGTCCAGCACAGTAACCATTCCACCACAAGGCTTCCCAGCCATAAGCATGACGTGTACTCTCATGCAAAAGTGGCAGCATTCATTTTGTTTTCCCATGCATTGCATCTGTGTGCATTTGCCTTGGCACTCTACAAATGAAGACATGAGACACTAAACATGGGTTCAGCTAGTTTATTTATTTCACTGCATTCAACTGATGTTAATGGCTGATCTACACCAGTTTGGTTTAGTGGTTAAGAGTGGCAGACTCTAATCTGGAGAACCAGGTCTGATTCCCCTCTCCTCTACATGCAGCTACTGGGTGACCTTGGGTCAGTCAAAAGTTCTCTCAGAGCTGTTCTCTCAAGGGCAGTTCTTGCAGAGGTCTCTAAACCCCACCTGCCTCACAGAGTGTCTGTTATGGGGAGGGGACGGCAGAGAAAGGGAAAGGAGATTGTAAGCCGCTCTGAGACTCCGAGTGAAGGGTGGGGTATAAATCCAATCTCTTCCTCCTTCTTCCAAAAATCAGATGATTTTGAGGATGGGCTGCACTAGGCATCCTTCTGGACAGATCCACCACATCTCCAAACTCAGCTGGTGTTTAATGCTAGCCTTGTTTATCACCACCTGCACATCCCTGTGTACAGAGAGGTGCCAAGCTTCATTCCGATCCCCTGATATGCCACAAGGCTACTACCAGTTTTAAAAGATGCCACTCACCACTAAGGCACTCCTTCACAGTGCACCCAGCCACAAGGCATGTGATGGCCTGTTCTGGACACATCTGCCATGATCCAGATGTCGTAGGGTGTATCCAAAGCAATCCACCCTATTCCTGCAAACGAGTTGTGTTCTTACCAATTATAAAACCAGGCCTATTTAATGGTGGTGGTGGGGAGCATTCCACAGAATCAGCATGGAGGAGGCAAAAAAGCGGTTTCTGGCACAGCCAATGTCTAAGAATCCCAAAAATTCCTGCTCATCCCTATATAGCAACCAGCTAATCTCATGCTGCACCTTGGGAGAGTGGGTGGGTGGGTAGGTGGGTCAGCCACAGTGAGAAGGCTGGAAGTGAGAAGGAGCAGCAGGGCAAAGCAGCCGCCCGCCCTCCTGTGATTGGCTGCTGCTTTCTCTGCAGCCAATAGATCCTCATGTTTCATTTGAAGTAAATTGGAGGCCAGGGTGAATCAAACCACAGCATAATTTGCTGTGACTCTCACTTATAGGGTAAATAAAAATTTTATTTTGGATGAGTTAAAATAATTAAGAAGCAAATCAGAGCTAGATGAAAATGGCTATGTGAACATGCCACTGATTTGCTCACTGAGACAATGGTGAAGTTATCCAGGCCAGATGATTTCTAATTCTCATTGTCATATGAGCAAGGATTGGCGCGTCCTGATTTGCACAAGATGACAAATCAGACTTTTTTGTCTTCACAAAGTTAATATTTGTTCAGTGAAAGTTTCCAGCCAAACTTCAGTGCAACCTCTTGTAGACAATTTACTAGTATAATAGGCATTTCCTATGGAAGTAAGATTCTTATGGAAAAGATTCTATTGTGCTAGATTTTTCACACTGTAAAATCAACTGTTTTTAAGCATTTTCATTGAAAAGAAAGAATAAAAGGCTGAGAGAGGGAAAGTGTTCTGCTGCGATGTTTTTCCAAGACATTTTCTTTTCTCTTTCTGTGTATCTTGAGATATGCTTAATAGGAACTCTTCTTCTGTTCCCATTCTGCAAGCAAAACTTTGGTCCATGAAAACTTTTTTTTGCATAAAAACTTTAAAATGTCTAGTAGCATCTCTAGCACTAGGATGGGGGGTTGACACCTAGGAATATACTTTGCAAACACTACACACAGAGAGGGAGAATAATCATAACAAAAATATCATTTCCTTTTCCTTTCTTTCCATAATTCATGGCTTCTAAGTTATTTTAAAAAGAAGCCTTCAAGAAAAGAGCAGGCATCACATAAATGTTAGAAATATTGTACTGATGGAAAGAGTGCAAGCACACAAATGTATATATGTTATATACCATTATAAATTTTGGAATACACAGGAATAAATGTATATTCTGGCAGTTCACCAACCACATCAGTGTTGCAATATACTTTTCTATCAGTTGAATCCTTTCTTGTCAACAGAAGCCACTTGACCCACCCATTTTTCTTTTAAATTTCTGGACATCTCATGTTTATGAACATTCCAAAACAGCTCCGTAACCAAAACAGCTAATGGCTAGAAATCAGAGTTCTTATTGCCAATAGCTAATTGAACTTTCACAGAATTCATTCAAGGCTTTCAGTTTTCCCCTTTGTTTACTTGTCAGCATTCCATGTTTTGATGTGATACTTCATTCTGTTAACTATGTGAACAGAAATGTCTCTAATCTTTGAGGAAAAAATGGCATAATGACATATGTATGGGCAAAATAAATCAAAGAAATCATCATGGTATGCTATTTATAATCATAACCACTTCACTGATTGCTTCCCATAGACAATTTCATATTTTCTTTTGAAAATACTTTGTTTTAAATAAAACAAAGAAAGCAGCTGTAAAGTATCTGATTATTCCCCAGTTGATCTCCAAAACTTCACATTCTGAGTACTTTGCAGCTTGAGATGATATCAGATGTCACTATGTAGTATGATGTAACAAGATAACACTATTAAAATACTAATGGTGTTTTAATGTTCATTGGCAGAAAAGAACCTGCACAGATGCCTTTCCTTCACTACTGGTTATGGTACATTCCTTTTGTGCCAGACCTATGAGAAATCATGGCTGATTCACTCAAATGCTTTCTCTGGATAACAAGGGTTCTGATTTTCATGGTGACTCAGATGCCAAATGTGAGTTGGTCATTTTCTGAAGAGGCTTTGTTCCATGTTGATATCCTCATGCACATATTAAACATTGGCACATGATGGGTGAAATGCAGTCAGGTAAATCAGCCTTGATTTGGCACCATCATTTAGGTTGATGGTGCTTATTTCCAAGGTCTGGTAATGTCAAGAATGTACCTGAGATTTAGGTGAAAGGCTACAGCTATTTAGATAGGGGTTGACTCTATTCCAATTAGCTCTCTTTAAGTTATGTGGAATGAACTAAATGTAAAGTTCTGGAGGTCTTGAACTGGGGCCCATGTACCGTACTCTGCACTGGTGTGGTGGGGTTGCCAATAGAGGGTGTGACTTGACAATTCTGCATTGATTTCAGTGCCACCATTAAAGATGGCCACAGTATGCAACTATCTTCTGATTCTACCCTGATTACTGGTACAGACTCGACTGTTCCAAAATTGTTCATTCTTGTTAATGCATTTGATAGCACATCTGCCTGGTGAACCTCCTACCTATTTGGCTGGTAAACACCTTCTTTAGACCACATGTTCTGACAGAAAATTTGCTGCAATATGAGAACTAGTTGAGAGGAAGCAAAATCTGACACTCCACCTCATCCTACTAAGATAACTCTAATGGTGTTCCCCCTTATTTACCCCTGACATTGTTTTTCAAACATGGAGAATAAAATACTGGAGGGAATTTGTAATGGTAGAAAAGATCTGCTCACTTTGCATGAACAGTTGATGGCAGAGCTCTGCATACATTCTTGTGGCACCTATTTTCTTCTAACACCAACCCTTTAGGTAATGAAGCTAATTGCAAAGGAAGCCCTGTAATTCATAGAACTGACAAATAAGGTCAGATTGGTATCAATACACAACCAGCAAATGTATGCCACTTGATTTCAAAATTGCTACAGAAATGACACATCATGAAAATTTTGGTTGGAAGGGGTCAGCAAGGACAGAAAGTACTCTCTAACCCAGCTCTTATTCTTCTGATCCAGAATCTACACCAAATGTGATTATGTTCTGCCAGAATTCAGATTTCTTTGTCCTAGAGTAGTAGTCTTAAACGTCAGGTGGACTGAGGAATCCCTCCTGTTGGGTTGAAGGACTCTATGGCTGTGATCACACATGCTAAATAATCCACTTTCAATCTACTTTCAGTGCACTTTTCAACTGGATTTTACTGTGTGAACTGGCAAAATACAGTTGGAAAGTGCATTGAAAGTGAATTGAAAGTGGATTATTTAGTGTGCGTGAATGCAGCCTTTGTTTGTTGCCTTTTGGAAGGATGTGCTTCATAGATGCCAACCTGCACCATAATGATGTCTTTAGCTAAATAACAAACAGTGAAGTTAAAAAGTTCTAGCCTGGATGGTCCAGGCTAGTCAGATCTTGGAAGATAAGCAGGGTCAGTGTAAGTTAGTACTTGGATGGGAGACCACCAAGGAAGTCCAGGGTTGCAACACAGAAGTAGGCAATAGTAAACCACCTCTGTTTGTCTCTCACCTTGAAAACCCAATGACATGAGAGTCTGAGTTTAGAAGAAGAAGACTGGAACTGAAAGATGGTGGATTAATGCCTGGCTGGCCTGTAAATTTTCAGGATGGTAATCTGCGTGCCTGACTGGTAGAATTTTGAAAATTTAAGGCTGGGGGAAGTCAATTAAATTCAGTAAAAGACAGTTGGGTGAAGAAAGGGTTGAACAGAAGATTGAGGGGAAAAGGCTATTAAGAAAATAAGTCATGGAAGGCTTGGGTTACCAGCACCCAAGAAAAGTAAATGTGATGGGCAGAAATGTCAAGAATAGCAAGAGATCACACTGTCAAATATACAAAAGCCAAAGGAACAAGATAACTGTTTATAATCATGCTAATGTAAATTATAACAATAAACAAATAATAAACAATAATTTATAGTGTGTTGTTTTCATCCATAAATGCATAATTTCATTTTTTCTCATTCATAAATTCAGCAAAGTTTCCGGATTGTAATCTTTGTTTTGGAAGTCTTTTTCCAGAATATCAAATTATCATGATGCATCAATTTCAGAGTGTATAATTCAATATCAGCAATTTATACAAAGTTTCAGAAGACGGGTCACCAGTAACTCATTTAAGTCAGGAGCTCTCTCAGTGTTGTTAGTCTGGGCAGAAATGTAACAGAAACAGAATGGGTGCGTTCAGACGCGCCGTTTGAGCCGTTTTCGGCACGGCTCAGAAACGGCTTTTACCTGCACGTTCATATGCCCAACATCTGCCTACCGTCCCCAGCCGTCGCTTTCTGGAGCAACCCCCCTTTGAAACGGAGTATTTTGACACCACTTACCCAAGTGGTGTTTTCCATGATTCTCCGTTTCAAGCCGCACTTTTCCCTGTCTGATCGCTCCATCCAGCCACTTCCGGGTGCTTCAACCCCCCTCCCCTCTGGGAAGCTGCCTCCAGCTTCCGGTTTTAGTCCGCCATTTTTTCCCCCCTTAGCGGTGTGCGCTTGAGTGGAGCTCCGCTCCTAAGTTAAATGAAAAAAAGCTTCACTGGTGCCTAATTTAGGCATTTAGACGAGTCCGGGATCTCGGGGAGGCCATTTTCGGGGAGACAATGTAAAAGGAGTCTTCATTTAAACTTTAAAGGGACCAGTTAAGATCGCTCTTCTGCGCACGCGCCAAACTTCCTGTTTGGGAGAGGGCTGCCTGTGCGCATGCTCAAATGAGAGGGGAAACCCCCCCCACCTGCAGGAGGACGGCAGGGAGCTCCGAAGGAGGGAAGGAGGAGGTGAGTGTGATCGCGATTCTCCAGTTTAAAAAAAAAATGCATCGTGCCGGAGCAGTTTAAACCGCTCCAGCACGCTGTCTAAACGCACCAATGATTACTCTGTGTAAGCAGCGTATTTACAGGAACAGTTGTTATAGTTAGTGTTCCATTTTTAATTTGTATTATTTATTCTTGGCTTAGTATATACATTAATCTGAAATTTGTTCTGTTATTTAAATCTTAATAATTTTTTTTTTAAAAATCAAACCCTATATCTAGCATGATTATATTGATTACAATGTTACTGCGTCCTGAGGGTACATTTGGAATAAAGGAATAAGGTTGCGAAGAGAAAAATGTCCTGTCCCTTTAATAGATGCTTCATGTGGGGAAATGAGGAGCTGGAGCTTTTCATGAAATGGAGGTATGCAATATCACCTGGTAAATAACACCCCTTAAGCCTCTGTTGGCAACCCTATAAAGGAACAGAAACCTCAAGTAGTGGTAGTAACCCAAACAGACTCGTGATCACACACACTAAATAATCCACTTTCAATCCACTTTCAGTGCATTTTCCAACTGGATTTTACTGTGTGAACTGGCAAGATCCAGTTGGAAAGTACATTGAAAGTGGATTGAAAATGGATTATTTAGTGTGTGTGACCGCAGCCCTTTTTATGTCACAGATGCTTCCTGCCTCTCTTTATATGCACTCTATGAAGATCAACAGGATGATGAGGCAAGGTCACTCAGTGCTCAAGAGGATTCTTCTATAGCTCTTAATGCTTGTCTTGTTCCATGGTATAGTACAGATCCTGGTGCTTGGCTTGTGTTTCCTGATATTTTTTGATGTGCTGCATGTTGTCCTGAGCATGACATAGTAAGGTCCTCTGGTTCCCTGACATGCTGTTGCATTGCTTTCATGTCATGTGACTTTCTGCCATATGTTTGCAGATCAGTGAGTCCCATCCTCAGCAGGTCTTGGGACTGGATAGGTTGAAGGCCACTGTTCTAGAACAAGGTCAAGCTATGTGAATGGCTAGATCATAGCAACTTACTTGAAATTGCACAAGCTGGTTTCACACCTGGGCACCCTACTATTGATCATTGCTTGGTCCTAGATTATTTTATTTTTAAATATATGAAACATTGGAAGAATACCTTGTACGCGGCCTTTGTGGACCTCAAGGTGGCCTTCGACTCTGTCTCTAGGGGAAGGCTTTGGGCCAAATTGGCTGACATGGGTATCGATAGGCTATTGCTTCTGTTAATTAAACTGCATGAAAATAATAACATCCAAATAAGACTCACACAAGATGGGAAATTGTCAAAAAGAATTCCAGTGCAAAAAGGAGTCAGACAAGGTTGCCTTTTGGCTCCCTTCTTATTTAACATCTATGTTAAACTCTTTAATCACATGCCTTCATTCAATTGACAGTCATGCTCCCTCATTCTCAGATAGCAGAAAGGTTCCAATCTTAATGTATGCCGATGATGCTGTTCTTTTATCCCAGACAAGGGCCGAGGACAGACTGGCAATTTGCCGCGGGATGGGACCCGGGCTGACAACGACTCAATATCGGATTAAATGGAATGTTCACACAGGCACATCTGCCTGGCGTCACCCACCCGTAGCCTACCGGTGCTCTCGCACTTCACTGCCGGATTAAAAAAACACCTGATAAAAGCCGACGCAAATCTTGAAAGCCTGCGTTTGTCGCGCGTTTCTCCACTTCCGGGGAGTCTGAACGCGCAGCCAAAAAGCCGGGAGCAACCCGCGTTGGGCATGAGGCAGCAGCGGTGTGATTGGCTGCGCTCCGCTCCACTGCCCAATGTGGTGCCGGCGTTGCAGGGCAAAAAAAAAAATCGCCAAAATGCGCTTATGCGCACATACGCCCACAGCCGAAATAATGGGGAAACAGCGAATATAGCGCGCCTCCGGCGTGGCAGTCTGAACGCTCCCACGCGCCTCCGTCCAGTATCTTCCGGCAGAGGCCCCCGCTGTGTGGACGGGAAAACCCGGTATCGTTTACTCCGGGGTTTTTTTGCTGCGACTCGATACCGGGGCAAATTGCCAGTCTGTCCTGGGCCAAGGATTGGCCTGAAGCGAGCCCTGATAAAATTTAAAGAGCAATGTGACACCGAATTACTATCTATTAATTTTGCTAAAACTAAAACTGTCCATTTTGGTAACTCATTCAGGAAGTTCAGTTGGAATATTAAAGAAAATGCCATAGATAAAGTTAAGAACTTTCAATACTTAGGCATTACCTTTTCTTAGAATTCCAAATTCTCAAAGCACATGTGTCCTCATCAGTTGGAATATTAAAGGAAATGCCATAAATAAAGTTAAGAACTTTCAATACTTAGGCATTACCTTTTCTTAGAATTCCAAATTCTCAGCACATCTGTCCTCATCAGCTAACCTGGCAGAGAGAAGTGCAAATGCCATTCTTAGATTATTTAGAAGGAAAGGTGCAGGCTTTCTCCCCATGGCCTTAAAAACCTTTCCAGGCAAAATCATTGACTCAACTCCTATATGGCTCACAAATTGGACTTTCTGCCAATCTAAAGACCCTTGAAAGGGTTCAGTCTAAATTTCTTAGATCTCTATTTGGCATTCCTAGAAGCACTTCTATTGTAACACTTAGGCAAGAGGCTGGGCTACTCAGAGTTGAAGCAAATGTCTGGGAGCAGGCTATTACACTCTGGCTAAAAATTCATTACAACCCGAAGGGTTTAGTACCTTACCTTTTAGCCTCAGATCCTTGCCTTGCCTGGTCCACACAAATTCTTAATAAGTTAAATCAGATTGGCCTATTCCCAGAAGATTTCTTCTATGGAAGCCTATATAAGGCAAGAACCGTTGTAGCGCAGAGGCTTCATGATATTGAATTACAAAATGAAGAAACTTCGTTACCCAAGAACTTCAGAAATATAAAATCTTAGCCTAATTTTACTGCTGCCCCTTATTTATTTAACATTACCTATGAACCCTATAGATGGGTCTTTTCCAGAGCGCATTTTGAGGCACTCCCTTCCGCTGTACTGCAAGGTAAATTCACTAGCGTTCCAATACATGAACGTATATGCCCATGCATGGCTAATATGGTGGAATCAATTACTCATGTCCTCCTGTTCTGCAGATTCTATCAGGAGGAATGAGATCATCTTATACCACCCCTTTTGTCTAGATTTAGCCCTCTGCAGTCTTATCTTGACTTTAGGCCAGAAGTCCTTTGTAAATACCTCTTAGAAGACGTTCAGAGCTCAGTGACTTATGCTGTGGCAAAATTTTGTTGCTTAGCTTATTATTATTATTTATAACTTATTTTAGCTGAAAAAATTGTGTGAGTCTCTTATTAACATTATTTTATTTTACTAATTTTATTAATTTTCTCTTGTTAATGTTTTATACTATTCTTATGTTATTACTGTTTTAATCCTTCTTATATCAGAATTGTACTGTTTTACGGGCTCTTGCTGTAATAAATTAGATCGATCGATCTAAAACAAGGTCTGTTAATATTTGGATCATCATTTACAATCACACATTAATCGACCACATTCACATCTAAAGCTAAGACATGGTAGCTTCTTTAGGAATATGAATATTATAATGAATACAAGAGGCGGGACCCGCGATATTCGCGGGGGCGGCCCGCCCAGCCTCCCCCTCCCACCCACCCACCCACCCAAACAGCAGGGCGGCGGCGGCGGCGGCAGCGGCGGGAGGCCGGCCGGCCGGCCTGCCCAGCCTCCCCTCCCACCCAAACAAACAGCAGGGCGGTGGCGGGAGGCCGGCCGGTCGGCCGCCCAGCCTCCCCCTCCCACCCACCCACCCACCCAAGCAGCAGGGCGGCGGCGGCGGCGGCGGGAGGCCGGCCGGCCGGCCCGCCCAGCCTCCCCCTCCCACCCACCCACCCACCCAAACAGCAGGGCGGCGGCGGTGGCAGCGGGAGGCCGGCCGGCCGGCCTGCCCAGCCTCTCCCTCCCTCCCACCCACCCACTCACCCACCCACCCACCCACCCACCCAAACAGCAGGGCGGCGTCGGTGGCGTCGGGAGGCCGGCCGGCCGGCCCGCCCAGCCTCCCCCTCCCACCCACCCAAACAAACAGCAGGGCGGCGGCGGCAGCGGTGGGGGGGAGGCCGGCCGAAGCCTCCCTCCCTCCCTTTCAAGCGGCGTGGCGGGGGGAAGCCGGCCGGCTGGCCCGCCGGCCGCCAAGCTTCATCCTCTCTCCCCAGCGGCGGGGCCAGCTGCTCGCCAAGCCTCCCTCTTCCTCCCTCCCCAGCAGCAGAGGTGAGGCCGGCTGGCCTGCCAAGCCTTCTCCCGCCCTCCCAGCCTTTGGCGGCAACGGCCAGTTTTAGAGCGTTCCCTGCGCATGTGCAGGGAGGGCTCTTTTACTTTTTGGGGGATTTAGATATCCCCTTATATTTTTTTTTACTTTTTAGATTTTTCTGCACACGTGGGGACTGCCCCACGTGCGCAGGAAAATCTCCCTGCCCCCCAGGTGCCCCCGATGTGCGGATTTAGATATCCGCACAGGGGGGGCAACTTGGGAATTAGATATATAGATTATTATGATTCTCAATTATGCCTAATGCTGGTAAGCTGTGTTGTAGCTGGGTACTGCCCTCCATTCTCCTTGACTTTAGTGTAATATTAAAATAGGCTATGGCTTTTACATTAGCTTTTCCTAATTGTCTATTCAACACACAATAAAGAAATGTCATATGGTACTTGAAGAATGCAAGAGGGAATTTGTATTTACATTTCCCCTTTGTATTATCTCAGATTGCACATTGGTTGTTACAACTGTATTATCCTGAACACTCATACGTACACAGATTCATATATATCTTATGAATCTATCAAGGCAGTTGTTTCAAAACAATATGCTACAAGGAGGAGAAGCTGATGCAGCCAATATTAACTCTCTGGCACATGTAATCTTGCAGAAAGCAGAAATTTGTTGTGCTTACATTACACTTTAGGTATAAATGCAACATGAGAAGTTCCCTTCAGATTCATTCTTTTTTTCCTTTTTTTGGTGATTGTGTGTGTGTGTGTGTGCCTGGAAGTCATGGTTGACTTCTGGTGACCCCAGTGGGGTTTGGAGGTTTCAGAGAGGTGGCTTGCTATTGCCTGCCTCTGTGTCCCAGCCCTGGTATTCCCTGCAGCTCTCCCTTCCAAGTACTTGCCAGGGTCAGCCCTGCTTAGCGTCTGAGTTCTGACGAGATCGGGCTTGCCTGGGCTAGTCAGGTCAGGGCCTTCAGATTCATTCTTAATAATTCTTAATAAACTCAGGGATGAGAGCATTAAAAAAAAACACCTTAGTTTGATCAAACCAAGAGTCTAGCATTTGATTTCTATCATTTTAATTTCCAGTCAAATGTTTTATTTCTAACAATTGCCAACCAGATGTCTCCCGGAAATTCAACAAGCAAAGCATGAAAGCAACAACTTTTTACTTGTTTTCGTCCCAGCTTAGCTGAATTTAAAAGCTTTGATCAAGTTGGCCTGATCTATTTTGTCTATAGCCAAAGCACCCCCCTCCCTTTTCAGTTTGTACTGGGATATTTACTGGTATATGAATGTGAAATTCCCTTTCACAGCTGCAACTCAAGGTTCCTGCTTAATTTAATGGCTCTGCTAATTGCATGAGGTCTAATGTTTGCTGGAAAAGTTCTCTTTTCCTGTCAGGCAATACCTAGGCCAAAATAGCCAGCTTGATGGTTCTGGTCTTTCACAGCTGCTTGATCTGAACCACTTTCCTTCGCATTTCTCTTTATGTATGACTTTCATAACTCTTTTTCTCATTGGTTGAAAAGACACACTTGCCAGCCAAGATTTAAATTGGTAACAAATAACACAGCCTGCTTGCAGGGTGGGAGATTCTTAAATTTGAATGAATGAATGAATGAATGAATGAATGAATGAATGAATGAATGAGTGTTAAAAGTGAAGGGTAAGAGCTGTTGCCTAAGCTTCTGGAGCTCTTTGAATAGTCCAGCAACATGGCTGCTATAACTACTTCTATTTTGAACTTTACCTGGCAGGTCTTTATTTCTGATCCATGCCTTAAATAAAGGAACTGCCATACATCTAACTTTAGAATCCTACATGGATTTCTTTAAGGTTGCTAGGTCCAAGTTGGGACATTCCTGGAGATTTGAGGGTGGAGTCTGGGGACGTCAGGGTTCAAGGAGAGGACATCAGGGTACAATGCCATAGAGTCCACCTTCCCAAGCAGCCCATTTTCTTAACTGGAACTGTTCTTTATCTTCTGGAGATTAGTTGTAATTTTGCAAGATCTCTAGGTCCCACATGGAGGTTGGAAACTCTAATTTATATGTGGCAATAGACAATGTAGGAAGGTCTCTGTAGTGCATAAAATATCCCATGTTTATTGGGATTATCTACTAGCTTGCCATAGCTAGAAAATTTTGTGGGATGGATCAGTCCCTGCTAAACTGTGTAGGTTAAAGGAAAATCAGTTCTGGAACACTGTAAATATCTGGGACTGCAGAGTTTGGAAGCTCTGAAAAGGGGATCTTATTTTGGTCATTACACCTATTTGAACAGCCACACATAGGCCTGCTTTTGTTTTCATATAAATGTATGCAGGGCTATTTTCGGGTAGGAACGCACAGGAACGGAGTTCTGGCTGGCTTCAGGGTTGGTCACGCCCACTACAGCCAAAACCTCTGCATGCGTGGCTACAGAAGGAAGGCCTGGAGAGCGATACACACCACTGGTGACTCGGAGGCAGGGGGGCGGGGGGGCCCTGTGCCTTTCCCGGCCTGTCCAAGGGCTGGCTTGCCTGGGCTCCCCACAGTCATGGGGCTCCTGGGCAAGCCAAGGGAAGGCATGGGGGTGTGGCCTAATATGCTAATGAGCTGTACTGTGAGGGGTGTGGCCTAATATGCTAATGAGTTTCTGCTGTTGGTGTGGCCTATTATGATAATGAGTTCCTGCTGGGCTTTTTCTACAAAAAAAGCCCCAAATGTATGCATTGGATTCATACCAATATGCTCCTTGCTCATTGGTGCAATCATAGATTCTATATTAACCATTTGGCTAACTTCTACCCCTACTACAGTTTGCTGTGTGATTTATTTTATTTTATTTTTAAATAGGGTTTTTTTGCTATGTGTATTGTATATCATCTTTAGTAGAAAGGCAAACACTGAATAAATTGCTTTTATTACTGGTCAAATACTTGGCTTTGGGTGTTTAGGGAAGGGAAAGGAGTTTGTAAGTTGCTCTGAGACTCCGAGTGAAGGGTGGAATATAAATCCAATCTCCTCCTCCTCCTCCTCCTCCTCCTCCTCCTCCTCCTCCTCCTCCTCCTCCTCCTCCTCCTCCTCCTCTTCTTCTTCTTCTTCTTCTTCTTCTTCTTCTTCTTCTTCTTCTTCTTCTTCTTCTTCTTCTTCTTCTTCTTCTTCTTCTTCTTCTTCTTCTTCTTCTTCTTCTTCTTCTTCTTCTTCTGTTTTAGTTTCCCACCCACCATTGTCCGCATGTGTAGCATGCTTCTGCAGAGAATCATGTGCTAACCGTACCAGAAACTGGGTGGATGGAGAGTTCCATCAATCCCTTTTCTGATCCAGAACATCATGCAATGTGGTATGAAGAGCCCTGTCATACAGTCCTTGCATTGATACTCTTAAACCCATCGTTATAATCTGTTAAAAATGTTCACAGTAAGCAAATGCAGGTGGAAGAAAGATAAAAAGACTGCAGAGGAAGCTCATCTCTTCATAAGCACAGTAGATGAAGTTGTTGAGTTTATAGTGTTCTGGCAACCACTGCAGAAGAGCAAAATCTGCCTTTAAACAGCAGGACAAATGTGTAATTGAATCATTCAGGTTAAACTTAAGCAGGTAAAGGGCAACTAAGGCACATATGACTAAGTCATAAAAAAGTGCTACAAATGAGAAGCAGATGGCTGTAGAAAAATATAAACCATCTGGGAGGAAGGAAAACTACAGGCCTGCCAATTCCAAGCATTTGAAAATCATGGGATTGGTAGAGAATTCATTTTTTTCACTATAAAACCAAACATTACTTTTTAATTGCTCCCTGGTTTTACAATGTTTGGGAGGTCCATTTTACAAACTCATTATTATGCTTTATTCTCTTTTAGTTTTGCTTTACATATCCATAGACATATGTTCATAATTTTTACCTAAAGAATCTAGATCTAGAATACAGCCTTAGAGAAAATGGGCATAATGTTCTATACCACTTAACTCTTCCACTTAAGGTTTAAAGAGGACTTGGATGGTGGTGCATAATTCTGGTGAGTGTGTAGGGTTGCCAGGTCCCCAGCATCCCAAACTTTGATTATATTGTGATGGAGCCTGACTACACAATTAGTAGGAGTTCTAGTGGTAATACGTCCATGTACTTCCTCAGGGTATCTGGGACAGTATATAGACAGAATCAGGTGACTTTCAAGAAAGAATAACATGGAAGTTAACAATGTGCAAAATGTAAAATATAGTTGAGCTGTCATTTCCTGATTATTGCCTCTGATCTCTAATTTATATGTGTCATTGTTACCACAATGCATTTAATTGACCCATGGCCATTATGAACAAATTTAAACCATAATCATTTTAATACAGTGATAATCATAATACAAGGAGGGATCCACAGAAATGTCAGGAGAAACTATCAAGTATGTGTCCTACTTGATGATTCTTCGATTTGAACATGTCACCTTGAGGACCTGAGAAAGAGCTCCCAAGCCTGAATCTCAGGGATGGTGCCTGAACTGGCAACCCTATGCAGAACCATAGAGCAATGGTGAATTTCACCTTTTGCTTTCTTTTCCCCTTATATTTATTTAAAATATTTATACCAGACTCTTTTAAACTGGCAGATCTACAAAGCAAATTGAAATCTTCAAATGCAACAAACAGAAACAAGCCCCCAAAGGAACAATTTAGTCTGCACCAATGACACAGTTAACCAATTCCATGAGCTCATCAACATACAACAATCTCCATCTGCAACAGTGTACAGGGAAAATAGGCCTCCTCAAGAAAACATTCTGTTACCTTGGTGTTGCCACCAAGATGATTGCCAGTGGAAGGGGAACCTGAAGCCAGCCTGAATGTCCAGGCAAGTTCATATTTGTTTATTAATTGCATTAGATTTTAAACCACCCTACCCCTGCCAGGACAGGGCTCAGGTCTGGATCCTTAAATTTTTAATGCCATCTGAACTGCTAAGATATCCGATATCCACTAGAATTTACATCAGGGGTGTTGAACTCATTTGTTATGAGGGCTGGATCTGACATAAATGAGACCTTATTAGGCCAGGCCATCTGTGTCATAAAATGTAATGCCAGGTAGCGGAGATATAAACTTTATAAAGGACACAGACAAACACAAAGATTTTTAAAACTTAAATTAAAGCGCACTTAAAACGCCAGCACCCTTGCAATATTTTGTCTATTTAACAGTCTCTGATAACTGACACCTCTTGCTCTGAATTATTGCATCACAATGTCTGTGCTGTAGCAGTCTTGAGAATGCTGTTCAGGTGAGTATCTGTAAGCTGCAAACCAACTTTTTTTTTTTTTAAACTATTTATTATTGGATATATCACATGTTCATACAATTTAAACAAACCAATACATATCCATTTTTCTTTCTCCCTCTCCCCCCCAAACAAGGCTTCCCGCACTGCTCCAACCCCCTTGCTATTTCTCTTATACAATTACATTTACCACTAAACATATTTCTTTTACTAATGGTAACAATTCAAAGATCTGAGTCTCTTTCCACTTCTCCTCAATAGCTGTCAAAACAAATCAAACCACGTTTTACATCCCAATTCTTCAACAAGTATTCTTGAAAGTCTTTCCAGTCTCCGAAAAAGGTTTCGTCTTCTTCATTGTTTAATTTTCTTGTTAATTTGTCCATTTCTGCCATAAACAACGTCTTTTTAATCCATTCCCATGTTTCAGGTACTTTATCTTGTTTCCAACATTGAGCAAAAGTCAGTCTAGCTGCTGTAATCAAGTACCATAGTAGTGTTCTCTTGGCTACATTTATTTCTTCCATTTTAAGACCTAACAATAACATCTGTGGGTCTTTCTTAAAAGTACATTTCAAAATTTTTTGTATCTCATTGTGGATCTCAGTCCAATACTTTACTGCTTTATCACATGTCCACCACACATGGTAAAAAGACCCTTCATGTTTCTTACATTTCCAACATTTGTTAGACATACTTTCATTTATAATAGCAATTTTTTTAGGCGTCATATACCATCTGTACATCATTTTATAACAATTCTCTTTAACATTTACACAAGTTGAAATTTTCATTGACTTTTTCCACAAATATTCCCAAGATGTCATTAATATCTCATTATTAATATTTACCGCCCATTTTATCATTTGCTCTTTTACAATTTCGTCCTCAGTATACCATTTCAATAAAACCTTGTACAGTTTAGAAATCACTTTTTTACCTTTCTCAAGCCATACAGTTTCAATTTCAGTGTTATTTTCTCTAAAACCATATTCTCTTTTATCGGTCTTAAATAAGTCATAAATCTGTCTATACTTCAACCAATCATATTCAAATTCCACATCAAATCTATCTTTTAACACAAAGTTTTTCCCTTCTAATTTTAAAAGACTTTTATAAGGTAGCCAATCTAACCCTTGATTTCTTGAATATGGATTAATCACTTCTGCTGGTACTATCCAAAGTGGTCTTTCTTCTGAGAAGAATTTTCTATATCTCATCCAAGTCTCGAACAGTGATCGTCTTATGAAGTGGTGTTTGAAAAATTTATCTATTTTTACTTTTCCATACCATAAATATGCATGCCATCCAAACTTGTTATCATGCCCTTCTAGAGCCAATAACTTTTTATTTTCTAAATTAATCCACTGTTCCAACCATGTTAAACAGACGGCATCATAATACAGTCTTAAATTTGGTAGTTGTAGACCTCCTCTTTCCTTTGCATCACATAAAATTTTCATTTTAATCCTTGGCTTTCTTCCTGCCCATACAAATTTTGATAGTTCTTTCTGCCACGTATCCAGTATTTTCCTTTGTTTTAATATTGGAATAGCTTGAAATAAAAACATCAAACGCGGCAAAACATTCATTTTTACAGTTGCAATTCTTCCCAATAACGATAGATTCAAGGTATCCCATTTCTTCATGTCTTGTTGAATCCTGTGCCAAACCTTTTCATAGTTATTTTTGAACAAATCAATGTTTTTCTTGGTCAATTCAATTCCTAAATATTTAGTCTTTGTAACTACTTCACATTGAATTTTCTCTTGAAGTTCTGTTTGTCTTTGTTTCGTCATATTTTTGCACATCACTTTGGTTTTACTTTTATTAACGTAGAATCCCGCAACTGATCCAAATTCTTCAATTTTTTCCATCAATTGTGGTATTTTGTCGATTGGATCTTGAATCATAAACATTACATCATCTGCAAATGCCCTGTATTTATATGCAAAACCTTTCACTGTGAGTCCTTCAATGCTGTTATCTTTTCTTATCGCTGTCAATAATATTTCCAATATCCAAATAAACAACAACGGGGATAACGGGCAGCCTTGGCGTGTTCCCTTTTGAACTTGGAAGAAATCTGTTCTTTCTTTATTTATATTCAAAGCTGCTCTCTGTTCTGAGTAAATTGTCACAATCATGTTTAGAAAAGACTGTCCTATATCCATTTTTTCAATAACTTGCAGCATAAACTCCCAATTTAAATTGTCAAAAGCTTTTTCTGCATCTAAAAAGAGGAATCCAACTTCTTTTTCTGGATGTTTGTCATAGTATTCGATTGCATCAATCACCACTCTTAAATTGTCTCTAATCTGTCTATTTGGTAAAAAACCAGCTTGTTCTTCCGCTATAGTATCTTTCAAATATTTTTTCAGTCTTTCCGAAATAATTTTCGCAAATAATTTGTAATCATTATTTAATAGCGATATTGGTCTATAATTCTTTACTTCAGTTAAATCCAAACCTTCTTTGGGTATCAATGAAATATTTGCTTCTTTCCATGAATCTGGGATCCGTTTAGTCTTTCTTATCTCGTTCGACAGAAGTACTAAAATAGGGGTTAGCTCCTCCTTAAATTTCTTATAAAACTTTGCTGTAAAGCCATCTGGACCTGGAGCTTTGCGCAACTTTGCGTCTTCTATTGCCATTGTCACCTCTTCCTTTGTTACTAAACCATTTAATAACTCTTTAATTTGTTTTCCCAGCTCTGGAACTTCAATAGTCTCCAAATATTTCTTAATTTTCTGTTGGTCAATTCCTTTCTTTTTGAACAGTTTGGCGTAGTATTTGAAGAAGACTCTTTTTATACCTTTCAAATTCATAACATCCTTTCCGTCTTCAGTAATTTTACTTATAAAATTCCTTTCTTTTCTATTTTTCAATTGCCACGCTAAAAATTTTCCTGGTATATTTGCACCCTCAAATGCTTTTTGCTGTAATTTCTTCAGATTCCAATATAATTCTCTATTTAGTAGAACATTCAATTGATCCTGCAGAAAGTGGATCTCTTTAATAATCTTTTTCTTCCCTGGCCTTTTCTTTAATTCCTTTTCTTTTTGTCTAATTTTTTCATGAAGGTCGTTTTGTTGTTGCATCCTTTGTTTTTTATCTTTAGAATTCAAAGAGATAAGCAAACCTCTCATTACTGCTTTGTACGTGTCCCATACGACTTGTATATCAGTACCTTTATTTAAATTCAGTTCAAAAAAACTTTTCGTTTCTTTTTTTAAAGTTTCATTAATTAATTTTTGGTCCAATAAGTCCTCATTAATTCTCCAATATAATTGTTTAGGTTTTTCTTTAGATATCCAAAGTAAAGGGTTGTGATCTGAGTTGGTTTTCGGTAAAATTTCTATTTTGTAGGTTTTTTGCGCCATCTCCTCTGACATCCAAATCATATCGATTCTAGAAAAGGAGTTATGTCTGTTAGAATAAAATGTATAATCCTTTGTCTTAGGGTTCCACTTCCTCCAAACGTCTTCTAGTTTCTCTTGCTTCATTAGCTGGAAAAATTTTTTGGCAGCTTTCCAACCGCCTCTCCACTTGCTTTGGACTTTCTGTCCAATACATTGTTCACTGTGCCATTGAAGTCTCCTGCAAGGACTATTTGATCATAATTTAAACAGTCCAACTCTTTAGTCAAATCATTAAAAAAAGTCTCTTTTGCCCCATTGGGTGCATATATATTTACAAGCAATGTCTTTTTTCTATTCATCATTAATTCCACGCCAACATATCTTCCTTCTTTGTCTGAGAAGATTTGTTTAGGTTCCAATTCTTTGGTAATGTATATCACTGTTCCTTTTTTCTTATTAACTGCTGATGAATGAAATTCTTCTCCCAATTTTTTATTAACCAAATATTTATTATCTTGTTTTCTGATGTGTGTTTCTTGCAAACAAATTATGTTACATTTTTGTTTCTCTAGCCAATGATTCACTAATCTTCTTTTGCTTGGTGAATTTAGTCCATTTACGTTCCAAGATAAAAATTTGTAATCCATAGTTGTTTTGAATTAAATATCTTTGAAATCATCAAAGTTGTTCTCTTTGAATCTGTAGATGTCTCCTTCCGTTTTAAGAGTAAATCTCACCGAATTGTATGTAAATGATAATCCATATGGAATCTCCCATCTAAACCTGATACTCATTTCTTTTAACCTATCTGTTAGTTTCTTGAATTTCTTTCTGTCTTGTAAGATCGATCTCGGAATTTCTCTCAAAATTATTATTTTTTTCCCATTAATTTCCAACGGTTGTGTAAATTGCTTCCTGAAAATGTCTTCCTTCATTTTAGTAGTTACAAATTGAACAATCACATCTCTGGGTAATTGCTTTCTCTTGGCATACGCTGAATTTACTCTGTAAATCAGGTCAAAGTCTGGATCCAAGTCTCCAACATCTTCCCCTATGTAAGTTGTCAATGTGTTAATTACTAGGGCCCGTAAATCTTGATCTTCCTCCTCTTCGATTCCTCTCAATCTCAAGTGGTTCTGAGTGGCCCTATATTCCATCATGGACTCCAGTCTTGTATTTTCTGACAGGGTTCTTTTAACTTTCTGTTCCATTTCTTCTGATTTTGTCACCAGACTTTTAACCTCTTTTTTAACTTCTTCTGTATCTTTTTTTATCCCTGCCACTTCTGTTAGTACCAGTTCTTTTAACTGTTCCATATTTTTTTTCTGTACTTGTACTTGTACTTGTTCTATTTGCTCCAGTTGTATTTGCAGCTGTTGTTGCAACTGTTGTTGCAGCTGTGATTCTATTTGCTTTCCCAAACTCTGCACCACTTCAGTCATCCGTTTCTCCATCGCTTCCATGGCAGCCTGCCACTCTTTTTTTCCTTTGCAGTCATTCTTGGACTAGGTGATGAGGCAGCCCTTGGTCTTGACTTCAAATCTGTCTTGAAAGCGAGTTCAGGGCTAATCGATCTTTATATTAGCAATCCTCAAGCCAAATCGCCACCTTTATAACTTCTTCCAGTGCTTTTTCAGCTTAAAAATAACTTTTTAAAATTTAGTCCTCCTCAAAATGGCGGGCGCAATTTCTCTATGATTTTCTGGCTAGAGTAGGCTCCTTCAGAACTTCCTGTTTATCTGTCCGTCACTGTAATCCAACTTCTGGTGCCACACTCTAAAACGTCCGTCTACTTCCGGCACAGCAACATCGAAAACATCCACTCTAGCCTACTTCCTGTATCATAGAATCACAGTCAGTTTCGTTTCTGCTACGCAAAGTTTAGTCTTAGCTGACCACAGGAATGCAAAACAAAGTTACTTTTCAGCCGTTTTCTCTAAAGGAAAGCTTTCTTTTTACTTTTAAATCAAGCGGATTAGTTCATTGAAGCTTTTTACACTTATCCGAACGTTTAGATTTTGCCTTCTTCTTTAAACCGGTAAGCAATTGTTCATTTGTTACCTTGCTTGTAATCTCGGGGTTTCGCAGTGCTTCTTCTGTAACCGATGTTAAGCTTGATGTTAAAGAGGCCGGTAGATGACGGATTTATGCTGAATTCTCAGCCCAGCTGGTATCTGTAGTGCTGATTTGCAACTGCCCTCTTCATGTAGGGAGATCAAGGTGTAAACAAGCCTCCTCCGAGGCTTATCCACACCGATCTCAACCCCCTCTCAGGCTTGGCTGCGTGCTTGCCACTCCCCCGCCTGGGGAGTGCTGCGTTGGGCCAGGTAAAGCCCAAACTGTCGCCAGATACTGCTGTCCACTCTGCTCAAATCGCAAAGTGTGTCAATTCGCCATTTTAACTCCGGCCGGAAGCTCCAGCTGCAAACCAACTTTTTTTTTTTTTTTTTTGTAAAACTCTCTTAAAAAAGAGAGAATTTTATTCTTTTTATAAGAAACAGGAAGGGTAGACAGATGGAGAAAGAAAAAGATGGAGTGAAATTTTTCCTGTTAGTGAGGGTTAGTTTAGGTTAATAACCAATACCAGTTTTGGCATCTATCATGGTTAGAAGATCTTCTTTTTAACTATTGCGAAGTCCAAAATCACTCTGTTAATGCAGTTAGTAAAGTCCATTGGGGTTAATAATTAAACAGCTCCTTCCAGATGTTACACGAACAGTCCTCAAAATATCTTCTTTTTAAATCTCTTCCAGTTATGGATTGAGTCCATTTTAACTTTGAAGTCTTCCGTTCCATCACCACTTTCCCCTGGGCTGCTGTCTTCTTCGCTTGTCCCAGTTTGGAATACTGCATCTTCCTCCCTGCTGGCGTGTCTCTTCAGAAGTTTCTGTCTTTTAAAGATGAAATCCTTCTTCTTTCTTTTCTCTTTTTCCTTAAACTTCTGGCTTTCAAGCTTCCTGGGCTCCATAAACTCTTCGGATGAAATTAGATCTCCAATTTGTCGCTTGTTATGCTCAACATCCCCTTCTACTGGCAGAGTATTCTCTTTTATAAAAGTGGAATAGGCTTTGGAAGCCTCATCCACCTCTTCTTTTAATTTTATCGCTTCACTGCCAGTTAGGGGTGCCAAGACATTTGTCAAGGTAAATCCGAGATCTTCTTTCTCTTCTTCTTTGACGCCCTGGAAACCTAGAATCAAATTCGATTTCTGTTCAATCTCCATCATCTTTCTAGTTGTTTCCGATATCTGTTTCTGTCGACTGATGAGAACACTATCCATTTTAAACAGAGTTTCGTTGATTTTCTGCAATTGTTCCAGCAGGGGGCACAGCATCTCCTTTTCCTGTTGATTGACAGCAAGCTCTTGGGGGGGGCTGTCTGGACCGGAAGTCCCTCCTCTCTTCTCTTCCGGTGTCTGCAGGACTTTTTCCAGTATCGACATTTTGTTTTTTTGTTTACTTTTAAAAAGTTCGTGCCACATCCCCCAGGAAGCTATGATGATCAAAATCTTCCATGCAACCCCAACGGTACTTTCACCAACACTTTTTCTTCTCTCAGCCCCCCTTTGCGCTCCCTTTGTAGATCTTGCTTCTCAAAGGGGGTGGGAACTCCTCCCTCCTCCCAACGCTTCTACGCATGCAGGGGGGCTCCGATTTATGCTTCAAAATAGATCTTCAACTCACGATTCGATGCTACTTCTTCTTTTTATTTTAAGCCATAGCGCTGTCTTCACTCCTGGAATTCGGTGGCGCCGCTAAGTCCCATTACGGGCACGCCGCAGCGGGGCCGATTGGGGCGGGGAGAAAGCCTCAATTTCCCGGCTGTCTGCCGGCAAAGAGGCTACTCCCCAAGCGCCCCCGGTTCGGAGCCTTAACCTAAGGCTCACTAGGGTCTTTCGCACATGCGAAGACCCCCCCTAACTGCGCATGGGCTAACCGCCTCCGGGAGCGTCCCGAGAAGCGGCCGCCATTCGCGACGCCGAAACCGAAACCCGCTGCAAACCAACTTTTGATTTATTGACATTCATTACAGAAACCTCATGCTCAGTGTTCCTAGGCTAGGACATGAAATGGCTGTCCATTGCAACCTTTTGTACATAAGTTGCTTCATGTGCTGATCAAGAACATGAGAAGGCATCCCAACACAGACTGAGGACCATGTGTTTGTCTACAAAACTATACTCTTCCCCAGGGAAATAACTACAACTTCATACAAAGGGAATGTGCTGGGTGAACTTGGTCTGGGGACACACTCTCAGTATAATCCACCTCACTGGCTTGTTGTTATTCCTCCTCTAAAATAGTTCACATTGCTTTCTTACTGAGAAAGACTGGATCATGAGGGCATGAATACAGTGAAAAGGGGGAGGGAACCCAGTTGCACCCAGGACAGCCCTGGTATAAAGAGCCCAACAAAACATACACACACACACACACACAAACACACTGTAGCAAGGAACGCAAAAGCTCATACCTTGAACAAAACTTTGATATCTTAAAGGTACTTGGCGTTTCTCCCATGTGATTGAGGCAACCCAGCAAGCTCTCCCTCATTCCCTCCCTCCCTTCAGGGAGGAGCCTCAGCCAGTGGAAGGAAATAAAGGTTGCCCTTTGTCTCCTGCAGCCTGGCCAGGAAGTGAGCTCTGGCTGTTCCCTCCCTTCCCTGGGAGGAAGAGGGGGAGGAGCCTCAACCAGTTCTCTCAATCACACAGGAGAACTTTGTCTATCTATCTCTCCTGTGCAATCGAAACTGGTAAAGCAAGCTGTGACATGGTGGCAGCAGCAAAACAGCAAATGTAAGTAGGAAACAGCCAGGGCCTTGTGGGCCAGACTGGGGCCCTCCAAGGGCCTGATTTGGCCCGCATGCTGCATGTTTGACACCCCTGGTTTACATGGTACTTAGGACTTGTGTTATTTTATATTGTTGTCTTAAGTGATTTTAACTGTATTGTATTTTATATTGTTGGAACCCATCCTGAGCCCACTTGTGGGGAGGGTGGGATATTAATCCAAATAAATAAATAAACATAATAAATTTATACATAGTTAAAACAATTTAAAACAATAAAAACATAGTGATAGCCTAAAAGAAGGTGCTAAAAGTTCCAGTAGTGCCACTGCCTCATGGGGGGATGGGGAGGGGAGTGCCAGGAGGATGGAACCATTGCTGCCTTCAAAGAAGCACCTTGAGGAACATCTTTGCCTTACAGGCCCTGCAAAACTATACCAAGTCCTTCAGGGCACAGATGTTATTCAGCAGAGAGTTCCATCAGGTTGGAGCCAGGGCAGAAAACATCCTGGCTCTGGTCAAGGATGACCAGATACCTCTTGGGCCGGGGACCACCAGTAGGTTCTGATTTACTGAGCACAATGCTCTTCTGTAATAATACTCTTCTATAATAATGTGGGAATAACTTTTCATAGTAATAAACCCATGTGCCAGTTTGTTTATTATTCTCTGTTAAAAATCTCCTGCCTTTCTTCACAGTTGAAGGCAACTTACAAGATATACAATAAACCCTTCAAATAACCCCCTTCCTCCCAAGAAAATGCCTGCAGCCTACATCCCATCAAAAGATTTGGCAAATAAAATAGCCATGTCTCCAAGATAATAGACATGGCACTGTTGCGTACTGGGTTCGACGTGTAGAGAAGACAGAAGCTACGTGATTAACAGTTCATAGTTTACTGGTACACAACACAACACAAACAACTGGCCAAAACGGCCAACTATATATACAGTCCCTGAGACACACCCACAGGTCCCATTGGAGGGTTTAAACTTCCCACCACAGTTCCTATAGGTGCTAACTAGGAGGCTCAGGATCCTAGTCCCTATTGTTCTTTGGGAGCCAAGCTCTGGTTGCCTACTGCTGGCACCTAGTGGCGGTCAGTGGACATAACAGGCTTCTTGATCAGCTCTTCAGGAATCCCATTCCATCAGGTGGGAGTTTTATGGGAAAAGTATGAGTTCAGGCTAATGGCAGGTGGGCTACCATAACTGGGGGAACAACTAGCAAGTGGCAGTATGGAGACTCCAGTGGCACATGGGAACACATAGGAAGACATGGCTGTTTAGATAAGTGGGTCCTAGGCCATGAAGGTCATAACCAGCAGCTTGAGTTCAACTCAGAAACAAACTTGCAGGCAATGCCGCTGTTTTAAAATAGGCAAAGCATATTCCTGTCTCCTAGCCTCTGACAATAATTGGGCTACCCCATTCTGAACTAGCTGCAGTTCTGAGTTGTCTGCAAGGATAACCCTGCGCAGAGTGCATTACAGTAATCCACCCACAAAGTTACAAAAACATGAATTACTGTGGCCAGGTCAGCTGAATCTAAGAAAAGAGACAGTTGGTGAAACTAGTTGCAGCTTGATAGAAGGTACTTTTGGCCATTACCCCCATCTGCTTTTCAAACAGCAAGGCTGAGTCCATGAGCCATCCCTAGGCTCTTACCTACTCTGAAAATGCTAACATCATTGCATCTGCCACAAGCTTATCCAGACCTCCCAAACCAAGGGGGTGGGCGTCTCATTCTGGGATGGGGGGGACAGGACTAAACCTGGTCCAAACCCACACTTAATAATCTATATTAAATTATTTACATATGAAATTATATTTTTAAAAACATATGCCACCAACAATTAATCATGTGCTTTTAAATATATATATATATATATATTTTCACTCATAATAGTCTAAATCTCAGTCAAAGAAAGAGAGTTCTGTGCAAGGAAAGATGTCATGAACTCCTTAATGAGACATTTTGGGTGCGTTCAGACGTGCCATTTGAGCAGTTTTTGGCACGGCTCAGAAACGGCTTTTACCTGCGCGTTCACACGCCCAACATCTGCCCACCATCCCCAGCCGTCGCTTTCTGGAGCAAACCCTCTGTAAACTGGAGTATTTTGACACCACTTACCCAAGTGGTGTTTTCCTGATTCTCCGTTTCAAGCCGCACTTTTTGCTGTCTGATCGCTCCATCCAGCCACTTCCGGGTGCTTCAACCCCCCTCCCCTCTGGGAAGCTGCCTCCAGCTTCCGGTTTTAGTCCGCCATTTTTTTCCCCTTAGCGGTGTGCACTTGAGCAAAGCTCCGCACTTAAGTTAAATAAAGAAAAGCTTCACTGGTGCCTAGTTTAGGCATTTAGACGAGTCCGGGATCTCGGGGAGGCCATTTTCGAGGAGAAAATGTAAAAAGGAGACTTCATTTAAACTTTAAAGGGACTCTTCTGCGCACGTGCCAAACTTTCTGTTCGGGAGAGGGCTGCCTGTGCGCATGCTCAAAGGAGAGGGGAAACCCCCCCCCACCAGCAGGAGGATGGCGGGGAGCTCCGAAGGAGGAAGTGTGTGATCGCGATTCTCCAGTTTTAAAAAAAACACGCATCATGCCAGAGCAGTTTAAACCGCTCCAGCACGCTGTCTAAACGCAACCTCTGAGTAACTACTTCATTCATGTATGAAAGGAAGTACTTCCTCTCCTCTCTTTTCCTTACAACCACCCAATGGAGCAGGTTAGGTTGAGAGTGTGTGACTGGACTGGCCAAAGGTCAAAAAGTGTGCTTTGTGGCTAAGTGGGATTTGAACTCTGGTCTCCCCAGTCTTAGACCAACAATCTGACAACTACACCACTCACATACTTGATATTCATGTACTTGATACCAAATGCATCTCAGAATCCACAGTAAATCCACAATAAATACTAGCTTTTGTGATACCCAGCCCTGAAATTATGGGAGCATTAGTTTGGTTGAAGTAGAGTCCAGGACTGCAGAATTGTCTCCCTTTCATATTTGGTGGACCAGCTGTATCTCTCTCTCTCCCCGCCCTTCATATATAGAGACAAAAAATATGGCTACTCCCATACCTTTCATTTCTTTTTCTCTAAAGCCGAAAGTCTCAGGATGCAAAAATCACCTTAACTTCCAGCATTTGAGCCACAGTCCTCTGTTCCCCCCAACACATATCACTAAAAACAGAAATATTCTCATCCCCTCCTTTTCTCTTTTTCTGAAGCTGCAAGTCCCAGGCTTTAACTTTGCCTTAACTTTAGGTACATTGTCTGTTTCAGCGATCTACAGGTTGAAAGTAGGGGATTTAGGCAGAATTTACAAAGATGCCAAGGAAAAAATAAGGAAAGGCAATGAGGGGGTGCCCCTGTGTGGCAAATAAATGTCCTGAAGGCCCAGAAAAAGACATTGGAGTTTGCACTCTGTGCAAGTGGAGAGGATGAGACTACACAGTTTAAGCCAAAGCAGTTTCATGATGCAACTTGGCAGTCCGTGGGGGCATAGTCTTCTCCAGGAAATCCAGGAGGGGCTTGAGCTGCATTGCCCCCTGTAGTTTACATCCCTGCTTCAAATATCCTTCCCAACCAGCATTATTCCCATCTTGTCTGAATTTAGCTTCAGCTTGTTTTGCCTTAGCCATTTGGCCGCACCTCCAAGTACTGGTTCAGAGCTAAGTGACATATCTGGAGGCTTGGGCTGCGTTCAGACGGCCAGTCAATCCCGCCATGAGCCCTCCTAAAATTTTATCCTGATTTTTTTATTCCAGCCTAGCATGAACAGACGCCCCCCCCTGAAATAACCTCACCGCGCGTTGTTCCCGCCGTGATTTGTCTACACGGCATCCACCGATCATCAGCTGGTGTGCTGGAATACGAGCCTGGGTTTCTTTAGGAGGGGTGTGTGAAAGATTTCCCCCTCTCTTTCCATACTCCAACAGGACATTCCATGCAGGAGATTCTGCATACTTCAGTTTCTGTTTTGACCCGCGCTTGCAGGGATGGAAAGAATAAGTCCCGGTCCTCCCCCTTGCCATTGCCATCATGATCAATGGAGGGACTATTTTGCAAGTTAGAACAGTCCTTCCCCCTCCATCTCCCATCGCGGTAACGTCTTGTCCCTAAAATAAATAAGCATGAATATTACATTCCTCGTAGCGCTTATTGCTGAATGCGTTTCCTCATTAAAGCGCACACAGGGTTTCAATTTTTTAAAAATCGCACCCCCGTCGGCTCGGTCTGACGTCAGATCGAGCCGACGGGAGCATCGCGTGCTAATGGAGTCACCAGACGGAAGAAAGTCTGCAGTTGTCGCACGGGTAAGCAAAAACCCTACATTGAAACTGCTACTTTTAAAATCAGGATTGGAGGCACAGCAGAACGGGATGCCTACAGGACCGGAATATTTCCCAGATGTTTCTGTCTGGTCGTGCATTTTTGATCCGCAAGGGAGTCGTTCCTATGGCGGATCAAAAGATCCGTCTGAACGCACCCTAGGATAATGAAAAATAGAGCTGGGTGCCATCTGCACATGGATGACATCCAACCCCAAAGCTGCAAATGATCAGTGGCATATAAATATTGAAGAGGATGGGTGAAAGAATAGAACAAAAATTGTGACAGATAGGGTTGCCAACTTCAGATTGGGAAATATATGAAAAGTTTGGAGGTAGATCCTGAGGAGAGCAGGGTCTGGGGAGGGCAAAGACCTCAATAAGGTATAATGTAATAGAGTCTATTTTCCAAAGTGGCCATTTTCTCCAGGTGAACTGATCTCTGTTTCCTGGAGTTAAGTTGTAATCCTGGGAGATCTCCAGCCACCACCTGGGTGGTTGACCATTCCCTTTAAAAAAGACATTAAGGCTGCGGTGCATTTGTTGTATACATTACTGTGGAACATGCTGTTTCCCCCTCTGATATTTGTGTTTAGTGTCATGATGTGGAGTACCTGCTGTTTTCTGTTTGGTAGCTAGAATAATAGACTTCATGAGTTCTTTTGTCCTGAGACTAGTTGCTCCCATCCCTGTATCTTTTAGGCAACAATTGTATATTGTTTTAAACACAGCTGCCTCTGCTTTGTGAACCTAGGAGCAGGAACCTCAGTAAATATTCCTTACCCGAGTAACTATTCTTGACCTGCAGCAAAATCAGACATCACAAAGGTTGTTCTCATTCAATACAGTGGGCTACCTTAAACATCCTATGTAGGCTGTGTATTATTTGACTGTATATTGTTTTTCTTCTGTGTTTTTAATTTGTGAGCCGCTTTGAAAAGAGCAATAAAGTGTCTCAAAATATTTAAATAAATAAAAATGTTTGTACAGTTTGCAGCTGAATCTTAGTCTTGCTGCAATGTATGCAAAAAATAAAGAAGGCTTCCATTAATGTAACTGAGTTCAGATTTCATCCTGTATATTGTTTTTAGCAGAGTACTTAGAACACTGCTGCCTTGGTCTCTGGAAGTGGAAAGAGAAAATACACAGAGAGAGAGACCACTAAAACCAAGCTAATGCAATCAAAATCTCTTTGTAAATGGGACCATAAAAACAAATAAAGCTTTCCATTTCATCAAACTACTAGCAAACATTCCTTTTCCATCTTCCACCTGGGCACTTCTTTTTCTGGAAATCTATTGCCAAGTTTAAACACAGAGGAAAATAGCTCTCAAATCCAATAATATGTGGAAGGCAGAGCTTCCAGCAATACCAAGGGATTTTCACCCAATATATTTGCCAACAAATCAATAACAAGAGTAAATCCATCTGTGTCATGTGCAATCAAATGCTCGCTATCAGGTACTGCTGCCTAAATTAATATAATCCCTGAAGTGCTCGGTATGTGTCAAAGTTAATACCAAGGGAAGCTTACGCTTCACATGTGATAAGCTGAAGGATGTCTCTTAATAATGGCTTAAATAAAAGGAAATTATGTGGAGATTTTGAATTAAATGATCCTGAACTCACTTGGCTCCATGCTGAAGAGTCTTCTCTCCCAAGATGGTGTGTTTTTTCAGCCACATCAGCTTGCTGCCCGAATTTCCTTTCACATTTAGAACCTCTGAGATAGATCTAGAGACAGCTCTTCTCCCATACCAAGCAAAAATGGCTTTGTTTTAGATTGCAAAAAAAAAAAAAAACATCTTTCAGAAAGTCAGATGTCATTAATTCCATTTTTTCTTTCACATACACTGCAGGAGAAGACGCACACTCCAGGCAGAGAGATGTTTGGATGCTGTTGTAGGAAAGCTTGAATAGATTTTAAGTTACTGAAATGGAAAATTATGCACAATGGATTTTATGGTATCTGAAGTCCTCTTTATAGGATCAGTTTATCCTATGAAGAATATGTTTTCAGTAGTTTAAACTTTAATATAGATACTTCTTGATCATAACACCAGCAACTGACTCTGCTTTTCTCAGAGTTCATCTAAGGTTGTTGGCCTCCAGGTGGCAGCTAGAGATCTCTTGCTCTTACAACTGATCTCAAGATGACAGAGATCAGTCCACCTGGAGAAAATGGCTGCTTTGGAAGGTGGAATCTGTGGCATTATACCCCATTGAAGTCCCTTCCCTCCCCAGACCCCACCCTTCTCAGGCTTCACCCCCAAACTCTTCAGGAATTTCCCAACCTGGAACTGGCAGCCCTAATTTCATACCATGTCACTTCTATAACAGCCTGCATCCATGCAAATATAGACCAATTGCACATGTCCTCCCCATATTGTCCCCATGCACACACTTCTTGTGGCCAGGTATTTTTTTTTAATTAAGAAGATCCATGTGGTAGGCCCTGCTCATAGGGTTACTGATCTTTAAAAGTTACAGCAGTGCATTGCAATGAACCCTGAGAAAAGCAGCCCCCATAGGTGTATTGCAACATTTAACAGGCACCTTATTTATCATGTTCAGCATTGTTGGAGTGGACATGTATAGCAAAACTGTGTGCTCAAATAAGGCTTCCTCAGTGAAAAAACAACTGTGGGAGTCACTGGCAGCTGAGGTTCCACGTGAACAGAGAATTCTAGGGTGTGGTTACAGTCCCTTTTAAATACTAAACTGCAAAAACAAGCCATGGGGCATTCAGAATCCTGTCTAAAAAGTTAGTTTAAGAATAAAGCTCTTTCAAAAGAAATCCCTAATTATCACTATATAGAATAGTAAAGTTGTTGGACCTAACGCAACGTGAATGTAACAAAATTGGGCCACCGTTATATTTTTCTGCATAACTAGGAACTCCCTAGGCATGCAGAAAAATATGATTGATTAAATTAATCAAAAGGGGGGGAAACAATCTGTTGAGGACTGAAAATGCTCCAGAGTGAGTGGAATCCTGACGGCAGCTGCAGCTACAGGGGAAGTATGATATTTTCAAAGCTCCCTATCCTTAATAATTTTCTGAAGGTGGAAAATTATTGCAGCATACAAAAGTCCAGGTTTAGCATCTTTCTCTCTGATGCTAATGTTTTATGTGGAAAGAATTTTTTTTTTTAGGGAAGCAATACAAATGGGATAGTGTGTTCTATAGTCTGAGGAGATTTCGATCCATTTTACTACCTCAGAATTTTACCACATCATGGTGCTTCATTGAGTTGGACCAGGGCCAAGTGTAAATGAAAGAGAAAGGCTGGAGTGTTTAAGTCCCTGAAAGTTTTTTTAAACATTTAAAAAAAAAAAAAACTGGAAAGGGAAATCTTGGAGATGGGCTCCCCCTAATTCTTCACACTGAAAGCCCTCAGGTTGTATAACTTAATTTATGAATTAGATTTTCATCCCACAATCATGCTGTCAATAATAAGGCCTCTTTTCTCATAAGCACAGGCAGTAAACAGTTTTCATTGTGATTCACTGTGGAAACATGAAGTAGTGTCACACATGGCACTCTGAGGAAGTATGGTTTGCAGAGCCCTCTTCAAGAAGGCTTGAATATCTGGGCCAGTCTTTCTTAAACCTTTCTACAAAAAAGCAAAAGCTTTCCCAACTGAACATTTGTTCTGACATAAACAGATTGGGTTCAAGATGGGGAGGGGCCATGATTCAGTGGAAGAGCCTCTGCTTTACATGCAGAAGGCCCCAGGTTCAATTCCTGGCATCTCCAGTTAAAAGATTTAGGTTGTAGGTGATCTGAAAATTCTCAGCCTGAGACCCTGGAGAGTAACTGCAAGTTTGAGTGGACAATACTGACCTTGATGGACCAATGGTATAAGGCAACTTCATCTGTGCTCATGGGTGTGTAAGATGTGAGATACTTAGTGGTATAAAGTGTCAACATACGTACAAAAGAAATACTGGCATAATAGCCAATGTTCCCTCTAAGCTGTGGAGTCTTGTGAGCAAAAATTCTGCTTTGTGAGCTACTGGCATTAAAGTTGTGAGCAAGCAATTTGGCTACTGCAGAAATTAGTTTGCTCTGGAGCCATCTTTCCTGAGTTGAGACAAAAATGTATGAGCCGGAGGCTAAAAAACTGTGAGCTAGCTCACACTAACTCAGCTTAGAGGGAACACTGATAATAGCCCTAATGTTCTTTCCTAGTTCATGCATTTTGCCTTCTCAAAAGTTCTGTCTCCCTTAAATGTACAAAGTTCTTATCTTCCAATCTCATGACAACCTGTTCAGCTTTGAATCTCAGGAAAACAAGTGGATATCATACATTACAGGACATTTGGATAGCACAACAATAAAATGTGGTATAAATTAAAAACTGTGTTCCTCAGCTCAGATAGCAGTGTTATGCCATAGCTTCAGAAGGCTGAAGAAGACTATTGCAGAAAAGTCAGAGGTTGTGAAACTGATGGGAATCCATGACAACAGGAAAATGTATCATGGCATTTTGTAAAAATAAGTTTCATGAACTGCACTAATCTGGAATATGTTGAAAGCAAACAAATGAACTTCTAGTTGATTGTGGGTTCTGGATATAATAGATGTATTATATTTATCAAAACTAATCAAAGCAGTAAAGCAGTGTGCGCTGATGTCTTTGTATCCAGCTTGTTGGCTTCCCACAGTCATCTGTTTTACGACTGTGGAAAAAGAATGCTGGACAGGATGGACACTTGGTTGGATCCAGCATAGCTCTTGTTTAAATCACCATGTAAAGAAAAGATTGCTTATTACCTCAGCTGAGTCACTATAAGCAGGTAGTGACTGTGATTCATCTGAGGGTCACATCATATGACACTTTTCCCAGTCCCAGAACAAATAACATTTTTCTATATGCAGCGGCTCCCAGACTAGTGAATGTTCTTTGAAAAGACAGATGTCTTAAGTCAGGAAGCCAAACTTCATGTCCAAACTCTGTGTTGAAGAACATCATCTCCCAGCTCTCAGTGGTGAAATAATAGGGCAGTGTAAACATTCACCATATTAATAAGGACCTTGCGGTGCTTTTGTTAGAAAGTTCTGTCTAGTTTCCACAGACCTCATCCATAGGGTCTTGCAATGTCACTACCCTGCTTTACCACCTTCTGAGCTAATCGTAGATATTGCAGTTGCAAAGTGAGGGACTTATGTTTGTAGATTCACCCTGCATTTTGGAAATGGAACTATGTGAAAGGATAAGTAGCAGCTTTCCCTTGTGCCATCATTCCCATCTATTTATTATCTTGTAACATCAAGACTTTTCAAGTTAGCAGAATGTTGTGATTCAAGCCTCCAACACACTGTCAGCATGATGTTCCTTGGTGAAATTGAGAGTCACAGCTACTTTTACTGCTTTAACATCTGGGGCTAAAAACAAATCAATAAAATGACTGGAGTCATTACTAAGAAAGAAGGAGGGGACAGAGGTGAAGATTTCAGAAGGCAGATCGGTGACATCCACAAGACAGCTGCTACAAGTCTCATTTTAACTGCCTTGCTGCTCTGGATATACCACTAATTTTTTTATTTTATCTGGAAAAGGTAAAACACCCCAAACTTTTTAAAGACACAGTTACACATTACTTCCCAGTTGAAGGTTAATTTTAAAATTAAATTTTAAAGATGCAGCAGTTCTTGAACCCACAACGACATCACTGCACCACAGGAAGCTACTGCTCCATTCATCTCGTCCTGTGCAGGATACTGTTTCCAATACTGGAATGAATGACAAATCCTTACTTTTATGGAAACATTTTTTTTAAAGAAACAGTTTTATTTTTAGAAAACATAGTAAAGATGTAAAGGGGATACAGAAATTACTACAGGGTTGCATATCACAAATATGTATATCAAAAATTTATTATGTAACACAGGGTGTATAAAACAAAAAGCATTCCTCCCCAACATCCCCTTCAGTATACTCCGTAAAATACTACCTATAAAATACAATAATACTTATTTCTGTTGAGGTGCATTTATATTCAGCTTGATGTAGTGGTTAAGAGTGGTGGACTCTAATCTGGAGCCAGCTGGGTGACCTTGAGTCAATCACAGTTCTTTTAGCAGGGGTAGATCTAATATTACATTGGCAGTTGCCAAGTTCTTTTCTCAGTTAAGATTAAAAATCATTTTAAAATTTATATTATATAAACACATGTATTAAATAAATTTCCTTCTTTTTTTAGTCTGAGTGTGACACTGTTCAGTGCCGAATTGGCTGTAAGAGCAGTATCATTAAAGTCAGGGGTCTTTTTGTAGAAAAACAGCTGCAGGAGCTCATTAGCATATGGTATGCTACTGAGCTATTAGGCTATTAGCATATGCCACGCCCCCTGATATCACCGGAAGTGATGTCAGAAGGGGAAGCAAAAGGGGGGGAGGCATCTTCAAAAGCCTCCTCTTCCCTTCCCTAGCTGGTCTGGGTGGGGGAGCTAAGAGAGAAGGGGTTTGAAGTTTAAACTCCTTCTCATGAGAGTTGGGTCACAGACGGTGGAGAGAGGGAAGGAAAGAGAGAGAGTAGAGAGAAGGAAAGAAGGAAGGAAAGAGGGAAAGAAAGAGAAGGAAAGGGGAGGGAAAGAAAGAGAGGGAAGAAGGAGGGAAACAGGGAAAGAAGGAAAAAAGAGAAGAGAAGAAGGTGCGAAAGAAAGAGAGAAGAGAAGAAGGAGGGAAAGAGGAAAAAGAGAGAAGGAAAGGAGGGAATGAAAGAAATTTGGCGGCAATTTGGCCCCATTATATCCTATGGGCCATTGAAGTCAATGGTGAAAACATAGGGTATATTCTGGGGGCTGAGGGGAGGGGGTTTGAGGGAGAGGCTCCAAACTCACAGGGTAGCTGACGAAGCCTCTCCCCAAGATACCCACCAAGTTTCAAGAACATTGGACCAGGGGGTCCAATTCTATGGGCCCCCAAACAGGTTGCCCCTATTCCCTCCATTGTTCTCTATGGTGGGAAAAATATAACTTTTTTTCCCACCATAGAGAACAATGGAGGGAATGGGGGCAACCTGTTTGGGGGCCCATAGAATTGAACCCCCTCATCCAATATTCTTGAAACTCGGTGAGTGTCTTGGGGAGAGGCTCCATCAGCTACCCTGTGAGTTTGGAGCCTCTCCCTCAAACCCCCTCCTCTCCAGCCCCCAGAATATACCCTATGTTTTCACCATTGACTTCAATGGCCCATAGGATATAATGGAGCTGAAACTGACATTTGGCTGCCTGAAAGACTCCCTGGATGCCGGCTGGGGGGCGGGGCTTGGCTCCTGAGCTCCTGGACCTGGGTGCGCTCCCCTCGAAAAGACCCCTGATTAAAGTAAAGGTTCTCAAAAGTCTGTTTTTATGGCTTCTTTCTTGTGTTATGATCATTTTGATTGGTTACTTAATCTATAAATAATTGTATAAGCCTTCTTCCAGATCTACTGAATCAAATTTTACTGTTTGTTTTCTTGGGTTTTTAATCCCGTGCATAATCCAGACCAGGCCTGCGGCTTGATAATATTTTTTTATTTTGGAACTGCTAAATCTCCTCTGTTTTTCTCATCTTGCAATATTTTAAAGCTTACTCTTGATTTACCATTCCAGATAAATTTGTTTATCTGTCTCTGACATTCTTTCAATAGTCTTTTTTCTATATGTATAGGTAACATTTGGAATTTTTTAAAAATTGGTTTTGGCAGTATATTCATTTTGATTGCAGGAATTCTTCCTAGCCATGAAATTTTTGATTTTTTTGATTTAGATAAGTCTGCTTGTATCACTTTCCAAATCTTCTAGTAATTATTTTTGAAAAGATTACAATTTTGCCAAGTCACATTTATTCCCAAATATTTAATGGGGTTGTTCGCTACTAATATTTAATGGGGTTGTTCGCTACTAAGCATTCTGTATTCTTTATAATAGCTTCGTCTTGTTGCATTAAACATTTCATTATCTTTTTTGGTCTTTTTTCTATGATTTGGTATCCTGAAAATGATCCAAATCCTTTGATGTGTTCCATTACATACTGTAGTGATTTCTGGAGATCCACGTCTGCTAGAATCACATCGTCTGCAAAGCTTTGCATTTTAAATTCTGTATCATCCACTTTTATTCCTTTAATCCCTGTGTCTTGTCTGATCCTTGTAGCTAAAGTATCTAACACTAGGATAAATAGTAGAGTGTGTTTCTGTTAAATTCCATTTATTAAAATCTTTACTTAGTTGGTTCAAATGTATCTCACATCCAGTTTCAGAATTCAGGGCCACAGTTCAAATTTTGAAGCAGATTCAATTAAAAAATCCATATTAAATTGTCAATGCTTTCTTTGCATCCAAAAATAAAAACACTGCTTTCTTTCTCTTCTTGTTCACAAATTTGAATGCATCTATTATAAATTGTGTATTATCTTTCATATATCTGTTTGGTGCAAAGCCTGTTTGATCGGTGTGAATTAGATTTGATATACATTTTCTTAATCTTTCTGCCAGTACTATAGAAAGCTTTTGTAATCTATGTTCAGCACAGAGATGGGTCTATATGTAGTAGCATTGAATCACTGCCTTCTTTACATATTGACATTATATATACCTCTTGCCATGTAGGAGGTATTGTCTTTCCTTCCTTGAAGCAGCAAAAGCAGTGTGGAACAGTAATTATCCATAGAACAATGAAATAAACTTACAGATGGTGGCAGATATGTTTACGGAATGGGCAGGATATAAATGCAAAAAATAAATAAATAAATATTAAAGTATATGAGAATAAAGCACTTAAATTTACAAAAAAGTAATCTGCCTATATTCCATACAGGGCGGCAGAGTTCCCTGGCAAAAATCACCCCTCTGCACCATTTTCTTCTTCTGTGTGTGATTTGAGGATGGTTATCTTATATGTCAGTACCTGGGTAGGACACGGAGACTGGCCACAGCCACACCTGTTAAGCCATGAGCCCCTCTAAAATATACTGGGTTCAAGATGCATAAAGTGATCAGCTCATAGTTTATTAGTGATTTCAGCAAGGGGAAAGAAGACTGAAAATCCCTAGCCGAAGCCAGGTGTTTATGCCTGAAAAAAGTTACTCCCAAAACACACCCCACTCCCAACGATAGGCTATTTACACACCCCACTCCCAACAACAGGCTATTTACACACCATTGTTTCCCAACTGGTTTAATCTAGGATCCCTGTCTCCCTACTGGTCCATTCTAGGATCCTAGCAAGCTATTATTATGCATCCTCAAGCTATGTCCTTTTGCAAGTACAGTTCAGTATCAATACATAACACCTTCAAAAGCCTCCTTTTTGTGATTTTTGGAAGGATTTGCAGAAAGCAAAGGTGCCATACCTCTTGTGAATTTTTTGTAGTCATGCTGAGATGTGGAACAGGATAGGCAAGATGATCATGGTGTTGTAGAAAAGATTCCATGTACTCAAAGGCAGGGCTTCCCTTCTGCCTGCCATGTGATTGTGATATCATGTTACTCAGCAGATCCTGGGTGTTAAAGGTGGGTTCTGGGTAACAAAAAATTGTATATCTCTATTCGATGCCATTCAGTTTAAAGGAATTTTACCCACAGAAAGTAGGTGATGAGCCTAAAGATTAACTGCAGCAACTCAGAAATTATATGATACTTACTAAGAAACTTAGTTTTATGTTTAAACATGCCAGATTAATGAAAAATGCATGTTTTAACTTGCCATACAATTTCGCAGTTTTGCAATTTCTTTTTTCTTTTTCACACAGTTTTTATTGGAAGCAGAATTAAATTTATTGGGTTACATTTTTTTTCTTATTCAGTTTTGTTCCATTTTAGGAGACATAAATGTACCAGAAAGGCTAATGTTCCAGGATGAGAAATTGAGGAAAGCAAGGAACATTGTCTCTTCTATCCTGCAGATAGAGAAAGAATTCTAGAGTATAAAAATTAGGAGTGATAGCAGTAAATCAAAAGAGTTAATCAAACCATTAATATTTTGCATGTGAACCAGAGCTGAACCAAACTACATGAAATCTATGTCATGCACACATGCTCCATTCACATCTTCAGTCCCTCACAAATATCATGGAGCTGAATTTTCCCAGACATGGGCCGAGGACAGACTGGCAATTTGCCCCGGGATGGGACCCGGGCTGACAACTATTCAATACCGGAGTAAATGGAACATTCACACAGGCACATCTGCCTGGCGTCCCCCACCCGTAGCCTACCGGTGCTCTTGCGCTTCACTGCAGGATTAAAAAAACACCTGATAAAAGCCTTCGCAAATCTTGAAAGCCTGCATTCGTCATGCGTTTCTCCGCTTCCGGGGAGTCTGAACGCGCAGCCGAAAAGCCGGGAGCAACCCGCGTTGGGCATGAGGCAGCAGCAGTGTGATTGGCTGCACTCCGCTCCACTGCCCAATGCGGTGCCGGCGTTGCAGGGCAAAAAAAAAAAAAAAATCGGCAAAATGTGCTCATGCGCACATACATCCACAACCGAATTAATGGGAAAACGGCGAATATAGCACGCCTCCGGCGCGGCAGTCTGAACACTCCCGCGCGCCTCCGTCCCGTATCTTCCGGCAGCGGCCCCCACTGTGTGGACAGGAAAACCCGGTATTGTTTAATCCGGGGTTTTTTTGCCGCAACTGGCTACCGGGGCAAATTGCCAGTCTGTCCTGGGCCATGAATCAAAATGATCTTGCATGCTCCCAGACCTTGAATGAAACAGGAGGGGAGTATTGACAGTCAAAATGCCTGTCTCCTTCTATATGTCCCTGTGCACCAATTACAATAAACAGGCAGCCATCTGTTGGCTATCCCATCACTTAGGGTGGCTTGTCGGGCATTGACTAGAGCCCAGATCTTTTACATCATGGGTCCAAGTCTGTGGAATGGGCTCCCTGAAGATGTGAGAAACCTTCAGGAGGTGCTGCAAGGCATGCTTGTTTCCCAGGGCTTCTGAGGGAGGTTGAATGGCAAGCATCTTTTAAGAGGGGAATGGGGAGAGATTCAGAGTTTGTTGTTTTTTATGAAAATATTTTTAACTATTGTGGTAAGCCACATTTTACCACGAGGAAAGGTGGAATATAAAGGTTTAAATAAATAAATAAAATACTATAAATGGTTTGGAACAATAAGTAGCGATATACATATCCATACACATATTTGCACACACCCATAGCAGAGACGGTCTTAGTAATTCTGTGGCCCTGGGCACAAGGCAAGGATGGAGGCCTAACATCCCTTTGTTTCTAAACAACCCACTCTGAACAAGAAGTCTCCAGCTTCTGAACAGGTTGTGTTCCAGAAGTCTGTATAGTGTTTGGGACTTGGAACATATTTTCCCCATAGATACATGTCATAGATAAGGTTATATTCCCAGGTCACCCCACAGAAGCTTATATCAGCCAGAATGTAGTTGAAATACTATAGGGAAGGCAAAAAAGAGAAGGAAGAAAAAAGGCAGAGGAATAACTATTCCCAAGTTTTGCAAAGTGGCTTCAAAGAAGACATCTAAGTACTCAGGATAATAAAATCCTGAAGAACTTTTGGTGTATTATCATAGTTAATCATTGAGACGTCACCTCCATTTTTGTGTTAGAAAGAGACTAATTACCTTCTATGAAGAACTATTGAGGCTAATTACCTTCTATGAAGAACTTTTGTTAGGCTGAAAAGTGCCTTTAAGTCTGAGTAGAATTTGAATTCATTCAGGCTTCTTCCCTATTGTTATGCTGGAAAATGCCTTCAGGCTAAGTGAAATTTTTCCGGAGCCCCCATTTTAATTTTACTAAAATATGGGGATTCCCTTATGGCTGTCTATATGCTCTGGTATCCATTCCCATATCCTAGTTGAATACTACACTGTCATTATGTAAGTAAGTGCAAAAGTCACACATTCTTAAACTTCACATATATATCAATGAGGGTCTGAAAATTGTCTTCCACCACCAAGGAAAGAGATCTTTGAGTCATACTGGAAAACTTACATTCGTTTTCCAAAGGAAAAAGGAAAAAGAAATGTTGGAAGCTATTAGCGATGGGAATTAAAATAAAAGGGAAAACATTTAAATTCCATTACACATATATAGAGAAGAGAGAGTTATAGCTACTCCATGAAGTATAAATGGGGAAAACAGAAAGTAAGATGACTGTTTGGATGGAGCACCTTCACTGTGAGGACAGGCTTGGCATCAGTTGGGGGACTAAAATAAAAAGGTGACATGATGATAACTTATAAAATTATGGTGTTGTTGTTGTTCAGTCGCACAGTCGAGTCCGACTCTTCGCGACCCCATGGACCAGATTACGCCAGGCCCTCCTGTCTTCCGCTGTCCGCTGAAGTTTGCTCAATTTCATGTTCGTTGCATCAATGACACTGTCTAACCATCTCATCCTTTGCCGTCCCCTTCTTCTTTGACCTTCAATCTTTCCCAGCATCAGGGTCTTCTTCAGTGAATGCTCCCTTCTCATTTGGTGGCCAAAGTATTTGAGCTTCAGCTTCAGGATCTGGCCTTCCAAGGAACAATCAGGGTTGATTTCTTTTAGGATTGACTGGTTTGATCTCCTTGCAGTCCAAGGGACTCTCAAGAGTCTTCTCCAGCACCATAGTTCAAAAGAATCTATTCTTCGGCGCTCGGCCTTCCTTATAGTCCAACTCTCGCAACCATACATTACTACGGGGAATACCATTGCTTTGACCATGCGGACTTTTGTTGGCAAGGTGATGTCTCTGCTTTTTATCATACTGTTTAGGTTTGCCATCGCTTTCCTCCCAAGGAGCAGGCGTCTTTTAATTTCATGGCTGCAGTCACCATCTGCAGTGATCTGGGATCCTAGGAACGTGAAGTCTGTCACTACTTCTACGACTTCCCCTTCTATTTGCCAAGGAGTGATGGGGCCAGATGCCATGATCTTAGTTTTTTTGATGTTGAGCTTCAAGCCCACTTTTGCGCTCTCCTCTTTCACCCTGAGCAAGAGGCTCTTTAGGTCCTCCTCACTTTCTGCCATCAGAGTGGTATCGTCTGCATATCTGAGGTTATTGATCTTTTCCCCAGCAATCTTAACTCCAGCTTGTGATTCATCCAGGCCAGCATTTCGCATGATGTACTCGGCATATAAATTAAATAAGCAAGGTGACAATATACATCCTTGTCGTACTCCTTTTCCTATGCTAAACCAATCAGTTGTTCCATATCCGGTTCTAACTGTTGCTTCTTGACCCTTATACAGGTTTCTCAGGAGACATGTGAGGTGGTCCGGTACTCCCATCTCTTTAAGAACCTGCCATAATTTATTGTGATCCACACAATCAAAGGCTTTAGCATAGTCAATGAAGCAGAAGTAGATGTTTTTCTGGTACTCTCTTGCTTTCTCCATAATCCAGCGAATGTTGGCAATTTGATCTCTAGTTCCTCTACCTCTTCGAAACCCAGCTTGTACTTCTGGCAGTTCTCTATCCACGTACTGTTGAAGCCTAGCTTGTAGGATTTTGAGCATGACCTTGCTAGCGTGTGAAATGAGTGCAATTGTGCGATAGTTTGAACATTCCTGGACATTGCCCTTCTTTGGGATTGGAATGTAAACTGACCTTTTCCAATCCTGTGGCCACTGTTGTGTTTTCCAAATTTGTTGGCAAATTGAGTGCAGCACTTTAACAGCATCTTCTTTTAAGACTTTGAATAACTCAGCTGGGATACCATCACCTCCACTAGCTTTGTTGTTAGTAATGCTTTCTAAGGCCCATTTAACTTCGCTTTCCAGGATGTCTGGCTCGAGGTCAGTGATTATACCATCGTGGTTGTCAAGGACATCGAGGTCCTTCTTGTATAGTTCTTCTGTGTATTCTTGCCATCTTTTCCTAATCTCTTCTGCTTCTGTTAGGTCCCTACCGTTTTTGTCCTTTATCATGGCCAGCTTTGCATGGAACGTTCCCTTGATTTCTCCAATTTTCTTGAAGAGATCTCTAGTCCTTCCCAATCTATTGTTTTCCTCTATTACTTTGCATTGTTCATTCAGGAAAGCCTCCTTATCTCTCCTTGCTGTTCTCTGGAAATCTGCATTCAGTTGGGCAAATCTTTCCTTTTCACCGTTGCCTTTAGCTTTCCTTCTTTCCTCTGCTATGTGTAAAGCCTCATCAGACAGCCACTTTGCTTTCTTGCATTTCTTTTTCTTTGGGATGGCGGTGATTGCTGCCTCCTTTACAATGTCACGGACCTCTGTCCATAGTTCTTCAGGCACTCTGTCTATCAAATCTAGTCCCTTAAACCTATTCTTCACCTCTACTGTATATTCATCGGGGATGCGATCTAGGTCAAATCTGAATGGCCTTGTGGTTTTCCCAACTTTCTTCAATTTAAGTCTGAATTTTGCAATGAGTAGCTCATGATCTGAGCCACAGTCAGCTCCAGGTCTTGTTTTTACTGACTGGATAGAGCTTCTCCATCTTTGACTGCAAATTATATAGTCAATCTGATTTCGGTGTTGCCCATCTGGTGATGTCCATGTGTAGAGACGCCTCTTAGGTTGTTGGAAAAGGGTGTTCGCTATGACCAGCGTGTTCTCTTGACAAAACTCTGTTAGCCTTTGCCCTGCTTCATTTTGTTCTCCAAGGCCAAACTTGTCTGTTATTCCGGTTACCTTTTGATTTCCTACTTTAGCATTCCAGTCCCCTATGATGATAAGGACATCATTTTTTGGTGTTAGTTCTATGAGCTGTTGTAGGTCTCCATAGAACTGGTCCACTTCAGCCTCTTCTGCAGCAGTGGTTGGGGCATAGACTTGGATTACTGTGATATTGAATGGTTTGCCTTGGATTCGGACTGAGATCATTCTGTCATTTTTGAGATTGTATCCCAGTACTGCCTTTCTCACTTTCTTGTTGACTATAAAGGCCACACCATTTTTTCTACGGGATTCCGGGCCACAGTAGTAGATATAATGGTCTTCTGAGTTAAATTCGCCCATTCCTGTCCATTTTAGTTCACTGATTCCCAAGATGTCGATGTTCATTCTTGCCATCTCATTTTTGACCACGTCAAGCTTACCTTGATTCATAGACCTTACATTCCAGGTTCCTATGCAGTATTGTTCTTTGCAGCATCGAACTTTCCTTTCACCATCAGACACATCCACAACTGAGCGTCCTTTCGGCTTTGGCCCAGCCGCTTCACTCTTTCTGGGGTTACTCGTACTTGCCCTGTGCTCTTCCTCAGTAGCATATTGGACACCTTCCAACCTGAGGGGCTCATCTTCCGGTGTCATATCTTTTATCCTTTTATTACTGTCCATGGGGTTTTCTTGGCAAAGATACTGGAGTGGGTTGCCATTTCCTTCTCCAGGGGGATCACGCTTGGTCTGAGTTCTCTGCTGTGGCCTGTCCGTCCTGGGTGGCCCTCCACGGCATAGCCCACAGCCTCATCGAACCACGCAAGCCCCCTCGCCACGACAAGGCAGTGATCCATGAGGGAGAAAATTATGGTGTAGAAAGGATAAATAGAAAAATCTCTTTCTGTTTTTTAAACCTCTCAAAGAGGGAAGGCTATCCAAGAAAACTAAATGTGGTAGGTGTTTAGATGTCATTGTATAAGACATTGGGGTTTAATTTAATTATTGAATCCAAATATGTGTCTTTCTTTTATTTTTATTTAATTAAAATTTATTTATTTATCAAATTTATATCCCATTCCCTCTCAGGGCAGCTAACAGCATCTAAAACACACCAATAAAAATGATACAAAGATACAATAAATAATCTTTAAAATATAAAACAATTAAAAATCTTTCCCCATTAAAATCTATCCACTATCAAGCAGGGGATGATGTGTGGATGGTGAAGACAAAGCTGACGTATACCAGCTGCCTGGTGGATCCCAGTCACCCAAAGGCTGCCTAAAAAAGAGCAGCCTTGCATGCCCTGTGGAACTTAGGGAGGTCCGGCAAGGCACACACCTCTTCAGGCAGTTGGTTCCACAGGACAGGGCCACTACTGAATAGTCCCTCGTCCTTGTTGACACAAGGCGGGCAGTTCGTGGACCAGGCCTCCTCTTAAACAGGGTTGAGCATTTATCTTCAGCAGACTACCACAACCTCCTGATCCATGCCCCATCACCAGTTTGGTGCCAGGAGGACCATCCAAAGCACAGCTGATCTAGTAACATGAGGCACAGCAAGTTGTGTAGGTAATAATCAAGGCAATCACTTTCTCTCAACTAATAAAACTTTATTCTACTAGCAAAACTCTTGAGAACATACAGGTTACAGGATTATGGTAGACTAATAAAAGAAATGAAACAAGGAGTTAGAAAGGTGCTAGGATATCAAAGAGATCCCATGTTTCACTCCTGGCTGTGGAAACCATGTTGATCTGGGCAAGCTGAGAATTCCCAGCCCTGGAATCTCCACAAATACTGATAAATGTCACCCCTTCTGCTCTTATCTGTGAGAGAATCTTGTGGCACCTTGAAGACTGATAGCTTCATAGTTGCATAAGCTTTCATAGATTAGAGCCCATTTTGTCAGATGCAGGATATGTCGTAAATGGACAGCTATGACAGATACATATACATTGGATGGATCAAAAATCCCACAGCAAACACTGGGATCAAAAGTTAATGAAAGGCAAGAGTACAGTATGTGTTATTTCTATGCAAAGCTTAATAGTATATAATATAAACAAATGACTATTCACAACAGCTATTACACAGTCTTCCAAGTCATGCTAAGCTAATTTTACACCTATGTTGTGATATGAATCCATAGCGAGTATTCAGCCTAACAAGATGGAATTGGAGTTTGCTACAGACCTCCTGACCAGGATGAGGAGGTGGATGCTGCCCTCCTTGAATAGCTTGACAGGGTATCTGAACAACATAAACAAATAGTTATGGGTGACTTTAACTTCCCTGATGTGTGCTGGGAGACAAACTCTGCGAAGTGTCCACAGTCACACAACTTCCTGACCTGTCTGGATGACCACTTCCTTCATCAAATGGTGGAGGAAGCTACGAGGGTCTCAGTCATACTCAACTTAATACTGACCAACAGGCAAGAGATGAGGAGAAGATTGTGGGGACCTTAGAGGGAACTGACCATGTCCTGCTAGAATTCCTTTTGCTGTGGGGGACCACGGAAGTTCGTAACCACACGTATTATGCCATACATAAGTATGGCAGATTTTAATGAACTCAGAGATATGATGAGAATCATTCAGTGGGCAAGACTGCTGAAAGGGAAATGGGCAAGAGAAGGGTGGGTTCTCCTAAAACAAGAGCTCTTGCAAGCTCAAGCTGTCACTATTCCAACAAGAAGGAAACATGGTAGGGGATTCAAGAAACCAATGTGGATGAACAGAGAACTGTGTGATGTGCTAAGGGAGAAAAAGAAAATGTTCAAGAAATGGAGGCAAGGACATACCTCTAAAGAAGAGTATCTGTGGATTGCTAGGCACCATAGGTCAGCCATCAGAGAGGCCAAAGCTCACAGTGAGCTAAAGCTGACCAGGGAGGCTCTCTACAACAAGAAACTCTTCTTCAGATATGTGAGGAGCAAATGCAAGATAAAAAAGGCAATGGGCCCCCTGTTGAGTGAAAATGGAGAAACTCTGACAGAGGACAGAGAGAAAGCAGAAAGGCTCAATGCCTATTTTGCCCCAGTTTTTCCCCTGAAGAAGAGAACAGGCTCATCTAGTGAGGGTAGTATGCAAGTCACAGCATCCGGGTTGCTGGTTGACTTGGACAGAGAGATAGTTGAGAAGCACTTGGCTGCATTTAATGAGTACAGATCCCCAAGGCCAGATGGTATGCACCCAAAAGTGCTCAAAGAACTTTCTAGAGAGCTTGCAGAGCCTTTGTCCATCATCTACTAGACCTCTTGGAGCATGGGAGATGTACTACAAGACTGGAGAAGGGCAGATGTTATCCCGATATTAAAAAAGGGAGAAGGCCAGTCACTCTGACCTCTGTCCTAGGGAAGATACCAGAGCAGATTTTAAAAGGATCAATCTACGAGCATCT